>ONZH01019552.1:0-338799 GCA_900303285.1 Rhinella marina
CCTGAGACTAGGACGGAGATCTATCTTCCAACAAGACAATGATCCCAAACATAAAGCAAAATCTACAATGGAATGGTTCAAAAATAAATGTATCCAGGTCTTAGAATGGCCAAGTCAAAGTCCAGACCTGAATCCAATTGAGAATATGTGGAAAGAGCTGAAAACTGCTGTTCACAAACGCTCTCCATCCAACCTCAAAGAGCTCGAGCTGTTTTGCAAGGAAGAATGGGCAAGAATTTCAGTCTCTAGATGTGCAAAACTGATAGAGACATACCCCAAGCGACTTGCTGCTGTAATCGCAGCAAAAGGTGGCGCAACAAAGTATTAATGCAAGGGGGCCGAATAATTAAGGCACTGTATATATATATATATATATATGGACGGTTAATACAAAGAAGTGAGACATGATTTATTCATTCCAAGGACTTTATTCGCTATATGTGGAGTAAAGATTGATGTAGACATCTATACAGGAAAGGTTTCCTTAGTGTAATCAAATTGTGGAAGGCCCTAACCCCAGAGGTAGTAATGACAGATAATATGTATACATATATATATATATATATATATATATCCAAAATATAGAAGATGAGACAGCACTCCAATGTAGTGAAAAAAATGGTGGACTTTATTCACCCAGAATGCGACGTTTCGGCCCGCACAATGAGGCCTTTTTGAAGCATTGGCCTCATTGTGCGGGCCGAAACGTTGCATTCTGGGTGAATAAAGTCCACCATTTTTTTCACTACATTGGAGTGCTGCCTCGTGTTCTATTTTTGGATTTATTTGGTGAATAACCTTGGACCTGGAGGAATTGCACCGTACTCTATTTATGCTGTGCTGCTGTTTTTGTGTTTCTACTAATGGTGGACTTAATATATATATGATATTATTTGAGTTAAAAAGGGCTATCTAATTCTTATCTAATGGCAAACGGCACAGAGAGTCTTCCTGTTGAGTTGCATTTACTATTATGCAAGTGCATAATCCGATTGGGGACTCAAGCAAAAGCGTTTGCAGGATATGTGAGTGCAGCGGAGATGGCGGCATCAGCAGTGCTATGGATGGGTAAGTACTAACCAAAGAATAAATCTATCTTCCATAGGGCTAAAAAAAGCATAGGTTTCTTAAAAAGCCTGGAGGAACCCTTTAGGTTGAGTGGTGGAAGAGTGTCTGATATATTGAACAGAAGATTTGTAACCCAGCATCCCAATGCAAAAATGGTGGCCCCCTATCATGCTATATTTACAGTACTGGTCTCTTCATATGAGATGAGAGACTTTATGGGACCCCTCAAGCTCCTGGGACCAGGTGTAAGCACACTCTCTGAACGGCAACACCATATAGTCATGCCCTTGGTTGAGAAAAGGGAAGTCTAGAGTATGAAGAATGCGTGGCAGAAATTATGGAGACGATGGTATAAAGGAGCAAATATGTATGGGAAGGTATATGGAGATTAAGGCAGAGCCATATCGACCATAAGTTATTGTAAATATTTAGAAATTGATAAGCAATGGCTAGACAGTGTCGGGACTGACAGAAAGAAGATTAGAGGAGCACAGAGAGTGGAGAATTAACCAGGCAGAGGAGCTATGAGATTTTCAATAAGGTTTCCCTTAAGTTCAGCGATAACTGAAAATTCAGACAAGTAAAAAAATCCAATTTGACTCCTTGATTCTGCCACCTAGGGATAGACAATTGATAGGGTCCAGCAGGTACACACACACAAATTCCTTCCGTGCAAGAACAATATTTTGGCCCATTGCTCTCTTGGCCCAATAGTTCATCACAAAGCACCCTATATATCATCCTAACAATCTATCAGAAATTGTGGACAATTCTTTAAAGGGAATCTGTCAGCTCCAAAACACCCTCCAAACTAGAATAAGTGGTGTATAAGAGACACTGACTTCAATTTTTATCTTCATACTATCAAACCATCAGTAAGGACTCTCATGCTCACATACATAATGGAGAGGACTCAAGGAGTCCTCTTAATGCATTTTACTCCTGGTTTCACTTACACTATATACTGCTTACTCTAGTTTGGGGGGGGGGGGTTGGAGCTGACAGATTCCCTTTAAGTCTATTAAATGCAATCTAACAGAGAGCAGTAATGCAAAAAAAAAAAATTTTTTCCCTAAAAGTGCTACCTTTTAAACTGTTTTTTTTTCCTGTGGAATTAGGGTGTATTCACACTTGTCAGTATGCAGTGAGGGAAAAAGGACACAAAATGGCATGTATCATGTCCATGTAATTACAGGTGAAAATGCTCTTTTATAATTTGTCCAAACACACACATTTACAAGAGTACTAACTAGGTGCTGTACATTGACTAAATGACAGATTCAGCTCTCCGTTCGTCTGTTACTAATTCCGATGGTAACAAGTGTGTGTATGCAGGAACAACATCTGAACAGAAGGCTTGGTTTCCAGGGAGACTTGAAGCCATGACGTCTTCAATTAACTGTCGCTTTGATTCCTTTCTTTCAAAAATAAATCAAAAACATGAACAGTGTTATCTTCTGCTATAACATTGTGAATAGTCTCGTTTTCATTGCATTTTTGATTGGCCGTGATTGGCATGGGATGCATTGGGATCTTATCAGTCCTTTTTTAATCCTTTTCTTCTGCATGTGGTCCTGCATTATAGCACTATACAAGGTATCAGACTGAGTCATTTCCTTCGCCTTCAGATCAGCTGCTATATTTAACTGCATTTATATACTGTAAACCAATAATCTACTTCAACGAAACAATGCAGCTGAACAGATTTGCATTGAATGTGCAAGGTCTAAACGATCAGTTATAATAGTCTATATTTTATGTCATGTTTGGATATAAATTATAATTGAATATTTAATTTAACAGACTGATACCTGGCAAGTTCAAATCATGTGATTTGTAATCAGTTTTTGGCCATTGTGCTTGGCAACAAATATTTTGCTTAATATTTTAATATTGTTGCAACATGAAATAAAAGCTTCACAACGGCAGTGTTGCACAATTGTGCGCAGCGGTTTCCTACTTGTTAATTCTCTGCATATTTGTCGGGTTGTGGCCAGATCTCCGATGGTCCATATTATAGTTAATAGGGCCGAACAGAGACTTTCAAGCTTCCGGCAATGCCAGAATACAGAGAGATCTGGCAGGCTGTTTCCAGCCTCTCAAATCCCAAGCCCTAGTGTGAAACTAGCCTTAGAAAAAAAGATATGTTTTTATAAGGATATGTATTTCTATCTGGTTTTAACTGGCAGAAAAATGTTTCGGTCACACATTCCCTTTAAAACAGAGGGGAACTTACTTTAACCGTTTTTTTGTTCCCACAGATGCATACAGTGGCATGCAAAAATGTGGGCACCTATAATTACCATTACTGTGAACAGTTAAGCAACAAACTTTAAAGGGGTTATCCCATCTTGGACAATGGGGGCATATCGCTAGGATATGACCCCATTGTCTTATAGGTGCGGGTCTCAGCGCTGAGACCTGCACCTATATCGAGAACGGGGTCCCAAAAGAGAAGGAGGGCGCACTGCGCATGCGCAGCCGCTCTCCATTCATTTCTATGAGGCCGCCGAAAATAGCCGAGCGCTGGCTCGGCTATTTCCGTCGGCTCCGTAGAAATGAACGGGAGCCGGGCCACACTTGCGCGGTGCGCTCCCATTCATTTCTGTGAGCGCATCGGGGTCCTCCAGGCTCAGAGCTCCCCCACTTCGTTCTCGATATAGGTGCGGTCCCAGCGGTGGGACCCGCACCTATAAGACAATGGGGGCATATCCTAGTGATAAGCCCCCATTGTCCAAGATGGGATAACCTCTTTAAGCAATAAAGTTAAAAATGAAGTTAAAGAAGTTAAAGACTTTCAACATTTTGAGCAATATCAGTGTATTATCTTGGTTCTGTACAATTTTAGAGGGAAGAACGGAATAAAGTACTTTGCAAAAGTATGGGAACCCAAGAAGATTTGCATGCTCAGATAACTTTGACCAAGGTCTCAGATCTTAAATAGCCTCTTAGGGTTAAGGCTTGTTCACCATCATCTTTAGGAAAAGCCAATTTCAAAGTTTTATAAATACCCAGACTCCTCTAACTTGTCCCCAAAACAGCAGCCATGGGTTCTTCAAAGCAACACTCTTACAAAACAGGAGAAGGATATACACATTTACAATGATCTTCTGAGTGTCATTTTCTCAGTTCAAGATGTGCTTAAGAAATGGATGTAACAGGAACAGTGGAGGTCAAGAAAAGTTGTGGAAGACCAAGAAATATTTCTGAGACAGCTCATTGCTAGAAAGGAAAATCAGAACCTCCACCTGACTGTTACGATACTGGTAAACACGGCTGGAATCAAATGGCCAGATGGAATAAGCCAGGCACAGTTTTGAACTGTACAGTTGTAGTCCTTAGTGTGGCTTGAAGTGTAGATCACGGTCTGGGAAAGACGGTTCTGGGGAGTAGGAGACTGGAACAAGTCACAATACTCGAGCAATGTTTGAATTGCCTCATGGGTATAAAGAGGCTCAAACAGGAAACAAGATGGCTTCCAATCAGCACACATCGGCCATCTTTGTTAAGGGCAAATCCTAAGACAAACACAACAGCCTCCAGTGGTGAGGAGTGGAAGTGCAACACAATAGTTCAGAGTGAGTGAAACAGAGGCCACTAGTGGTAAATTAGAAAAATACCGTATTTTTCGCCCTATAAGACGCACTTTTTTTCCCCCAAAAGTAGGGGGAAAAATGCGGTGCGTCTAATAGGGCGAATACAAGGAAGCGCTCATAAGGAAGCGCTCACTTGTATGTAGGGACCCCCATCAGACCTCAGATCAGCCCACCCAGCCACATAAAGACCATACTTAACCTGTTCTGCGCTGCCGCTGCCGTCCGGTCCAGCGTCAGGTCATAGTGCGTGCCGGCAGGGAAGAGAGAGGAGCGCGGAGCGTGGGACCGGACGGCAGCGGCAGCGCAGAACAGGTAAGTATGGTCTTTAAGTGGCTGGGTGGGCTGATCTGAGGTCTGATAGGGGCACAAGACGCTGATCTGAGGTGTGAAGGGGCACAAAACGCTAATCTGAGGTCTGATGGGGGCACATTCTGCTGATCTGAGGTCTGATGGGGGCACATTCTGCTGATGTGAGGTCTGATGGGGGCACATTCTGCTGATCTGAGGTCTGATGGGGGCACATTCTGCTGATGTGAGGTCTGATGGGGGCACATTCTGCTGATGTGAGGTCTGATGGGGGCACATACTGTTTGCTCTGAGGTCTGATGGGGGCACATTCTGCTGATTTGAGGTATGATGGGGGCACATTCTGCTGATTTGAGGTATGATGGGGGCACATTCTGCTGATTTGAGGTATGATGTGGGCACATTCTGCTGATCTGAGGTCTGATGGGGGCACATTCTGCTGATCTGAGGTCTGATGGGGGCACATTCTGCTGATGTGAGGTCTGATGGGGGCACATACTGTTGCTCTGAGGTCTGATGGGGGCACATTCTGCTGATTTGAGGTATGATGGGGGCACATTCTGCTGATTTGAGGTATGATGGGGGCACATTCTGCTGATTTGAGGTACGATGGGGGCACATTCTGCTGATTTGAGGTATGATGGGGGCACATTCTGCTGATCTGAGGTCTGATGGGGGCACATTCTGCTGATCTGAGGTCTGATGGGGGCACATTCTGCTGATCTGAGGTCTGATGGGGGCACATTCTGCTGAGGTCTGATGGGGCATCTGCTGATGGTCTGGTGGGAGCACAGTGAGATGGTATGGGGGCACAGGGGGCTGATATGGGGGTCTGATGTGATGTCCTTAAATTTATGGGCAGTCTGATAAGAGGATCTGATGAAAAATATTTTTTTCTTATTTTCCTACACTAAAACCTAGGTGCGTCTTATGGGCCGGTGCGTCTTATAGGGCGAAAAATACGGTATATCAAATTCTGACACTGACTGTAAAAGACCTTCAGGAAGATTTAGCACACCCTGGAGTTGTGGTACATTGTTCTACTGTTTAGCGATGCCTGCACAAATATGGCCTTCATGGAAGAGTCATCAGAATAAAACCCCTCCTGTATCCTCACCAAAAAATTCAGGGTCAGAAGTTTGCAAAAGTACATCTAAACATGCCTGATGCATTTTAGAAACAAGTCCTGTGGGCCGATGAAGTTAAAATAGAACTCTTTAGCCACAATGAGCAAAGATATATTCGGAGAAAACATTCATGAAAAGAACAACTCTCAAACCATTAAACATGGGGGTGGATCAAACAGGCTTTGGGGCTGTGTTGCAGCCATTGGCATGGGGAACATTTCACTGGTACAGGGAGAGGATATATTCAATGAAATTTCAGCAGATTCTGTAAACAAACAAACAGCAACTGTAAAAAAAGCTGAAGTTGAAAAGAGAATGATGGGTTCTACAAATGGATAATAATCCTAAACACACCTAAAATTCACAATAAACTAGCTCAAAAGGTGCAAGCAGAAAGTTTTACCCTCTTAGTCCATGTCCTTATCTAAACATCACTGCAAATCTGGTAGACTTCAAAAGAGCACTGCATGCAAGACGGCCCAGGAATCTCACAAATCTGGAAGACTTTTGCAAAGAAGAATGGATGAAAAGCCCTCAAACAAGAATTGAATGACTCAAAAAAAGCATTTACAAGCTGTGATACTTGTCAAAGGGGGTGCTACTAGGTACTAACCATGTAGAGTGCCTAAAGTTTTGTTTAGGTCCTTTTCCTTTTTTGTTATTTTGTATGTGTAAAAGATGAAAATAAAAATATGTTTTGCTTAAAATACAAAGGGAATTTGTCATCTCTAACTTTATGCCTTTTGGAGATCATTTCATCTTCAACTTTTATAAAGGGGAAAAACGGCAGCCTCTCTGGTGACCGGGACTGTGGGAGCATACATAGGTACATATGCACAGTAGCTCCCATCCCAGCCCCCACATATCTGTGCTGCAGTGGCCATACCCATGGATACAAGTAGTGCATAATGCGATGGAAACTTTATCAAGCCAGCAAATGAGGCAATATGGACAATCAGAATACATTAGTAAGTGGCTTGTATTAACTTTCTCTACATGATAAATATACTGTAACTTGCTGAAGTGAGACAGCCCCTATAACTGTTCACAGTTAAACCAGGGGTGCCCAAACTTTTGTGTGCCACTGTATATACTGAACTCCAGTAGTCGCCAGAAGTCAAAGTAGTTGCTAAGTAATATGAAGTATAACCCACAATGAATTGTCTAAGGTATGCTAAAAAACAAGAAATGAATATAGATTTTTCAAATGCGGCAAACTTGATTCAATTTTACAATTGTACAGTTATGCCTTAAATGGCCATTTAACATTTAACCACTTCAGGACCTTGCGATTTTCCGTTTTGGCAATTTAGTTTTTTACTTCCTGTCTTTCCATGGTCATAACTTTTTTATTTTTTCCATTTACATAAGCGTATAAGGGCTTGTTTTTTGTGGGACAAGTTCTACTTTCCAATGGCACCATAATAATATTGCATACAATGTAGTGAGAAGCTGGAAAAAATTCCAAATAGAGTGGAATTTGCAAAAAAACAATTCCACCTCAGTTTTATAGGTTTCCTTTCTACAGCATTCCCTATGCAGTAAAACTGACTTGTTACCTTCATTCTCCGGATGAGTACGATTACGGTGATAAAACATATTCTGTCCTCCATAACTTTTTTTTATATTTATATTTACATCTGCAGAGCAATCTTGAGCACTCATTTTTTGTGGGCTGATCTGTAATTTTTTACTTTTTAAAGTGAAGAAAACAGCAAATTGGTGATTTTGAAATTTTTGGGGGGTTACAGCGTTCACCATATAGGATATATTTTAATAGTACAGGTGTTTTAGGATTCTGAGGTGCAAATGATCTTTTTTTATTTTTAATTTATTTTTATTATGGGGAAAGGGGATGATTTTAATTTTTATTTTATTTTAATTTTTTAAAACTTTTTTTACACTTTTACTAAACCCCTTTAATTTGTCACGTACACTGCAATGAATTAATATTGCATTGTAATCCACTTGCACTATTTTTCTATGGAGCACTGCCACCTGTAGAGATCAATATCACTCTATTAGCCTGGAACTCTTTAGCAAGATGCAGCCTAATAGAAAGAATAAACAGCTTTCCCAATCTCCGCTTGCGGTAGCTGTTCAGGGCCCTGCAGTGCTCCCAGAGAAAGCTGCATCAGATGTTGTGTCACAATTGATCATTGACCATGACATCTGATGGGTTAAATATCGGCGTTCGACATTATCACCGATTACAGGCATTAGACCCAAGTGTCTTCTGTTTAAAACAGCAGAAACTTGGCAGCTCACTGTGCTTGTGAACAGGCGCCATTTTTAAAGCCCAGACTTCCACCTTACGTGAAAAAGTTAACTAATGATTTTCTAATACCATATTCTAATACTAGATTTTCACTGGATTAGCTCGATTAGCTCCTTAAAGCAAGGTTCACACCTATGGTGGAGGTTCCATTAGCAGTTCCATCACAGATTCTGGCCAAAATACAGGACAAGTTATAGATGTATAGTACTTTCAAATATATATATATATATATATATATATATATATATTTATATATATATAATATCTAAAGCTAAGTGTGTGTGTGTGTGTGTGTGTGTATGTCCGCTAAAGGAATCCGCACTGCTGCAGCTAGAATCACAAAATTTGGCACACATGTACATCAGGTGTCCGGGAAGGTTTTAGAACAGTTTTCAGCTCTCCAGGACGTACCGTTCCTGAGATATTCCCAAAAAATGCATTAGCCAATAGTAGCCTGGTCACATGACCCTTATCAGCCAATAGACAGGCAGTTAGTCTCCACACACCAGGTTTCTATGACAACCTAGCCAGTTCACTGCTGTAGGTCTGCATTAAAGAGGCAGAGCACTGTGGATGACAATGGTAAAGGGGTATTCCGGTTACCATAACTATAACTTCAACTTTATTAACTTCAATCATTACCTCATATAATGTAAATTTCACATATTTACCGTTCAGTAGTAATAAAAGATGTTTTCTTCCACTGCTACCCACCTTCCTCCTAAATTACTATGGCATCGACCTGTAATTCAGGCCACTGTCAAAAGAAGGACTTAAAAGCACCACCCCCAGATCCCACTAAGTCACGCCCCTGATTCAGTCAGGCCATGCCCCTCCATGCCGCATTTGACCGGGATTGAAAATATAGGTAAAAATCACCTTCTGTCAGCTGCAGGGGTGGGGGGAGGGTGACTTTCTCCCTGCAGCTCATTGCTCAGACTGCACAGTGCTGCTGCTGAGAGTGAGCTGTTCAAAAGGACATCCCTGTGTCCATCCAGGCCCTGCGCATGATAGACGACAGGGAGTCTGAAAGCCAGACTGTCCAGTCTAAAACAAGACCTCTGGCCACCCTAGGGCCAGGCTGATGTTAGGGTGGACAGATGTCCGGCTTTAGGCTGGACAGTCCAGTTTTCTGGCTACCTGTTCTCCGTCCGACGCAGTGCCTGGACAGACACAGGGATGTCCACCCTTTCAGTAGCTCACACTCAGACAGCTTCTCCTCTGTGTCTTCACGGAGCCAGGGGGGCATGGCCTCATGTTTAGTGGTGTGTCTTCATGGGAACTGGGGACGCTGTTTCACGTTTGGGGGAATGGCCGGTGAGGTCTGGCTTTCTGGGGTGAAGACAGCTCTAGCTGCTGTGGAGGTCACAGTTAAAGGGGCGGGCTGCTGTAGAGGTCACTGTTAAAGGGGCGGGCAGCTGTAGAGGTCACTGTTAAAGGGGCTGGCAGCTGTAGAGGTCACTGTTAAAGGGTGGGCTGCTGTAGAGGTCACTGTTAAAGGGGCGGGCAGCTGTAGAGGTCACTGTTAAAGGGGCAGGCTGCTGTAGAGGTCACTGTTAAAAGGGGCAACCTGCTGTAAAGGTCACTGTTAAAGGGGCGGGCACTGTAGAGGTCACTCTAGATATCTTTTAACGACGCACACACAAACAGTAAATGAAATAAATTAAATATACCCGGGTGAAGCCGGGTCCTTCAGCTAGAATATATAAATATATATATATATATATATATGTACTTTACTGTTTGGGATTTAATTGTATAACTTATTAAATGCCTTTTCGTCGATGACAATGAAACAGTCCACTTACAAATACAAGAGGTAAGCATATATCTAATATATAAAGCTGAGTGTATGTGTGTATGTATGTATGTCCGCTAAAGGAATACGCACCGTCGCAATTACAATTACAAAATTTGGCACACAAGTACATCAGGTATCCAGGAAGGTTTTGGACCGGGTCTCAGCTCTCTAGGATGTACCATTCCTGACATATTTCCAAAAAATACATTAGCCAATAGAAGCCTTGTCACATGACCCTTATCAGCCAATAGAAGCTCGCAAGCCCTTACTCTCCACATACATACAGGTTTCCATAACAACCCAGCCATTTTTCTTCACTGCTGTAGGTCACCTTCAAAGGGGCAGAGCACTGTAGATGACACTGTTAAAGGGGTATTCCGGTTACCATAAATATAACTTATGTTTTAGACTAACTCATCATCAATCATTACCTAATATAATGTAAATTTCACATATTTACCGTTCAGTAGTAATAAAAAATGTTTTCTTCCATTGCTACCCACTGTGTTTCCTCATAAATTACCATGGCATCGAACTGTAATTCAGGCCACCTTCAAAAGAAGGACTTATAAACCACGCCCTGAGGTCCCGCTAAGCCACGCACCCGACTCGGGTAGGCAACGCCCCTCCCACTCTGCAGCCGATGGGGGTTGAAAAAATGAAGGTAAAAATCAACTTCTGTCAGCTGCAGGGGTGGGAGGGAGGATGACTTTATTCCTGCAGCTCATGCTCAGACAGTACAGTGCTGCTGTCTGAGTGAGCTGTTCAAAAGGACACCACTGTGTCTGTCCAGGTCCTATGCCAACGGAGGACAGGGAGTCTGAAAGCCGGCTGTCCAGCCTAAAACCGGACCTCTGGCCACCCTAGGGGAAAGCAGCTGTGGAGGTCACAGTTAAAGGGGAGGGCACTGTGTATGTTACTGTTAAGGCACTGGCACTGTGGAGATCACTGTTAAGGGAGGAGGGGACGGTGGAGGTCACTATTAAAGGGGCAGCGGGGTACTGTGAGGTCACTGTTAAGGCAGCGGGGGTACTGTGAGGTCACTGTTAAAGGAGCAGTCGCTGTAGAGGTCTCTGTCAAGGGGACCAGGAATGGTGGAGGTCAGGTAAGGGGACTGTAACCTATGATCAGTGTTAAGGGGTGGGTGCTGTAGAGGTCATTGTTAAGGGAGCAGGCCCCTGTGGAGGTCACTGTCAAGGGGGTGAGGTGCTGTGGAACTTACTATTAAAGGGGCAGGCTGATTTGAAGATCAAAGTTAAGGGGGTGGGCTGCTGTGGAGGTTCCATTTTAAGGAGATGGGGCACTGTGGGGGGGTCAGTTTTAAGGGGTGGGGGCTTGGAGGTCACTGTAAAGGAGGTGGGGTGCTGTAGAGGTCACTGTCGATATCTTTTAATGACACACACAAACATTAAATGAAATAGATGAAATATACCTGGACGAAACCAGGTCCTTCTGGTGGTATGTTTAATATAATATAGTGTAATTATACGACAGACACAGATTGCCTTTCCTTTTCCTCTTTTTTTTTAACAAAAGCTTATTACCTACATTTTCATTAAGGTTATATTCACACAACTGTAAAACAAAAAATGGATGGGGCAAATAAGTTTTTTCCTTTGTTTTATTTTTACACTTAAGTGTGTTATTTCTTTATTTTTTATATTTCAAAAACTTTTTTTTAACTCTTTTCATACATATTAAGTTCCTTAGCTGACTTGAACATGTGATCATTAGATCGCTTCTTCTATAGTCTGCAATGAATTACCATGACAGTCTATAGGAGATATTGCTATGCCCCTGTGGAGCCCTGCCATAGGAACCAAGGTTTCACTGCTGAACAATACCCAGAGCATCACACTACCACAACCTTCTTTTTTGCTCCATGTTTCGGTTTTGGCAACCACTGTAGATGATTTTGGTGGTTTACAGTGGTCAGCATGATGAACTGTGTTCTGACACCTTTCAATCATAGCCAGCATTAACCTTTTCAGCATTTTGTGCTACAATAGTTCCCCACGCACATCAATCTCCCGTGGGTCTCAACACCCCCCTCTGTGGCAGACCTGCGAAGGAAAGCATACATACCCAATTTGTCATTACACAAGGGGAGCAGTTCATCGCTACGTCCAGCGATTGGCTGCAGCAGTGTCAAAATGGAAGTTTACATCCTGGGAACACAGTGGAGCAGTGAAGGCCGGGGAGAGAAGCAGTATGTCCAAGGGGAGGTTTGCCAAAAAAAACACCCTAAAAGTGGGCTTATAGGGCTTATTAAGGCTGGCATCTAAAATGTGCCCCTATGTTTTTTTATTCAGACCTGTGTGTTTTCAACGTTATTACTGGAAACCTCAAATAAATGCAGAAATGTGAGACTACCTCATGTTCCTGTTTGAAACATCTCCTGAATAAGGAACATGGGCTTAGCTTTTGAATATGCAGAATCCATCAGAGCCTTATGAAAAGTAAAGCAATCTTATTATAACCTGAACTTGAAGATTAAAAATGCTCTTGATATCTAAAGCTGAAAGGAATCAAGAAAAGGAAAGTGGAATTATTAATCTGATAAAAGTGTTATTCAGGCATGTAATGTGAAAAATACAATATTAGGACATTTCTTGATAATTGTGTGTTAGAAATGTTGGAACATGGAAAAAAAAGTGTCATGGTTGGGTAACCTTCAGAGAGCAGGATTGAGGCTCCTTGCTGCAGTGATTATTAGACGAGGTGTGGATGGCTTGTGCAGGTGATAGACAGCAGATCACCAGTAAAATCTCCTGTGCCTGTCATCTTTTATTTCATGTGGAAAGCTTGTCCTAGATAGTGTGTGAAGTGCTGCCATTTGTATTATTTCTAGGACACAATGGTGCCCACTATACAAGATGACTACATAATTATATACGAAGGTTGAAAACAGACACAAATCCATCTAGTTCAACCTATTATTCCATGCCATTTATCCAGGCTTTTAATCAGAAGAAATGTTTTCAAAGGTACAGTAGTGTTCTAGTACCAAACATAGGGAAACACTACATGAAAGATGCTGCCACCAGGGCCAGTGAAGGCAACCGGGAAAACATTTGGTATAGGTCCTATTCCATCTCTGGAACCCAGACCCCACCAGACTCCCCTTCCCAGACACATATAGAAGAGATGCCTGTGCACCTCTCTACACTGAAGTCTATAGGATTTATGGAGATAGCTGACTCAGCGACTACCTTAGACTTCAAAAGATATAGCCTTCTTTTTCACCTTTTCTCTGCTGATTGAGACATATATAGATATATATAGGAAAGAAAAGTAGATAGCTTGACGGACAGAAACTACCTATAGGTAGTGGAGACTTCCTCATTCCCCATAGTGGTGAAGGCCCTAGGGCAGGGTCCAATTTAGGCCTCCTTTTAATCTTTCCCTGGCTATTCTCTAACAGAAAAATGGTTACATTTCTCTCCTTACATTCTTTACCCCAGCACTGGGAACTGACCTCTTTTTCTCCTTAGAGTGGAACAATCACAGGCAGCACTTGAACTACTCATGCAAGTTTTAGCGTGGTCCCCTTTACTGGTTGTATGGCTGATGCCTCATACATTTACAAGTTTGTAACTTGTTTTGTTCATGCTTCTTGAAATAGTTTTATATTATGTCTTGTATGTACACCCCTTTTCATATGTACAGTATCATGGAATTAATGGTGCTTTAAAGAGGACCTTTCACCACTTTCAAAAAATCAAACTACACTATGTACCTCATAGTGTATCCCCCTCTGATGGCAGCGGCCGAAGGAGTTCAACCCTGCTGTGAGCGGTTCGCTCTGATTGGACAGCGCTCACAGCAGGGCAGAAGCAACGCCCATTGAGGAACAGGGAGTCTCCTCCTCCCTGTTCCGATGCTTCTTAATTTACATAAAGCCCGACAGAAGAACGGGGGGCCGTGTGAAGCCACCGGGGGACCTTTGAAAAAAAAAAAAAGCGCCGCTGCCATCAGAGGGAGATACACTATGAGGTACATAGTGTAGTTTGATTTTTTGAAAGTGGTGAAAGGTCCTCTTTAATAATAATAAAAATAAGCTATGTTCCAGCTAACGTGAGCCTCTGGTTTTCTAGGACATTTTACATTAATGTCTATAGTTCTATAGTTTTCTTTTATATTGAAGCCAGTTACAGTATTACATTCATTTTTTACATGATGAGGCTTAAAAATAAAACTGCAAGCTAACTTATGACTATCATCACAGCAGGTAATCAGCAGAGTTTTGATCTAGAGGATAAACCTTTAAGAATTATACTTTTTAATACAGGTGAATGATGGACACTGTAATCAGTTTTTGCATCTGGCTTTGTACATACTTTTCCATTTTTACCCTTCCATCATGTTAAAATAGACGTTGATACACAGACAATATGAGTAGCATAATAATAAGTGTTCTCATATCAAATAATATGTCTGTCTGTAGTAATGAAACAATCACTTTTGCCTGCTAAAAATCTGAGCAGAAAATGTAATGCATGAAAATTCTGATGGTTTATTGTATCATAATTATCCCCAGCCAAAACAGCCTGCTGGAAAAGGCTACCGCAAGTGTGAAAGTAGCCTTATCCTTCAGCTCTGGTAAAAAATGGTCCTGGAAGGGTCAGCCTCTACCAAAAATGTAGGACATTGCTGGTCAACTTCTAAAACCTGGCATCTTTTACACCTAGAAGACATCGTCAATCCTATGTTTGCAAAAAAAACAACAAAAACTATTAGCCTATATGCTGGACAAGTGGCTAATATGGTGGGTGGTACACTACTGTACCCACTGAATACAATATTGCACATTGGGCCCCATAAAAATAACATCACCACACACAGTGGCCCTAAATTTAATAATGCCACATGGTTTGCACCCTGGAATAAGCAGTACATACTGGGTCAAATTTACTAATCCTTTAGATGGTGTAAACTTAGACAGGGGTCTAAGTTTGGGGTAGGCGCAGATATTTTCTCTAAACCGAAGTCTTGGGGGACTTTGGTGAATAACTCTGGAATTGATTTTTGAACTTGAAGACCATTTTAAAACTTGGATCTGAAGTTGACTTTGGTACAGAGGTACCAGCTGGTACCGACGCCGACTCCAGATTCCTGTTTTAAAATGGTTTTCAAGTTTAAAAAGTGAATGCAGAAGTTATTAACTACTTTCAACTTGTCGTCGCCCATACATTTTAATGCTGTACGGAGACAAAGTTTTGAGCGAATCCACTTCGGATCTGAGATCTGAAGCTCGATTCCTTCAAAACTATATCCTCTTCAGGACCCAACTTCACAGGATGACTATCCAGTAGGCCAGATGAAAGTCTGTGGAGTTCCTTGAGCATATTGCAAAGAGCACAAATATATGTATATGGCTCCTATAATAATTTAATATAGTGATCATATAATAACAATCCTAAATGTATTATCCTGGAAAAGATATTTATGACATCCTCAGGATAGGTCATCAGCATCAGATCAACAGGGGTGCGGAGATGCTGGGACCTTGACCTCCACTGATGTGATAATGATAACCTATCCTGAGCATAAGTCATCATTCTCATTTCCAGGATAATCCCTTTAAGAAAAGTGGTAAAGGCTTTCAGACTGTTGAGAGGTATACTTTTGTTTTTTCTCTCCCTAAGGCCTCATGCACACGAACGTGTGCCGGCCGTGCCCATGCTGCAGGCCGCATACGGCGGGTCCGCAATAAACGGGCACCAGCCGTGTGCAGCCCGCATCACGGATCGCGGACCCATTCACTTCAATGGGTCCGCGATCCGGGAGATGCGGAGCGGAGGCACGGATCGGAACACCACGGAAGCACTACGGTGTGCTTCCGTGGTGTTTCTGGCCGTGCCTCCGCACCGCAAAAAAGTAGAGCAAGCACTACTTTTTTGCGGTGCGGACCCTCGGATGTGGATCGCGGACCCCATTCAAGTGAATGGGTCCACGATCCGCATGCGGTGACCTCACGGTCAGTGCCCGTGCATTGCGGACCGCAGTTTGCGGCCCGCAGCATGGGCACGGCCGGCACATGAGCCCTAAAGATAGTTTTGTATTTGCTACAACAGCTTTTTTTTCATATCTGCATTAGCCAGACATTTCCAATGTTTGATTGGTTCAGCAGGACACCGTCAGACCATACTTACTTGGCATAAGGAGATTCCACAGTAGTTAGACACTATCTACAGTGCAAATCTCATATGGGTTGTCCATCTCCAGTTAAGGAATATTGTGTAGAAATTCCTGGCTTGCTGCCATGGTGAAATTCCCAATTTGCAGCTTTTCCTTTGAGCCAAGACTAACTTGCCAAGTCTTCTATTAGTTTTCTCTCTAATGGTACTTCCTTTATATGGAAAAAAGAAATAAGGACTCTCCAGGAAAAGGAAGGGCAGAAAATTTCATTGAGATTTTATGATCCCTGTTTTAATATGTTGACAGACAGTCAATAACCTCTATACAGTGGGTCATTTTGCCTGAGGTATGTCCTTCAAGAAGTTGCCTTACTTAAAAATAAAACATTTTCATATTCCCTATCAGCCATTGTATACAGTATACATGAGGAAATCACCATATACTGCTTACATAAATATCATTGCCATATATTGAACATGCAGAAGAAATCTTTAGCTGCTCATGTGATCTCCAAGGGTTAGAGAAGCCAGCTTTATTTTATAGAGGAGTGTCTTTGAATTCCTTTAATTCCTTCATTAATATCATATCCACATTGTGAATGTGCTGGACTATTTCTATGAGCTTAGGAGTCCAGGGGATGCAATACAATGCAGAACACAGAACATTTTCTAGGTTACTTTCGTGAGGAATGAAACTTTGTTCAATTCTAATAATTCTACACAACATAACTGTATAGCTTTTGTAGGAGCCACTCCATTCTCCAATTGTTCACCATCTTGGATCGCTCTGAGGATACCTTACTAACATGGTTTGCCTCCACATGACTAAGGTGAGGACAATTATTAGCTAGGGAGGTGTTCAGAGATGGCTGATGGCTGACTGATGGCTGACTTCTCCGATTAGAATCTGGGCTAACATGGGCAGAAGAAACTGTAAAATAAAACTACATGACTACATTTACAGTATTTACAGGCACTACAGTAGCTCAGGGAGTTTTTTTATGATGACAAAGATCTCAAATTGTACTAATATACAGTGCTTAAAGATCACCATGCTGCAGTGCATTTGGAAAGTCTTCAGACCCTTTCACTTTTTTTCACATTTTTGTATGCTATAGCATTTTGCTAAAATAAAAAAAAATCAAGTTTTCCCCATAAATATGAACTCAATAACCCATAATAAGAAACGGAAAACAGAATTTTAGAAATGTTTCCAAATATATTTAAAAAAGGGCACAACAAAAATTTTGCACGGACATAGGGATTCTGACCCTTTGCTCTGAAAAGAAATTGAAATGTAGCTCTGGGGGCCTCCCATTTATCTTAATCATTGTTGAGCTGTTTCTATACTTTGAAAGGACTCCACATATGGTAAATTCAGTTAATTGTACGTGATTTGGAAAGACACACCCCTGTCTATACAAAGTCTCACAGTTAACAATGCATATCAGAGAAAAAACAAGCCATGAGGAGGAAAAAACTGTCTGTAGAGCTCAGAGACAGGATTGTGTGTAGCCACAGATCTGCAAAAGGGTACAAAAAAGTGGCCTCCATAATTCCTAAATTGAAGAAGGTTGGAACAACCAAGACTCTTCCTAGAGCTGGTTTCCCCACTAAACTAAGTAATTGGTGAGAAGGGCTTTGGTAAGAGAGCTGACCCAATGAGTTAAAATCAATGAGTAAAAAAATTGCCCAAAAAGGTGTTCATACGCTTTAATTTTGTGATCTTTTTGTTTTTGGGAACCTTTGTAACGAAACTAACATGAACAAATAGATATCTAGGAAAATCATTGACTTTGGTTTTTTAGATTTAGTATGAATCAGGCAACACTAAAATGGTTAATGTGAGCAGGACTGCAGGCGCAGTCATTAATGCTGTGTATCACCTATCATGTATTAATAGCAGCCCATTCTCAGGTCTGGTTACGTCGTCCTTATAATCACAATAGTTAACAGGAAAGTCCAGTTTTGCTGCATTGTTAGAGAGGTAAATAAATGCCAGCGGTTACTTAACCAAGTAAAATATGTTAATGTGCGGTCTCACATCTTGGTTTGGCCTGGTCCGGTTAACCCTTTTATTTCACTATAAAGGTAGTTCCAATGCTGGCAAAGTCTGATCAGCTGAAAATCATAGACTATTGTGAGTGCCCCTTGGGAACTAGACATGAATATAATAGTGTTTATCCCTGAAAACATGTAATTTTATTTATAAGGGTAATTACTGATCCCTGAATTCCGAGGTTGATGGATGTCTGCACTATTACTACTACCGGAAGCCCTATGAATAATTACCTTGGCATAGTTGCCAATTGTAGTAGCAATATGGGAAAGCATACAACTTCTCCGTTCCAGCTTAGACGATGTTAAGTGTATTTGGGGACTTATTTTTATTCCACACAGATCTCAATTAACCCCAACAAGGCTGCTAGATAAACATGTCCTTACCTTGCAATTTGGTGTGGCTCTCTTACTAGTAATTAAGATGATGTCAGTGTAATACAATGCATATGCTTAGAAATGTTCTGGCCTACAGGTCCTGACACTGGTTCTCCTACATGCAGAGATAGAAACCTGAGAGTACAATCTTCTTGCTACGTGTATATATGGCTCGCAAGGATTGCTGGTTGCCAAGCAATAGCACTTCAGGCCAAAATGAGAACGTCAACACGACAGACCTGAAATTTAATTTTCTAAAGGTTAAAAAAAGGTCTGAAAAGTATGAGTAAAATAATCAAACTCTCGTCTACACACTGAATAGGCGTGAATAAATTATACTTTTTTTTTAAACTTTTGTAATGCTGCAGCATCAGTAGTTATGTATCTGGCAGCACGGTGGCTCAGTGGTTGGAGCTGGGGTGAGTAAGTGATAATAGTGTCTGTAAAGCGCTCTGGAATATGTCAGCGCTATATAAGTCAGTAAAATAAATATATGTTGTATCTATGTAGACTGTAAAAAAAGGATTTCTGTAAAGAGTTTTATACTGACCACCTATTCTCGAGGTAGGTTGTCAGTATCTGATCAGTGGAAGTCTGACACCCAGGACCACTGCTAATCAGCTCCGTGGCCTTCTCAAAGCTTACCCTAAACCAGTGACGTCATCTTTATGTGTCATTAGGCCAAGGTGCAGCCCAGTCCATGAGCTGGTCCCATATTCATATGTGCCCATATTATTGAGAAAAATTAAGTTTTAATATATGCAAATGAGTCTCTAGGAGCAACGGGGGCGTTGCCATTACTTCTAGAGGTTCAGCTCTGTCAGCAACTGCCGCACCCCTTGCACTTTGATTGACAGGGCCAGGTGTGATGACATTTACACTGCCTGGCCCTGTCAAAGTGCAGAGGACACGACAGCTGCTGATAGCAGAGCCTAGGAGTAATGGCAACGCCCCTGTTGCTCCTAGAGGATCATTCGCATATATTAAAACATCATTTCTCTCAGCACATATGAACAACACAGATGTCTTCAGCTGCCAAGCACACATGCTACAGGTCAGTCAGTTTCATAGGAACAAATCTGATGACAGATGCCCTTTAATCTGTCTATATATAGTATTACAATACATTTTGTCCAGTCTTTTTACCTTTTGACTTTGCCACTTAGACTGTTGCTTAGCAACCAACACCACCAGTGAATATAACAGAAGATGGTTTGCGAACCTTCTGTCTTGAGGAAACTGAGAAGCATTTATTTCTGTTTTACGATCTAAAAACTGTATTCTGGGATCTGACAATACAACAGCCTCTCCATATGCATTGGGGACTGTGTTTGTAGGAAATTACCTCCATGAAATATAAGGATTTTAAACTAGTTGGCTTGGCTAGAATAAAGGAAAAATGTAAAAAAAAGTCATAAACTGTAATGTTTAGGAAAAAGATCTATGAGTGACCTTACACTTAACATTGAAGGCCCCTGGTCGCCCCATTATCAGCCATGTAAACAGAAGGAACATCAGAAGTTTCTCCATTTACATAGGCCATGACCCCCCCCCCAACATCACTAACATATTGTGTCCACAAGTAGTGCATATGACTCTTTCATCAAGAGCTACTGTAGCTGACAAAGTTCTGACAATGTTTATAATGGCTAAGGCTACTTTCACACTAGCGTTTTATAATTCTGGTATTGAATTCCGTCATAGGGGCTCAATACCGGAATAAAACGCTTCAGTTTTGTCCCCATTCATTGTCAATGGGGGCAAAACTGAACCGAAGACAACGGAGGCTCCTGAAAGCATTCCGTTCCGTCTTCAGACCGGAGAGCAAACCGCAGCATGCTGCGGTTTGCTCTCCGGTCCAGGCATCCACACCAAGACGGATCCGGAATGACCCCCAATTAAAGTCAATGGGGACGGATCCGTTTGGTGTGATACAATGGTGAACCGATCCGTCCTCCATTGACTTTCAATGGAGTTCATGACGGATCCGTAACATACAGACACACATACAGACACACACGTATACAGACATACACATATACAGACATACACATAAACATACACAGACATATACACATACATACTTACATGCTCCTGGCAGGTCACCACAGTGCAGGAGGAGCAGGACGGCTCACACATAGGACGATTCCACCCGGCGCCCAGCAGAGGGCACTGTGGGGAATCGTCCTATGTGCGCGCCGTCCTGCTCCTGTACTGTGCTGTGGACACCTGCCGGGAGCATGTAAGTATGTATGTGTATTTGTATGTGTATGTGTGTATGTACTGTGTGACATGTGTGGGGCCGGAGCGCGGTTCCGGCCCCACATATGTCCCTGCGGCAGCACGGATATGGTGGCACCCTTCACCTGCCGGATCCGGGCTTCTGCTAGTGTGAAAGTAGCCTAAGAGAAAGGTGTCAGAACAAACAGTGCATTACTGATTGCTGTATATGGGTATGTGCAGCTACAGACTGGTCATAGTGTCCATGAAGACCTATGTCTGGCTTTGAGAGCACCTACAATTGTCATGTGAGCATCAAAACTAGACTATGGAGCACTAGATGGCCTGTGCTGAGGAATCACAATTCCTTTTACAAGTTCCCACCAGTTGTGTGCATTTCTTACCTGGGGAAGAGATGTCACCATGAAGGACTATAGGAAGAAGACAAGACTGTTAAGGTATTTTGATGCTCTGGGCAATGTTCATCTGGAAAACCTTGGGATGTGAGATTCTTGGCCATACATTTTCTGCAAATTTATTTGTGCCCGTCTGTCAACATCAAGGCAATCTGTTTAGGACAGAAATCTGACAAGAAATACCACATTCACTGGTGCCATACCATTAAATTCAGGGAATGCAATGAATGAATGAAAGCACAATGCCAAGTATTGGAAGGAGCGGTGTTAAGCCTGCCACAACTGGACTCTGGAGCAGAAGTGACAAAACACAACTTTTATCTTTATTACTTGCCTGACTAGATTGTGCCAAATGTAAAGTTTGATGTAGGAGGGATAATGCTATGGGGTTGTTTTTCACAGCTTGGCCTAGCCCTCTTAGTTCCAGTAATCTTAAAGGGAGTCTGTCACCTCATTTTCACCAATATAACTAAGAGCACTGCCCCACATAAGATTGCAGACACATCCCAGACATACCTGTGTGCACTGTGTGTCTGTATTACATGTCCAGAAAAAGCACTTTTAGGCCTCTTTCACACGAACGTATTTCTATGGGTCCGCAAAAAATGCGGACAGCACACTGTGTGCTGTCCGCATCTGTAAGCCCGCAAAAAAAATAGAACATGTCCTATTCTTGTCCGTATTACGGATAAAAATAATACTGTTCTATTAGGGGCCAGCCACAAAACACCATGTTCGTGTGAAAGAGGCCTTATTCTGCAGGAAAACAGCTCCCAAGTGCCCGGCTCTGCTGTTGCAAGTGCTCAAAGCTAACCAGACTGCTCATATCTTGTGATTGGTAGCAGATAGAAAAATGGTTCTGACCTTCTTTGAAAGCTGGCATTCCAAGCTTTAAAAAAATACCAAAATAACAGCATTATATCCAGTATATCAGAAGATATAACTGTTAGAAATTAAGTCAGGAGAGAAAGCTGTTTTTAGTTTCACTTCCAGCTAGGCACTTGGGAGCTGTTTTCCTGCAGAATAAAAGTGCTTTTCCTGGACATGTAATACAGACACACAGTGCACACAGGTATGTCTGGGATGTGTCTGCAATCTTATGTGGCGCACTGCTGTTTGTTATATAGGTGTAAATGAGGTGACAGACTCCCTTTAATGCTTCAGAATACCAAGATCTATTGGTCAACTGTATACCTCCATCTTTATAAGAACAGTTTGGAAAAAGCCCTTTTCTGCATGACTGTGCCCCAGTGCACAAAGCGAGATCCATAAAGACATGGTTGGATAAGTTTTCTGTAGAAGAACTTGACTTCCCACACAGAGCCCTGACCAAATGCTGAGATCCACCTCAAACACCTTTGAGATCAACTAGAATAGAGATTGTGAGCCAGACCCTCTCATCGAACATCAGTGTGTGACACACTAATTCTATTCTGCATGACTGAGCGTAAAATTCCCACAGACACACTCCAAAATCTTGTAGAAAGCCTTCTCAGTATAGTGAAGGCTGTTTCAGTTGCAAAAGGGGGGCAACCCCATATTAACGCCTACGGATTTAGGCTACTTTCACACCAGCGTTTTTGCTGGATTTGTCATGGATCAGCATAAACGCTTCTGTCATGGTAATACAACCGTCTGCATCCGTTCTGAATGGATCCGGTTGTATTATGATTTAAATAGCCAAACTGATCCAAACTGATCCGTCATGAACTCCATTGAAAGTCAATGGGGGATGGATCCGTTTTCTATTGTGTGAGACAAAACGAATCCGTCCCCATTGACTTGGGATACTTTCACACTAGCGTTTTATAATTCCGGTATTTCCGTCATAGAGGCTCAATACCGGAATAAAACGCTTCAGTTTTGTCCCCATTCATTGTCAATGGGGACAAAACTGAACTGAAGACAACTGAATGCTCCTAGAATTCCGTTCCATCTTCAGACTGGAGAGCAAACCGCAGCATGCTCGGTCCAGGCATCCGCACCAAGACGGATCCGTCATAACCCCCAATGAAAGTCAATGGGGACGGATCCGTTTGGTGTGACACAATGGTGAATGGATCCGTCCTCCATTGACTTTCAATGGAGTTCATGACGGATCTGTCACCTGCACACATACACATAAACATACACAGACATATACACATACATACTTACATGCTCCCGGCAGGTCTCCACAGCGCAGGAGGAGCAGGACAGCGCACGCATAGGACGATTCCACCTGGCGCCCAGCAGAGGGCGCTCTGGGGAATAGTCTTATGTGCGCGCCGTCCAGCTCCTCATGCGCTGTGGAGACCTGCCAGGAGCATGTAAGTATGTATGTGTATTTGTATGTGTATATGTCTGTGTGTCTGTGTATATGTACTGTGTGACATGTGTGGGGCCAGAGCGCGGTTCAGGCCCCACACGTGTCCCTGTGGCAGCATGGATCCGGCGGCACCCTTCACCTGCCGGATCCTTGCTCCCGCTAGTGTAAAAGAGGCCTTACATTGTGAGTCATGACGGATCAGTTTGGATCAGTTTCTTCATGTGGACACCAAAATGCAGCAAGCAGCGTTTTAGTATCCGCCTCCAAAACGGAATGGAGACTGAACTGAAGCAAAACTGATGCATTCTGAACGGATACTTTTCCATTCAGAATGCATTAGGACAAAACTGATCAGTTATGGACCGTTTTTGAGAGCTTGTGACGGATCTCACAAACGGATCCTTACAACGCAAGTGTGAAAGTAGCCTTAGAATGGGATGTCATAAAATGTCTATATGGTATATATTGAGCTAGTTTCACATTTGTGGCTGTGCTTTCTGGCAGAGAACAGCCTGCCAGAGTTCTCCGGATCTGGTATTGCCAGATGTTACCGGAATGCCTGCCAGCCCCATTACTTATAATAGGGTCTGGCAGAAATCTGGATGCTACTTGGCAAACATGCCAGGATTCAGTTGGACAAAAACCACTGCCCACAATGGTTTTTGTCCGGCTGATTCCCAGCATTCTGTGCTAGAACACCTGCCAGAGACCTGTGCCACAGATGTGAAAGCAGCCTCAACTGTATGACCCCTGTATTTAGGTTGCAATGAGAGTCACGCGACTCCCTCAATGTTTCTTCTGGTGACGCTGCCTCCATTGGCTTGCTTCTGTGTCTTCCTGTTTCCTCCCAGTCCTGGCTACACCCCTGCCCATATAATTTACAGGGTAGGGGAGGAATTTCTGGACACTTCGTAAAAATAGGCAACTTTTTTCGTGTCCGTGTAAAAAAATAGTATTCGTAATTTTCTTCAGGCCGTGGTACGTGTCACAGTGTAGTTCACAGTGTCACGGGTTGCCATATGTGCTCACTTTAGTAGCTCTTGGGCATACTGGCTGCGGTGGATTCAGTGTAGGCTGGTTGTAATGACCTATGTGTAGTTGTGGCAGCCTGTGTGTGACCTGCTCCTTGTGTACACATTTGCCATTTGTCTGAACTGTGTCCTGTGCAGTTATGTTTGGGTTCCAGTTTGTGTGTCTGGGTTCCAGTCCTTATGTTTATGTGGATTGCTGGTGCTTGCATCGTCAGTCTCTGCAGATAAGTGGCCAAGTGCACTGGGACCATACAGGAGGTGGGACAAGTGAGCCCTCGGCTTAGTTCATAGCCACCATCTTAGGGCTCTATGAAGAACAGGGCTCACTGGTCTCTGCACTCTGGGTTTAGCCCCAAATCAAACTGGTGCACTTGGTCCAGTGGTATTACCTGGCACTCGTCCCTTACCTACTGGTCCAGCTCACTGACATGTCTAGAGCCTGTTGAATAAAGAATTTGTATTGGTCTTTGCCCTGTCTGATTGCTCGCCTTGTGTTTGTTTGCCTGGGATGTTCTAGGGGTCAGTAGTATCATCGTTAGAACATGACTAGATAATTTTGGTGGTAATTATTTTACCTCTCACAGTAAATGCTGGTACATTGAGCTATAGACATGGATTACTCATCTTTATCACGGTTTTCCAATTTGCCTGTAAAAAATGTTGGCTGTCTGTGGTTTTGGCATAAGTTGTCCAGAAAAAAAGACATTCTGGTTGGTGGCATCATCAGATCTCCCATGTACAGACTCTTATGGAGGTGCCAAGGCCAATCATGGTGAGTGGACCCATCACCTCTGTGGCACCTTATTGGTTGCAGTGGCACAGGTGACTCTAATTCACTGACAAGCAGGAAAATAAAGCATGGGAACCTATTAAGCCAGAACTGAGCAAGGGGCAGCAGGTAAGTGGGCTTCTTTCCACAGGGGACGGGGGCTGCCTAAAAGGATTTGATAGCTGGACAAACCCTTTAACAGCCAGTGACATGTGCACCAACGGATGGAGCTGTACTATACACCCTACACTGCTGTAGCGATGACACTCAGAGGAGCCATGTCCCCGGAAGTCAGAGCGGAGTTCTCACGCCCGGGTCTCCGTGCTGCGCCGCTGACATACTACCCCCCGCTGCGCCTCTTTATTTATCATGACAGGGCTGCCTGTCTGCTGTGGGCGTGGCATCCGCGCTCAGCCCCGCCCCCTTGTGTTGGAGCGGTGGCGGCTCTGGATGCAGTCACTCGCTTCAGGCTGTAGCTCTGCACTGAGGGAGGGTGCGGAGAAGCCGCCGAGAGACTGAGGAGCAAGCCGTGCGGTACTACCAGGAGCAAGGGGTTAAATGGACCTTCACTGCCCGGGACAGGGCTCAGTGATATCCTCCCTCTGCTACCAGCTCTGCACCTTCTGCTATGGGGAACACGGTGCACAAAACCTTGCCAGGTGAGGCTGCTGGGCATCTTTCGGCGGAAGGGATACTGGACGGTGGAGGCTAGTCCTATAGGCTGTCATTCTGGGGGCCGAGGAGGCATTCGGTGCCGTCTGCTGGAATATGGCTACCTGGCCAGGAGGACTTATCGTGTACAGTAGGTAGTAGCCTCCGTCAGCCCTGAGCCCACCTGTTACCGCACGAGGTGGCAGGTAATGGTGGGCGGGTTTACATTCAAGCCCTAACGGCTGTGCCCCGGTTGCTATGGGAGTGTTATCTGCGCTGCCCGGCTGTTTGTGAGCGGGAAGCTCGGGCACAGGCTGCTCAGGTGCCTGGTTTGAATTTGTACTGGGCATGGGACTGGTGTAGCAGAGCTGGGGACGCTCCTTCACCACGTAGGCGACACATGTTTGACACAGGTTTTACTGTAGCTGTCACTGTGCTGTAAGCTTCAGGTGACCCTGTGCGGAGGCTCCATACCCCTCATAAAAGTGTAGTAATCTTAATTTCCCTCAATTTACAGTTTATTTTTAGGAAATTTCTGTCAAATGGTGCAAGGTTTACCACATAAGACAATGCCCCATACAATACATGTGGCTTCTTATGACAATCTATAGATATGAAGTCAGTGAGGACACCCTAAGTGTCCCTCTTTGCTTCTTGAATCATTTTTTAAGTGATTTCTGAGGGGGGAAAAAAGCCACACTTACAGTATTCTGCTTTTTTAATAAAATGCCCCCCTCCTCAAAAGAAAGCACCACAAACCCCCCAATTTTTTATTTTTTTTTAATTTCGCCATAGCTTTTCAAAAGGAAAGACGGCATGAAAACCGCTATGTGTGAACCTGCCCCTAGAGTGTCGGCACAATTCATATTTCTATCCGGCTTAGGGACGTGGGTATCTTTTTTTCCCTTTCCCAGCGGCTGTGATTCCATGTCCTAAAATCCCGTATTTCCCATGTGGTTATGTGTGACCAGGGATTAGAAGATTAGCGGTTTTGTCTTCAGGCATCATGACAGGATATTAACCGTTTGTTAGCTGAGAGGCGATCATTCAGGATGAAGATGAAAACGCAGGGCTGGCTACTACCATGGTCTGTGGGAAGCTGGCATCCTGGCACCAGCCACTGTGCCTCCTGGGAGGATTAGCCATGCACCCCTACAAGAGGTGACAGATGCCACAGTGTCCCAAATGTTGGATAAAGGCACAAAACAGCTGAGCAGCAAAAATAACATGAGAGCGGTTCATGCACCAGGCAGGAATTTCTAGTGAAATCAGTCGCCCCTTTTGCAGTACACCGGGCAGTCCGTATAGCTGGTATACTTCATCTATGCCGTCAGGATAGGCAGAAGTGCCCGGTTTGGTACTTACGCCTGGTTGAAGCTACATTTTACGGTTATAAGGCACTATCAGTGCCCGCTATACTTGTATTAGTGTCGTGACGTCTCCTCTTCTACCCAGCATGAAGACAATGAGGGCCCCCAACAGATGGTCCCTGTACGTGGATATTGTGAGCCGTCAGCTGGCCCTCCAGATAAATCCTAGTTGTTATGCCACTGCACTTGAAAGCATTCAGGCTTAACCCGTAGGCTACACAAGGAATTGAATGTCTGTCAGGAAGGACATTGTTACCGTATCCAGTAACTGGGGGCACGACTGGGTAACAGTTTTTGCTTGCAGCCATTTGACAATTCTGTATAATTTGCCTCCCTCGCGAAGTTTCAGAAGACCTGTGATTTTCTCTTCTGGATCTGCCAAATGGTGAAGAACGGTTTGTACCCAGTTGTTATACTAATATAATATTGTTGATTGGAAAATGAACTGGGAGAAATGCTGCCCCCTGTGGTGGATAGTCTAAAGATGGCCGAATCCGCAGAGAACACACTAATTTAACGCTGTGGGCGCATACTACGCCGAATCCATGGCAGTTCACTTCAGGTGCCACGGATATGCTCGCTGCTTAACTCCAAGAACGGAAAGCTGCTGTGGCGCTGTGTACAGCGCTGTGCTTGGTGAGCTGAGAGAAGGCTACCGCCAGCTCCAGTGCCTTCTCAAACAGCTGATCGGCGAGGGACCCAGGTGTCAGACCCCACCGATCAGATACTGACTCGCCAGGGAAATCTGCTGCGGTATATACACTTCAAATTGATAATCCAGCCCCCTGTGATGATGGCTCGTCCAATGTGACCACGGTAGCCTGCGGTCTTTTAGGGCTAGACCCAGGGGGCAAGATACTCAGGTACTGCAGATTTTCATGTGAATCTGCGTCCAAACAGTATCAGAACTCACTTCATGCAGAAAATAGCTGAACTGAAGTCTATGGGAGTTTTATGTATGAAATCTGCTCCGAATCTGCAATACAACTTACCATGCTGCAGATTGAGTCAGCTCAGCAGGGTCATTTCCACATGGTGTAGATGACTTTGGAAATCTTATGCTCTTAGCTGGTACTGTATTACATTGTGGATCGCCTCATGTAATACTTGCCACTGGTAGCCTTAAGGCTATTCACTTCACTTTCCGTGTAAAATTGTGGACAGATCTGTACACGAAATTGGTGTGGATTTTCCCCTTTGCAATACTTTGTATTATGGACAGGACAGTACACTGTACCTCCTGCACACAGGGCCCTTATATAGGCTATTGAATTACTTTAGCTATGTTTGTTTTTTTTTTCTTCATTCTTGCATGTGTGGCCTGTATCTCTGCGCAGGGTTCTTGGAGGCGCAGAACTGTCGTGTTTACTGCCAGTTCTCTTTGAGGTTTTATGGTCTGCCATGCTTTTTTGCAAAGAGTCATTAATTAAATGAATCCCCTAGAGGCCAGTGAATGTCTCTGTGGTAAGCACGATGTCTGTATGGAAATTGCAGTATCTGGACGCAGTCGACAGCGCTTGAATATTTCTCCTGCAGTTAGTGTATTATACAGAGTATTAAAGAGTGAGAAGTGATGGATCAGGCAATTAATATTTTCTCCTGACATTTCTCTTCTCCTGGACAATTATCACCCACTTCTACATAATGATACAATCAGACAGTAGATGTCCTGACACATAACTGTACCTTTCTTGTGAAAATATGGTCTCCAGTCCTGAGATATGCTACTTTTTTTTATTTTAACGCAAATAAAGTTTTCGGAGCACCGGGGGGGGGGGGGGGCACTTTGTTTGGAGCACCGGGCGTCTCTAAAGTCTCTCTGGGACTGTCAGTAAAACAAGTTGGGGAGGCACTGGATGGCACTGCAGGTGGAGCAGCGGTGCATCAAATGGTGCCCCAAAAGCTTCATCTGGATAGAATGAAGAAGGCGTGGTTAGGTTTTTCTGCACCTACCTGACATGGTTGTGTGCTTACTTTCAAACTGACTTTGGAGGTGACAGATTTCCTTTAGAGTTGTCATTAAAGGGTTTTTCCCATCTTAGAAAGTACTGGCTTGTCTGTCTAGGGTATACCATCATTTTATGATCAGTGGGGCCTCCGCTGATCCCGAGAATGAGGCTTAGTGCACATGACTGTATCCGCCTTGCCGTCCACTGGTCTACAAAATACATGTTTTAACGGGGCTCTTCTAAAAAAAGCTTATTCTTGTCTGCAGAACGGACAAGAATAGGACATGTTCTATCATTTGCGGCCTGGCCACACAGGTGCGGACAGCACACAGATGACCTCCGTAAAAAATGTGGATTGGACACAGACCAAAAAAACCATTGTGTGCAAAGGTGAATGCTGGTGTAGTGCAAATGGTCAGATGCGGCTTGGCTGTGTTTAGCATGCAGCACACCTGGGTAGTAGTGTTGTATTAAAGAGGTGAATGCGCCAAGAAGAACTTGATTTGGTGTGTGCGTGCCTATACAATTACTTTTTAAATAGGAAATTGGTATGGAATTAGTAATACTGTAAACAGGTTGTAGATGGGCATGACTAATGCCACTGATGAATGTGAATTGCACCAAGGCAATCATAGCTCGCACAGCAGTAGAGACCACCTCGATGTACAGTGCGTGCAGATGGGACATATCCCAGGAGACGTGACAGCCCTGGGGAAGAGAGCAAAATGAAAGTCCCTTACATCAAGACTGGATAGTAAGAAATGGGTTTTCCTGGCTCCTGATATTGATGACCATCTGCATCCGATCAGTTGAGGCTGACACCTACTGATCTGCCATTCCCTGCTGCCTCCGGAACCAGGACAAGCAGTTTGAATGGAGCCAGAATTATAGGTAAGGCATGTGCTGGGTTATAGCAGCTCTGCTCCCATTGAGGTGAATGTGGCCCAGCTCAGCCACTACATTGAACAGAGCTGTGGCTGGGTGCAAAGTGCTAGTTCCAGTACCAGAGGCTGGAGAGGACGGTAAATCGGTGGGGGTGTGCGGTGTCAGACCGTCAATCGCATACTCTTGACCTATCTTGAGATCATCAGTATCAGGAGCCTGGTCAATCACAAGAAATCCTAAAGGCTATGGGGCAGATTTACTAAGACTGGTGTTTGATACAGCATGCTTAGTCAAGTCTCTAGCATCACATCTATGGCCTCATCATGCACCACAAGCTAAAATATGAAGCTTATGAATATGTAGTAGTTACATACATAACAGTCTTACTTATGCAATGGCTTGGTCGCGTTATTAGATAAGCCTTTTTTTATGTAACAAGAGGATGTGCACTCCTTATATTGTTTTATATGGATTTACTTTACCGGGTCATAATCAATATATTGTCTTATTACACCAGTATGAATTGATAGTTATATTTTACTAGTGCATGAACTTTCCAATTATATCATAACTTTAATTGCTTCAGAAATATTTGAGCTCCATTAACTTCTTCCAGATGTTAAAGGGATTGCAGTATCCTTCAGCATGCCGCAGTCCTTTCATCCTGGAATGCCGATCATCCTGTAGTGGATACAGATAACCTCTTTATACTGGTGTCCTCTAGGTTGTGGCCCGTAATCTAGAAAGAAATTTATGCCTCACAAAATTATAAAAAAAAAAAAAAAATATACCTTACTGCATGATGTAATTTTGTTCATGGTTCGGTACTGCAGCCCTGTGGTAGTCATCTGTGGAGGAAAATACATTTTACTTGCCAAGGAGATAAGTTTTGTTAGTTCTCTGTCCTTGTTGGATAACAAGAGAAAACCAAACCTGTCTGATACCTATTAAACTGAAGTATATGTAAGTCAGGCCTACGTGTCTTATTGTAAATATCCTGACACCTCTAATGATGTAAAATAAAGATGCAGTATTACCATGTGGAGGAGATGCCTCCAGACATTATGTCCTCCAAAATTCACAATCCAGGGCAGATGGTTAGAGCAAGGATCCCGTCCAACATCTTCCCCAAATGCTCAGCTAATCATTTGCCAATTGTTTCCTTCTGATCTATGTAGAGCTGGTTGGAATATGAACATTACTGAATAGATAAGTGAATGGCATTGACTGTACAGCATATTACACAGTAGACCTCCATAACTGAATGTTCAGGTGCCTGTATGCATCACATTGAAGTAGGCTGGTGTATTGTTACGCCAAAGCAACCATATGCATTTTGGTCCTTCACAATCTTTCAAATTTTTTTTATACGTGGTCAGAGACACAGGACGGAAGGACTAATGATTTCTCTGGGAAAGATGGTTTGTGGACTAGTGACTATTGGATGAAAAGTTTATACAGTCAACTTATCCTTCACATGATGACTGGTAATGATCAGCTAAAATAATTGTTCCTTGTTAAATGCCACATTGTGCTTTTACATCCATTTTGATCAAGTTTAGACTAATATGGCTACTTTAAAGGGTTCCTCCAGGCTTTTCTAAAAATCCGGAAGTCTTGAGACCTGAAATATAATTTCCTTTGGTACATAGCCCTTCTTCATGTCTTCTTTGCACTTGGACTGTAACCTCTTCCACTTGGGTTCCAAGCGGATTTGTTCTGGCAGGACAACCCCCTTTATGGTGGACTGCATAGAAAGTCTTCCCCCACTGGATGGCATATATATTTGACTCACTGAATGCTTTGCCAACCCATGCTGTGTCCAAAAACAGCGGGCAAGGCATTATGCTACGCCTTTTTAACCGACGCAGTGATGTAATACACTGAATACAAAGAGATACATACTCTGCAATAGCTCAGAGCTGCTTTCATAGTTCTGCTACCTGCCATTGGACACGTTAAACAAACTTGTCAACAGACCTCCATCAGACGGCTCAAAAAACTATTATAACTCAGGCTTTTATTGCTTACAATTACGGTAGATGTGCTAACCTGCTATGGATTGTGGTGGCTCATGACTGCAGCAGATACAGGTCATCACATGATGGGCCTGCATTGGTAGAACAAGACCTGGGAAAACCTACAAAGACATGATGGTACATCAGACTGCAGTGGTGGCGCTGAGTTTCCTTTATCTTGCTAATAATTAGTCTTGGAGAACGCTTTGAGCTTACGTTCTGGGGATTTCCTCCGTCCCCGATGGTTTGGAAAGTTACTTAAAGTGGAGAAATAATGTGATTGATGTAAGCAGCTTTATGCTACCGACGTTCCTCTGGGTTTTCTTAGTGCGTTAATGATTCATGAGCTATGGTTTGAAGATAATCAGACATGAATATTCAAGGTCTTAGATGCCAAACTACTATCCTCACACGTAACGCCTAAATGTGTAAATGTACAAACATTATATATCTATAAAATATATTTTACTGTTGATTGGTGATACTTCCTCGAGGCAGGCCATATCATAAGTGTTTTCCTGCCATTTATGCCGTATCCTAAAAGCGTGCTAGCCTTTTTCAGTAACTCCTATGGACATGCATGGAGAGAAGTAGCTTATGACATAAAACCTGGAATTACTTTATATGCTATTAGTGTTTGTTCACATTCCTTTCTTTTATGACGATTTTGGCATGTTCAGTGACCCAGCGGATCACAGATAAAAGTTAATTATTCAAGAGTTAAATGTGATTTATTGTTAAAAGTACTTATTTCTTTATGCTGTGAGTCCCAAATGGTTATATATGGACAACAAATAGTTAACACTAGAGGTGTTAGCCTAGTTTCCAGAGTGATGGGCTGGTCCCTCTTCCGGCTAGTAGAGAGTCTTAGTTGAGCAGAGTTGAGACCTACATGCGTGAGCTTCTGCCAAGTAGTCCCAAAGAGAAGCTTCATCCTGGAAGCACCATTCCTGAGACTGAAAAGCTGTGATGCTTCCTCTTCATAATACTTTGCGTTGACTCACTTGCAGTGGTGGAGCAGTGTAATTACATGTACTCACTACATTTAAGTGAATGAAACAAGTACTTACAATTACACTGAGCCTCCGAGACAACGGGGGTGCTGAGTGTCAGACCCCCGCTGATCAGATATTGATAATTCACCCTGAGGATAGGTCATCCACAAAAAGTCTAGCACCATCAAGACTGTTCTGGATTCAGACAGTAAGGTACTGCACGTTTATGGCAATAAGACTTTACTGCTGTGAAAAGGGTATATTGCTTCTGTGCCCACCACACTGTGAGACTGACTGGCCATGGAGATTTAACATTTACAACATGGAACTGCAGAAAGAGTTAACCAGAATTCCATGCCTGTGGTTATTTGGAGAGGATTACTACCATCATTGTTGCTGGCTATACCCAGCTATTGGGAAAAGACTACACTGCCTATTAGGACTATTAGTACTACTACTCTCATCATCAGTTCAGTAATGAGAGACTTTATTTATGGCAAACTTCATCATCCATCCGTTGGCCCCTACATTTGCTCTCCTGCCTTGTACCCATCTACTGAACATCAAGGGCACCCCATCTAACACCAAGCTGAAAGCCCAGGGTGTGCCCCAAAGGAAGAAAGGGTGCACCCTCTAGTAACTGCTCAGCCCCAGAGAGCACTGGAGTGAGTACTAACATCGTGAACCACTACCACTCCTATCAGTGCCACAAGTACCACTCCCCTCCCCCTGCGGATCACTGCACATGTGAATGGGGTTTCTGCAACTCTGTGTACATACATAGAAAAATATGCCATGCAAAAAAATGGCCTGTCGCTTACTTCTGGAGGGAAAATGAGGGTTAGTCGTATTAAATGAGAATAGGGCTAATTCTTGTGCGGGGCGTGGCAGTGCAGACCTCAAATCTGCTTCATAAATATGAGCGTCATCTCGGATTTCTGCCGCAGAACATACACACTGAATTGTAATCTGAACTGGAGTGGCCAAAAGTCAGTCACCCCAATGTCACACAGTAGCGGAGCTGAAACAACGGAGTAAATTTAGAGATAAAACAACATGATAAGGATCCTTATAAACTGCCTGTAGGAGCGCCAATCATTGATATATCAAGTTGATTGGCAAATGTTTGCTTTCATTTTCATGTTTTAATGATGGAGAGAGGTTTGAACGAGTGATGACCGTTCATGGCAGTACCTCCCCCATTTACACGAGGAGATGTGCTGCCGACAAACGAGAATTTTTATGCTCACATAAGACGCATTTTACATGGTAATGTTTGGGGGCAAACGTTTGTATGAACATCGTCCCCTATAAAATGCTGCATTGCCCCAATATATCTGTATGTTAATGGATGTTATTGTGTGGATGTGTGCCCTTGCTGGGTGTTTTCATCTGATTAGCTTACCCTTATTTGATTTAATCGTGACCAGTAATACTGCAATGATGACTAATGATGAATGAAACTGAACATCATCTCCATAAATAAAGTTTAAAAAATGCAGAACAGCTTTTTTTTTTTTTTTTTTTGTAAAGTGAAACATGTTGAAGCAATGTGTTTCACCTGTAAAAACTCACAGGCAATAGGCAATTACCACATTGCAAAACCACAGCAATGACATTTCACGGTAAAAACACATGCGTTTTTTTACAGTGTTTTTGTGGTCCCCCTCCCTATACATATTCAGTGTGTGATTGTGTGGGTTTTATTATTTGGGGTATATATTTGGTCTTCTGTATCTAGTTGCAGTTTTGTGGCTGTTTAATCTGCAGATCGGTTAGGGAATATTCACACATTAGAATATTGCCGTGCATTTCACTGTGGAATATGAGCGGATATCCACTGTACAATGCCAGCTCAGATTTTGGCGTGTATTCTGCTCTGAAATCTTCCCACAAACAGCATCCTAATGATGGCATGGGAAATCTGCACAGTAGTTTACACACTGAACCTCTGATGCAGAAATAGGAATTGGGCTATCTGCACACGGGTGCGGCCTACTTGCAGAAATTCCGCACCTTTCCATGCAGATTTGATGTGATTTTGCTGCAGATCTCACCTTTGCATTGAAAAGGTTAAAATCTTCAAATTCCTAAATCCGCACTGCATGCCCATTTCCACGTGAAAAAAGCAAGGTGTACATAAGATGTCTTATTCGTTTTGTTGTTACTGTATTAGGCTACATTCACACAAACATAAGAATGAGTCCACATCCGTGTGTTGTCCGCATCTGTTGCTCCGTAGGCATTTTCTATGATAGCCACGGCATGTGTGGTCTGCAAATTGCGGAACGTACATGGGCCGGTTATCTGTGTTTTGCGGATCCGCAAAACACAATGGTCATGTGAATGTAGCGTAACACTGTGATATTATTTTATTTATTTTTTTCCCCGTATGAAAATTTGCTTAGAAAAAAGTGTGTAATCCGCAAAGTATGCAGATCGTCTTTAAAGAAGGACGTCTGCAAAAAATGTTATTCTCTGTCCTGCTAGAAAGGTACATGATGTACTCTGTAGTGAAGGTAATCTTCTTACCAGTATCTGTATTTATGAGCTATCCCCTTCCTTCTGATCCTCCCCTGTGTCATGTGACCAGCAATCAGACTCCAACTCCAACTGACACAGCATCTTCTGTGTGGACAGGAAGTCAGTTTCTCTATGCATTCCTATGGGAGCCTCAGTCTTCTAAGAATGAATAGAGAAGTAACTGACTTCCTGTCCTGTCAGTTGGAGATCAGAAAGTTGGTCACATGTTACAACTAAAAATTAAAGGGAGAGGATAGCTTACATATACAGTCACTGATGAGAAGATTACCTTCACTACAGATTACATCATGTACCTTTCTAGCAGGTCAGAGAATAAATATTTTTGCTGGAGTTTTTCTTTAATCATACTTGAGTTTAAAAAAAAAAAAAAAATGGCTGTTTCTTTGCACAATCTGTGAAGGAATGGGTCTTTTTGTTCTTCCTTAAAGGGTTTCTGTCACCAGATCTGGGCATATTAAACAGGATGACATTTGCAATGTGCAAATGTCACCTGATGCCTAATCTGGTATAAATTTTTCTATTGGTGCCCCCGTTTTTGATAAAAATGATGTTTTATTTTATGCTAATTAGGCTTACTAAGTGCAAGGGGCGGTTACCCTGCACCTAGTAAGCTCCGTTTGCCCACCTGCGGTCACGCCTACCTTGTCTTGATTGACAGGGCCAGGCAGCTTGTTCGATCCTCTGCCGGCCCTGTGCGCGATTCAAATCCCGCGCCTGCGCCGTGTGGAATAAAATCGGCGCAGGCGCAGTGAGCGGCGCTGGCCGCCGGGCTCCCGGCTACCTCACTGCGCCTGCGCCGATGACGTCAGCGTGTACTCTGACGTCATCGGCGCAGGCGCAGTGAGGTAGCCGGGAGCCCGGCGGCCAGCGCCGCTCACTGTGCCTGCGCCGATTTTATTCCACACGGCGCAGGCGCGGGATTTGAATCGCGCACAGGGCCGGCAGAGGATCGAACAAGCTGCCTGGCCCTGTCAATCAAGACAAGGTAGGCGTGACCGCAGGTGGGCAAACGGAGCTTACTAGGTGCAGGGTAACCGCCCCTTGCACCTAGTAAGCCTAATTAGCATAAAATAAAACATCATTTTTATCAAAAACGGGGGCACCAATAAAAAAATTAATACCAGATTGGGCATCAGGTGACATTTGCACATTGCAAATGTCATCCTGTTTAATATGCCCAGATCTGGTGACAGAAACCCTTTAAAGGGAACCTGTCACCTCCTAGACCGAAAATAAACTGTTAGCAGTACCTTACTGTAGGGTCCAGTGTGAGGCAGATGCATATCTTTATAGGGACAAGTGATTCTTGTAACAGTGGAAAATCAATCTTTTATTCCTGCAGCACGCGCTCTCCTGTGTCATCCTGAAATCAAGGGGGCAGCGGCCTAGTTTCTCCAAGTCAAGCTAGCCACTCCCCTCTTGTAAGTGACTGACACTTCTGCCGTTGGCCGGGGATCGCGCAAGTCTCGCGCATGCGCGGTGTGCGATGAGTTCCTGTGCGATCCCAGCTCCGGCTGTTCACATTGCTTTTCTCATTACAGCGCATGCGCCGCATCGGCAAGCGAGCGCGCTCTGGCAAGCAGAGCTTGTCCCTATAAAGATATGCATCTGCCTCACACTGGACCCTACAGTAAGGTACTGCTAACAGTTTATTTTCGGTCTAGGAGGTGACAGGTTCCCTTTAAAGTCTTTATTCAGCCATATCATTCCATGTTTCAGTTGCACAGCTAGATGCATTTCTCTCAGATTCAGGGGACGTCTCCTTTCTGTGGAATCTGCCAGCATTGTACTGCTGTAACGTTCTTTCCCTTCCTTCCCACTATGTTTGTTTTTAGTCCTGGAGCTCATAGAACAGTTAAGGAGGGAGAGGCCACACTTACATAAAGGCAGGAGGCTCCTGTGATTTTTTAGAAGCGGTGTAGAAACATTTCTTTTAATCAGGCTCAGGATCTCGGCTAGCTCTGACACGCCCCCACTTCCTCTCTTCTTCTGTGTCTTTGTTAGCAGGTGGATGCAGGCAGGTTTGGTAAATGAAGTGACTTAGAAATTTTCTAGTTACACCATTCTGTATGAAGTGAAGTAGTGTGAAAGTAACGTGACCTTTTTGCTGCGGAAACGCACATATTTGCCCCATTGAATGGGGCTAAACTTGCCTAAAGATCTGCATTAGCTCTACATTAGTCTTTTGAACAAAAATGATATAATTCCCGGTTTGTAGGATATCATTTATGGAAAGTGACAAAGTCCTTTTCATCTCTTGGTGCGTCAGAGCACATCATGTCTTGTGCACTATGCCCTGGCTTCATGATATAACCAGGCCAAGGAGAAGGCTGAAAGACAAAGAGGATCTTTTAGGAATTTTTGCCAGCGGACTCATCATAAAATGTCGTCACTTGAGTATTACATTGTAAACATCCCAAACTTAATTAGCGGGAAATCCTTTCCTCTGCCCAAGACTGTAGATAACACGGATCACTAGACTGCCAAATAGCAAATCAATTTCAGACAAAGCTGTAGACGCCTCTGGTTATTAGCATCATCACTGCGTTAAATACATGTTCGGTTAATATTTTCAATGGGGATGGCTAGGTCGGCACTATATGTACCACAGCAATAGCTGGCCGCTAAAACCTGGGCTTGGTAGAACCTTGCACTGTAAAGGATGTGTTGAAAGGGAAAAGTAGAAGGAAAGTGAGTTGTGCCCTTTCCTGCAAACTCCAGGGAACAGTGCCCTCAAGGCACAATCCAGACTTTTCCTTGTGATGGAGAAGGAAACCATGGTTGTGTAGGTGCATGGCGGTGCTTTTAAGAGCACTGGTGACGCGTTTGAAGATTGCTTGAGTAGAGTCTGCACTCTCCAGCGCACCATGCTAGGACTGGATTTCTCTCATCATAGACATGAACTGGGAACTAATGACTCTGTCCAGCTCTTCTTCACAATTCTAGTTGTGTTTGGCAAAATGGACCGGACTATGTTAGCAGAAAAAAAATCCTGAGTTTCTGCACGGTTTCACTAAGCTTCTTGTGGCAGGTTTTCAAAAAGTTACTGAAGATAAACTGGAAAAAATATAAACTAACTATTATTACAGTAGATCAATTCTTGTTAAACATGACCCAAAGCTGGAAGACCAAGGGGAAAATTTAGCCTGAAATATCTCTAGCTCGCCTGATTTCTAGAAAATCTCTGCAGCTTCTCGTTGCAATGGCATTTTGTACTGCAGTGGTGGGAAGAGGCGCTTCAGCAGGTCAGTTCCAGTCATCTGTATGGGATTGTTCTGCAAGCATGGCTAAGTTGTAGAAACACATTTGCCAAATTCCCCCTTAGGGCTCATGCACGCGACCGTTGGCTGTTTTGCAGATACCGGGCATGTTCAATCTGCATTTTGTCGAACGGAAGGGCCGGCCCCTAATGCAACAGTCCTATCCTTGTCTGTCCTGAGGGCAATAATAGGACATGTTCTTATGGACACAAAATGCACACAGTAAGTTCCGTGTTTTTTATTGGCCTCATTGAAGTGAATGGTTCCGCATATCTGTCGCAAAAAAAAAAAAAGTTTGCAGGCATGAGCCCTTGAAGCCAATATGTGTTTTATCAACCTCTATAAGGAGCTGTGGGTGCATCTGGGCATGGGAACTTGGATGAAGGCAGGCAGCACGTTCTCATCTTGTAGCCTGAGCAATCAAAAGTGTAAATACTTCCATTCCACATGAAATAACACTTCTGGAGTATTTGTACTTAGAACTCTACATTGTGCTTTCTCTGTTATTCCTTCTAGAAATGTATGAACAAATTGACACCTAGTTGTTGGCAATTAGGGCGTGCCCCTACAGTCTGGCATTTATTGGACACTGTCAGGCTTGTATAGGGACATGCCCCCCTCCCTCTCCAAACAGGTAATACCCAGAAGTTACTAGGAGGAATAACAGGGGGACAGTGTAGAAAAGATGATCCCAAATGATTGTTTCATGGGAAAACCTGACAAGTGACTTCTTCGGTATCACACCTTTTTGCTGCAGGCGGTATAGGAGAAGTAGTCTTTCCTTTCCTTGGCGGGTCTGCTTCTTACACCGCCGTTTGAACTCCCACTCAACTCATGGTAATGAAGTAAATGTAGGTCGTCTTCATTTTAAAAATAAACATATGAAGTGAGGAGTGTCTTCGGGGGAGGGGTGGATACAAGGTGTGTGTACGGAGCAGCATTTCTCAATGCTTCTTATAAAATCAGTGTGAGGTGGGAGAGTCCTTCCTGTTTTTAGACTTGGCGCAAAACAAACTTTCCAAAACGCCTGTTGGGATAAAGGGGGAGGAAGCTGTCAACGTCCTGAGCAGTTATTGAATCGCTTCTTTTTTCTGATCTCTTAATATCTGGATGTGGGTCGGACTGTTTTATGGAGGCTGACACATTGCCATGTGAAACGTATCCTGCATTTCAGCAGCCGAGAACAAAGCTCTGACCTTGATGGACACAAGTTACTGCTGAATGAAAACACCTTCTCATTATGGCCAGAGAAGCGCCGACTTCTGCCCAGTCTTCTGGAAGGAAATGAAATTAAGAGGAAGTGCAGCTTTACATGAAAAATAGAGCTATTCAGCTTGACAAAGGGCTGGGTGAAAAAAAAAAATCAGATCGTATTCTGGTTGTTACAAGTTCTCCCCTATCCACAGGACCCACATAGGTTACGAGAATCCGCTTTCTCCGGAACTCCCATTGAAAGGAATGGAGTGGCCGCACACATGTATAACTGGCCACTCCGTTCATTCCAGGGGGCTGCAGGGGATACAGGGCCCCATTCTCGTGATCAGTGGGGGTCCCAGTGGTAGGACCCCCCCACCGATCTTATAGTTACCCCCTGTGGATCGGGGATAACTTCTAACCCCCAGACGAAGGTTTGCCGAAACGCGCATCAGGGTTGGTGCCATCCTGGAGGAAACGCAACATGGATAACTGATTCTTGCCTTGTCACATGTAACTTTAGTTTTTTTTTTTTGCACTTTATCTTCTACTTTATGTACTTGGTATAATGAATTGTTCCTGCTGTGGTATCTCCTTCCAGGTGATGTCGCCTTCTCCTGCACTCTTTCCTGTTTTTAATTCATGATTGTAAAAACTTAAAATAGTCATTTTTATTTTTGGGTGTCGAGTGAGGCAAAGGAAGCCGGCGGGAGCTGGAAGGAGGAGGGGCCTGCTCCGGAGGCTGGAAGGAGAGCGGGCGCATAGAGATGGACCCTGGGAAACAAAACAGGGCCCTGGAGAGAGGTAAAGGGCCGCGGACTGATGCCTAAGGTGCCTGGGAGAAGAGCTGCCTCCAGCCTGTGGCCCCCCCCCCCCCCCGGGGGGAGAGGGATGGGAGAGTTGTGGCAGTGAAAAGCTGTCAGTCTTCAGGTGAGTGATTTTTTTTTTTTTTTTTTTCCCCTCCCCCAACTATGGTTCTGTCCAGTCTCCCAGTTCTCTGCTCCCCCACTCCCTGTCGCCCCACTAGTGACCCTGCTCCCCCTGTCGCCCCACTAGTGACCCTGCTCCCCCTGTCGCCCCTCTAGTGGCCCTGCTCCCCCTGTCGCCCCACTAGTGGCCCTGCTCCCCCTGTCGCCCCTCTAGTGGCCCTGCTCCCCCTGTCGCCCCTCTAGTGGCCCTGCTCCCCCTGTCTCCCCTCTAGTGGCCCTGCTCCCCCTGTCTCCCCTCTAGTGGGCCCTGCTCCCCCTGTCGCCCCTCTAGTGGGCCCTGCTCCCCCTGTCGCCCCTCTAGTGGCCCTGCTCCCCCTGTCGCCCCTATAGTGGCCCTGCTCCCCCTGTCGCCCCTCTAGTGGGCCCTGCTCCCCCTGTCGCCCCTATAGTGGCCCTGCTCCCCCTGTCGCCCCTCTAGTGACCCTGCTCCCCCTCCTTCTGTCACCCCACAGGGAAGCTGAACAGACTCCACCGACTACAATGGGATCCGTTCAGTTTCCATTTGCGATCTGTCTTTTTACCAGACAGAAAGCTCCTGCATACAAGGCTTTTTTGTCTGGTTTTTCAACAGAATCTGTAACAGAGGCTCCAAATGCAGCCTCCAACACAGATGTGAGCAAGTGCAGGCCTGCATATTATGTATTTTAATTACCGCAGATTTCGTACTCCTCCTCGGGTAAAAATACTCCTCAAAAATGGTCTGTATTACCTTAATTGTGTGACGTGTACGATTCTGTACGTTTATCCAGAATATGTGAAACTCTCATGCAAAAAATATAGTTATGTCTTCGCCTTCTAAGAGCTGCAACGAATTCATTTCCAGTCAATGTGGCTATACAAGGTCTTGTGTTTTTTGCGGGATGAGATGTAGTTTTCATTGGTACTATTTTGGGGTTCCTAGGACTTATTGATTAGCATTTATTTTTTCGCCCCCATTTGCTATTTAATTCTTTCTTGTGTCAGGCCGAACAGACGCCATTGTGGTTTTTGCCTGGCATGTACATTAGGAGGTCCCCAGCGTATGCCCTACCTGTAGACACTAAACGGGATGTGAATAGCCACCAATGTCTTTTTCCATGAACATGGCAGTGCCCTATATAGCGACCCTGTCCTTCTACACTGTGCTTATGCAGATTATTCTTCATTCACCATATCTATTATCTGCATAAAAGAAATCCCGTTATTGCCGGACATGTGCCTTGTATCCAAAGACAGATTCATCAGAAGCTGGCGGATGGGCATAATATTCAGCGTGTGCTCATATCTCCCAGTTGTCTCCTGTCACTTTCTAGATCCAATTTATTTTGCTGTTTGCTTTTGGCGAGACACAGCTATAATGCAGCAAAGTACTTTGTTGCTAAGTGACATTAGAAGAACGGATCTTACTCCTCCAGAAAGATGCCGCCTGTATTCATACATGTGAATTACTGAAACAACGTGTATTGGAAGTCTTGTGCTGTATTTTCTAAATGTTACATATCATTATTGCATACAGTATGGAAGACGTGCACGCTTTGGGAATCTGCAGAAACCTTCTTTTTGCATGTGTGTTGAACTAGGCGGTGACCCTACTCATATATAGACATTTTTGGGGGGGCCGGGGGAATAGATTGTTCATTTTGGTAAATATGTACTGACACCCTGTTGAGACGATTCAGTTAGAAACACGGGCAAGTGATGATCTAGCAAGCCACTTGTTTTCTTCCATTCACATTGTGCAGTCATAAGCTGTATGTTCATATGTACGATCATTCATCCTCATACAGTTTACATGAGGGCAGGTGATCAATGACATGAGCGTTTGCTTGTTCGGCGTCTGATCGTCAGACTTAAGATGATGATCAGGACCAAGCAATCATATGACCCCCTGTAACTGGGCCTGAACGTGCAGAAAGCTGATCAGGACTGCTTTTTATCAGATTCCCTGCTGATTCTTCATACAGATCACTAGTACAGCAGTCTGTCACTGACTTGTACAATTAATAACCCGCAGCCTCAGACACCACCAGTGTAAGTGGGATCTGTGGTGATGATTTGGAGGAAAAGCCTTGCATTTTGCCTGTAACAAGCAAAAGACTGGTCTTGATCTGTATGGTTCTGTAATATACGTTGCTTCAGTCCTGTTGAATGCACTGCTGAGGAAAGCTAGCGGCTGTCTGGCATGTGAACAGGACTGAAGAATGAGGAGACTGACAGTGGGAAAGGGCAGGAAATGATAGAGGCCACCCTGATGGAGTGATGTGCTTTACCGAAAGCTGTGCCAGGATATTCAGCACAGTAAATGACTGTGGGATCCTCGCCATCCTAACTTCACTAACGTGAGATGTTTGTTTCCTTCTTGAGACCATAGACGTGTCCGTGTGTGTCTAGAAGTCCCGCTTTGTACACTGGTCCTGTGTTTTATTTTGTGTCATTCATAGAGGTGTAATATTTAGATGTGCACGGACTCTTATAGTTAGTAGTATGCCTTCTATACTAAACTTTTGTGGCAGTGAACGTTTTATCTATACAGTATTTACAGTACATAGGTTTATATGTAAAGCTATATATGTTCATATAATAACAGCTCATGCTACAAAGCGCATTCTACCCTCTGGACAGAGTCTTCTGCACCAGGGTTGTGCCTGGGCTTGTAGGATGCATTGTAAGTGCACATTTCAGAAAGGTTGTAATATCCTGTATACTGTTCTATATAGACAGCATTCAGCTGTCAATCATAGATTTATCACCAGCATCCAGCAAGTGAAGGTGCAGGTCATATTTGTAAGGACTAGCCTGTTTATTACCGATGACTAGCCAAGCATCAAAGTCTGCTTGCGGTTTGAAGATCGTCATAAAAAAGACTGACAGCACAGCATATAATTACAGCGATTACTTTTACCTTGGGTATCTTCTCCACACTGTGGGTTTGGATTTAAAAATTTCCTAAATAGTAAACCCAAATTAAAAGGGTTATCCAAGACTTAGGCTTCATTCACACGACTGTATGTATTCCGTGAGCCGTATAAAAACGGAACAGAAGACATACGGAAAGTCTTCCGTAGTGTTCAGTAATTTTGCAGACCCATTGACTTTAATGGGGCTACGGACGTGTTTTGCTTTCCTTTTTTTGCGGGAGAACTTCCGTAATATATGGATGCGGAATGCACATGGTGTGCATTCCGCATTTTTGTTTCTCCTATGGAAAAATGAATGGGTCCGTAGGGTTCCGCATCTTATCCACAAAAATGCGGATAAGATACGGAAATGAACATACGGTTGTGTGAATGGGGCCTAAAGGTCCCTTTACATGGGAAAAGACAGCAGGCGATTATCAGGAAGGAAGCGTTCCTTCCCAGCAACTGCCTGCTCGTCGGTGAAGGAGATTAACAAACAGTGATCTACTCCTCAGTATGGTGAGGAACGATTGCTAATGCCATTGATTGTTTGCCGGAGACAGAGCGTGATTAGACGGCACAATATTCTGCCGGCAAATGCTGATTTAGGTGTCCACACAAGCCATTGTATTACCCGATGAACAAATGTTTCATGTTAATCAGCTGCACCTATACACCGCCAGATAATCGCTAACAAGTGTTCCTATGAATGTATTTCAGTGTTTGACTGATTCTCATCCTGTGTAAAGCAGCCTTAAAGGGGTTATCTCATGATTCTTGTAAAAAATGAAAATCAGACACCATATAGTACATGACAATCTCTTTCTAACAAAGCTAGAACCAGCCCTGTGCCTCACATGGATTCAGAGATCTCCACATTCATTTCTCTGCTAGATTTATATCAAGCTGACAGCTTAGGGGAGTGTCTTTTCTGCTGCAGCTCAGGAGGCGTGTCCGTGCTCTCCCTATCACAGCTCGGGGGGGAGTGTCCGTGCTCTCCCTATCACAGCTCGGGGGGAGTGTCCGTGCTCTCCCTATCACAGCTCGGGGGGGAGTGTCCGTGCTCTCCCTATCACAGCTCGGGGGGGAGTGTCCATGCTCTCCCTATCACAGCTCGGGGGGGAGTGTCCGTGCTCTCCCTATCACAGCTCGGCGGGGGGGAGTGTCCGTGCTCTCCCTATCACAGCTCGGGGGGGGGGGGGGAGTGTCCGTGCTCTCCCTATCACAGCTCGGCGGGGGGAGTGTCCGTGCTCTCCCTATCACAGCTCGGGGGGGGGGGGGAGTGTCCGTGCTCTCCCTATCACAGCTCGGGGGGGGGGAGTGTCCGTGCTCTCCCTATCACAGCTCGGGGGGGGAGTGTCCGTGCTCTCCCTATCACAGCTCGGGAGGAAGTTGAAGGATGAAACTGAGCATGTGCGGCCTTCTCAGTGAGCAGGTCAAAGAAATAAGAAAACACAAACAGCGGGTTGCGCTATACAGATACATTTTACTGGATAACTCAGTGGCTTTACAAAATTTTTAATTACATGCTATTGCAAAAGTGTTCAGATCCAGGTGCTGGTTTGAAAACTTTTGAATTTTTTTTTTTTTAATGAGACAACCCCTTTAATTTATTGATGATGTATCTAGGTCATCAATATCAGATCAGTGGAGGTCTGACTCTCGGCACCCCTGCCAATCATCTGTTTTTGCCAGTTGCAGCACAAGAAATGGTCAATGAAAGTAGACAGATCCTTACACTTTGTAGTAGCCTTTCCTGGTTACTAGTCCTGAAAACCCCTTTATAGAAATATATACAAAATATGGGAACTTGGCTTCTCTCCAGTTTCTTCTGGACAGGGTTTAAATAAAATATATTTACTGCACTGTGATTTGACCATATAGTCCACACCAGCCCCCAATTATTCAGATTTGGCTAGGTGTTGTATGTTGTATCTCCAGCCCCCCCCCCCCCCCCTCATTTTTTAATTATTTCAGTCATAACTTTTAGATTGGAGCAGGTTGGCGGTCCCATCTCTGTAGGACTGCCAACGATGGCCAAGTGCAGCTCTCGGGTATTTCCGGCAGGTCCCATTGAAATTAATAGAGCTGCAGCATGCAGAACTGACCTGCTGCTACATTCATTTGGGTCCCCCATGCTCATGATTGGTGGGGGTCCCAGCAGTAGGACCCCTAGTAATCTAATAGTTATCCCCCATCCTGTGCATAGGAGATAACTTGAAATAACCATGATACCCCAGTTAATATTTAAGAAGATTTGGAGGTTGTCCAGGCTAAATAGACAGCTGTTATTTCTTGACATGGCAATGAAATTGCCACAAAGTCTAGATGTGTTAATGTAATTGTCAGATAAACTATGAATTGCATCTTGTCCACATCGATTTGCGGACCTTCTGATCAACAATTTTAGCTGACCTAAAGATGTGTGATCGCTGTTTCTGCACATGGGAATTTCCACATTGAGATGAGCAAATTACTTGAACTAAATGCAAATACAAAGGCACCTTCCAGGCTTGAAAGACACTTTGGTCAATATCTCAAAAGCGTGCCATTGCAATAGTTTCATAAATCATGGGTGCATGGATATGGAGATGTGAGAACACAATCTATGTACATGTACTCACCAACCTGTAACTTATATATTACATCCTAATTTCAGAAGAGGACACTTATGTTATTTCTTTCTTTATCTCACAGTCCAGTGTCTACTACAGCGATTGGCATCGCTATACGTGATGGCAGCCTCTGCCTACAGTGCCATTCTGTTCAGCTCCTAACCATGCTGGAACCTGTCATGAATGTGCAAGATGGTAATTGCCCATAGTTTTATTGCAGTCCTTGGGAGTGGTATGAAATATAAAAAAGGTTATGCACCTGATCTAGGGAGAAGCCAGTAGCTGTGTATGTGAATATTTACTGAAATGTACCAGTGGTCGTCAGAGAACTGAGAAGCATGTTGAAGCCCTCGTAACTGGAGTTCAAAAGTCTATGGAGAACTAATTATTGGTTCCAAAGCCCCAAAATGTCACCCCAACATAAGACAATGGAGATTAAAGAAATATAAGCAGTTCTCTAAGACAGATAAAGCAAGTGCTTGCATATAACCTCCAGAAGAAGCTGCTGTGAGCTGTCAATTACTATCCATGATGAGGACAGGGCTTTACAGTGCACACAGGTACCAGGAAAATAGCATGGCGCTGCCCTGTCCAGTGCACATAGGAACATCTCATCCTGACATGGGTTGTATGACTATCACATTTATAGAATTATTACCTGTACCTATTGATAGTAACAGAACAGACAGCTGTTTTTGGTGACAACTACTGTTGGCAATTTTCCTAGAATCTAAAAACCAAGAGTGTATCTTGCCCTTCAGTTATTACCAGTAAACACTGGAAAATATTCATTAGTTAGAGGACTAAAGTCCCATGGCGGACAACTTGTCATCTTACTGTTATTTTGCATCTGCACGCAGTTCATTTCTTTCCAACCTGAAAGATGTTGTCTTCTGACTCCTAGTGCGTGATCACAGCGTGCTTGGACAACCAGTTGGATGTTACGAGAAGTAGTTTATCTTCTCTTAATGATATCCCTTGATGTGTCTGGCAAGAACAAGTGAATTTCCTACTTTCTACTGTAATATAACGCAAATGCAGTATTTTATATACAAGGTGACCAACTGGTTGATGGAGTGGACTGTAGTTATAATAAGTCTGGCAAAGCTCCACCGGTAAGATGTGTGGGAGCACGCTAACCTCCGCACTTGGGACACCTTGAAAGACTTCATGCATTGGGAACGCCTGAAACATGGCAGATGGTGAAATTACAGGGAAAGGTTGGTTTGTCTCTTTTTTTGCTATCCCCTGAATATTCTGTAATCTGGGTACATGTATGCAGATTATTATGAACAATAGAACATATTATGTAAGGTACTGCAAGGTAAAAATGGAAGCGTTCAGCAGGAATTTACATGGCTATTGGAGAGAAATGACAAGCCGGATTACAGAATAGGTCAAAAAGACTGGTTTGCAAGGTGTGGAATGGTCTAATGGTAACATTTTTCTTAAACAATACATTTTTATTCACCAGGAAGACACAGACATGGCTGAAAAAGCCACAGTCTGCTGCAGTACATTCACTTCAATGGTTCACACACATGACCTCAATACATTATTATTCATGTACATGATGACTTCAAAACTGTAATATGCATAAGAGACACTGCACCTCTTGGTATACTTAGAAAACCTAGAATTACTATCGTGTTCAGCATATGTATACCTGATATATTCCCTAAGAGCCATAAAACAATAACCTTTGATCCGGCTTCCTCCTTCTCTCATACTTGCTAAAAGTGTGCCCTGAAAAAGTATTCATACCCCTTGAAATTTTCCACATTTTTTTTTTCACATTACACCCAACAACTTTAAATGTGTTTTATTAGGATTTTCATGTGCTAGACCAACACAATATGGCAAGTATGTGTGACGTGGAAAGAACATTTAAAAAAAAAATTATAAATAAAAATCTGGAAAGTGAGTCTCCCTTAGCAGCACTGTAATTGAGCTTTGCTAAGGAGTGTAAGGAGACGCCGTCCCCCAAAACCTTGGGTGGAGGAGGTGGCCAAGATGTTGGTATTGTTTTCTTCATTCATTGGAATCTATCTATGTAACCAGTGTGAGATATATATATATATATATATATATATATATATATATATATATATATTTTTAAAATGAAATAAGGATATAAAGACGTTTAATCTATATGACATAATGACTCACTAAGACGTGGTATGAATTTTATCTTTGAAGTCCACGTGATTGAATTGTTAGTGCTAAGGAAAAGTCTATCTTCTGAGCACTGAAGATGCCTGTGTGTAACTCACAGCTTCCGGGCTGCCTCCCTATATGTCCACTATAGGGTTTGGATTGCTGTATCCGAACCCCATTCTTTTAAAAACTATGTTAAGAATATCGTCCTACTGTAAAATATATTGCTTCTGCTGACTTCGCCTCTATAACGTGTCACTTCATTTATTCACATAAGTTACTGTATGAAAATATGAATCTTTACTGTGCTCGGTAACTACGAGAGAAGCACAGGGAAAGCTAAAGTGGCAGAGTGTGCCAAGGGTAGTGCTGACAGCAGGGCAGTTGGGTAGGGACATAGCAGATATAGGGCACATATAGGGAGGCAGAGACAAGATGCAGGCCACATGTGGCAATAGTTTTGTGTGCAAGTGCTTGATACCCAGAGCAGTCTCTGAATTACACCTCTTCTTTTTGAGAACCTATTATTATTAGGCTAGTTTCACACTAGCAAAAAGATGCGGACAGCACACCGTGATCTGTACAGACCTAGAAGTGGCGCCTATGATTAGGTTTAGTGGCCAGTGGGAAAACTGCAGGATTTTATGTTTTTTTAAAAAAAAAAATACAGATATTGACTGGGAAATTAAACATAACATCACCAAAATTCTTTAAAAATATGTTAAATATAAAAACATGATTTAAACAATAGGTCATTTTCTGATGACACATTCCCTTTGAGGTTGGGGTTTTGGCTTGTAGAAGGATTGTGTAATGTGTCTTGTAGATATGGGTGATGCACGTCATTTTTACTCCCTACAGAGGATTTAGTTAAACTCCTTGCCTTGAGGTTATTGTAATAAACACTCCCAACATGGTGAAGCTGATAGCGAGAGGGAGCGCCCCATTTGGAACCCATCTTACCGTGGCGGAATTAATTTCTTCTGTTTTCCTTCTGCACATATCTTCTCCTGAACAATACCCTGCTTTGTTTGTCTGTGTCTTCAGGGGCTGATTAGTTGGGATCGCACACAAATATTCTCTTACTCATTCCTTCCTTTTCCACATTGCTGCCCCGTATTCTTGGGGAGGCCCCCTAGGAATCACAGCAGAGCTTGCAGCCGGGAGGGGCTTGATTGCCTGTAACTTAATATAAAAGAGTGATAAAAAAACACAAATGCATTTTATTTCCAATTATATTTTCTGTCTAAGCGCTTAGTAGCTAACATAACTACAAGCATATGTTTTATATCTCTACATTTCACTTCTGCAGTTTTTTGAAAAGGTTGACTTGACAACGGTAGGACTAACTGTTCTATAGCAGTCAGTTGGCTGCGGGTTATATGGGTTTCTGTATAGTATAGTAGATATATAATATCTGTATAGTAGAATACTAGTATTATATGTACAGGTGAGGGTCTGGTTCTGTGACGGTCACTCTCCAGTTGTCAATTTCCCGTTCATACAGGTTTTTGTCCATATTATTTTACGATTTGTACTATTCCAGGCATTTTCACCAATCGGACACCAATACCCTTTCCCATTGTATGTGTCTTCATAGCTTACACTTTCATGACACCCCCACTCCCATAGTAAGTTCAATGGGTCAGATTTACGGATGCTGAATAATATTTAGACGTAGACTAAAGTTTAAAACTGTGCTGCAATTTGTTAGTTTGCTCATGCCGGATGATACATTTTAGTGAATCTTTTGACACTTTTATCTTACTTTAAGCGATCTTAGCTGGCTTATTTTGTGTGAAAATTTTGGGGCATCTTAAGCCATTCCACCTTGTATACTGAGACACAGAAGTGTCTTGATCTCCATGCACTGGCATGATACATGCATAGTTTATAAAGATGCAGATGCCTCTTAATAAATCAGGCGCATCTCTGCCCTGCTAACCGCCAGATGCTGTGGCATAGACTTCCGCCATAACTTCTTGGCTTAAGTAAATCCATGGGTTCATGCAAATCCCATCCCCTCTGCCAAGCCCTGCCCCTTTTTCTGTACTTCGGAAAGTGCCAAGAAGCTTAAAGTTACAAATTATGGTGCACAGGTGGCAATAGTGGCCCTTTAGTAAATGTCCCAATAAATGTGGTGCAAAGCGTACTTTTTTGCCACCAGTTAAGCTGAAATGTTGATGCCTTAAAGGGAACCTGTCATCTCCGAAACACCCTCTGAACTAGAGTAAGCGTTGTATAATGTAAGTGATGCTGAATCTGAATATGTAAGTTTTATCTTCATACTCACTTCCATTCTGACGCTGTGCTCCCACAAACCAGTAGTAAAATACATTGAGAAGATTCTTCTTTGAGTCCTCTCCATTATATGAGTGAGCACCGGAGTCCATTTTACTTCTGGTTTCTCAGAGCACAGAGTCAGAATGGAAGTGAGTATGAAAATAAAAATTACATAACCGGACTCAACCTCACTTACACTATACGCTTACTGTAGTTTGGGGGGTGTTTCAGAGCTGACAGGTTCCCTTTAAGTAAATCTGCACCAATTGTTTTTCCAGACCTCAGCTCATTTCTTACTGTGTACCATCCAGGCATCTGTAGCTTTTTTTCAGGGTGCGTACATATATTCTTAAGAAAAATCTAGATTGGGAATTATGCCTCCCAGTTGATATATGGTAGTTTCTTGGGAACATCACTCTACCATGTGGCTGCCCGCTTTTGTTATCTCCATGATATATTGATTTTTCTACACTAGTGGATAAGTAGTTATAGAATATTCCTGATATTACTGCTTCAGGATCCTCCATTCCAACACATTCCTATTTGTAGGCATTGAGAGATTTTAGTTGGTCATGCACAATGTACAGCTCTTGAGGTATCTCTCCTTGGGGAGAGAGCGCCTTAATCGGCTTGAGGAGACTTATAGGTCATTCACTTTGTGAGCTGTGAGGAGGCTGCATTGCTCGGTGGAGTACCCACACTGGTCTTATACTGATGACCTCTCCTGAGGGTAGATCATCAGTGTTGTACTCCTGGAAAGCCTAAGAATATGCACCTTCTATATGTGTACTGTATTTGCCAGGCTAGTTTATCTCAGAAAGCTTCTTCTTTGGACAAGTGCACTGAACATAGTAAGTTTAGTATAGCCACTGAAGAATTCAATTAGAATCATCTGTATAGTGCCAGCTGCTGATTTCTCTGTCCACCTCACTGAGGAAGTTCTGTCCACCCCGGATGATATAAATCTAGGAGAACAATGAATGTGGAGATCTCTGGATCCATGTGAGGTACAGGGCTGGTTCCAGTGTTGTTCTAAACAAATTGTCACGTATTTTCATTTTTGACATTAATTATATGAGAACATATTTTAACCACCTTTTCCCCTTGGCTGTGTACACCTTCTGCCCTTGCACAGTGACCTCAAGCAGACCTACAGATCTTATCCGCATTTACTTGAAATTATAATGACAGCTTGTGTTTAGTGTTTGAAGTCTGGAAAGGTCTACATCATGTCCATGGTGGCTTTATAAAAAGCACAGTTATGTTACATGACTGCTAGTCATCTCCTAATCGGAGGAGTGTCTTGTGTACTGTATATTATGTGTTTCGTAATAGCACAGTTGCTCAAGCTCTGTATTATAAATAGCATCAGTCTTAAGGTGGATGAGAGAAGATGGAGCATGAGAATATATATGTTCCAGAACAGCCCGTCTTGAGGCTTCATAATTGTACATGCACATATTGTATATTATGTACCGCCATTCAGGCGAGTGAGACGTGTTATTTACTCACCACCTTTTCTCTAGTATGGAAAAAAAACATAATTAGCCCTTAGAATAAATGGCTTACTTCTTGTTTACTGGGTGGTAGTTTAATCAGAGGCTTTTTACAGTACTCTATGTAATTGTTGAGCTACAAAATGGCTGCCCTTTTTCATGCTCTTCATTGGGGTTTGTTAAAATTCCCATTATAGAAAAAATATTCATGATTATTGCTTACAGTACAGCCAGCCATACACAGTACAATCCGATCAAAAGAGATGAAAAGGGTTTTCTGAGATTTAAATACTGATGACCTATCCTCTCATCAGTATCTGATCGGTGGGGGTCTGGCACACAGGACCCTCACCGATCAGCTGTTTGAGAAGTCACTGGTGCTCCTGTGAGTAGCAATGCTTTCTCTGTGCTCACCAAGCACAGTGCCGTAGCTTGTATAGTTTTGCTGTGCTTGGTATAGCGCTCGGCCCCATTCACATCTATGGGACTGAGCTGCGCCTATGCCATGTGACCGATGAACCTGACCTCACTTAGCCTAGGAAAAGCTGAAAGAGCACCACTGCCTTATCAATCAGCTGATCGGCAGGGGTCCCGGGTGTCGGACCCCCACTGATCAGATAATGATGGCGTATCCTGAGGATAGGTCATCAGTATTTAAGGCTCCAAAAAACCACACCTATGTTTAGAAAGTGCTTAATCTCCTGGCCGTGTTTACAGAGCGTTACCAAAATATGTACAAGGACCCTAAACAATGCAACACCACACAACAGATTAAAAATAGTAATCACATGATAAAAAATATAAAACCGTTGGAACCACGAAGAGGTGGAAAATGTACTGCATTGCAGAAGGGGTCAAATGCACAATGGGAACCAATAACTATCGGCCCCAAAGCAATACTTCAATACTACCCTAAAAAAAAATCAGTGTAGGTTAATAACCGAGCACAGATGTTTCACAGTCACATCTTCTGAGGGAGTAACCTTGCACCTATTCCACCCAAAATGTATACCAGTCTGGACAATCAAGGGGTTTCCACACACATACAGGGGAATACCTGAAGTCTGTGATGAAGCACTTTATGCCACATTTATCAAATGCCACAGGTTTGATAAATTTGTCTCATCCTTAAACTGAACGCCTCCATCTAGAAAAGCTACTTCAGTTTTCCTACTCTGTCCTCCTACTGGAGTAAAATGATTACTTTTCTGAGACTTTTTAAAAAGTATCAATGTTAAATTTGGAGTCAACTCATTCACATAGCTAACCATGTCCACTTTCTCACCTACATTACAAAACTGCAGCGAGTGGTGTAAAAATGCAAAAAGTCACAACATTTTTGCACAAAGCCCTATTTTGAAACTTTTTGAAGCCAGAATTCAGGAGTTTAAAGGGTTATTCTCATTTTAGACAATGGGGGCATATCGCTTATATCCAGAACAGAGCCCCCGAACTGAATGAGAGCGCACTGCGCATGCGCAGCCGCCCTCCAATTATTTCTATGGGGCCGCCAAAAATAGCCGAGCGCTGACTCGGCTACTTCCGTCGGCTCCATAGAAATGAATGGGAGCGGTGACCGCGCTTGCGCGCTGCGCTCCCATTCATTTCTATGAGCGCAGCGGGGAGCTGCACCTGGTGGTGTCCGGAAACCCGGGGTCCTCCAGGCGCAGCGCTCCCCGCTCTGTTCTGGATATAGGTGCGGGTCCCAGCGGTGGGACCCGCACCTATAAGACAATGGGGGCATATCCTAGCGATATGCCCCCATTGTCTAAGATGAGAATAACCCTTTAAAGGGGTTCTCTGGGAATTAAGAAAATGAAAATACTTAAATATTACTTTATTAATATAAACCTGCAAGCTTTAGGTTACATTGATGACTGAGGCACCTCCCTGTGCTTCTAGTTTACTTAGTGTTTATGTAGTTCTGTCATCCAGGTAGGCGCTGTCTGTGAAATACAGAATAATAATTAATATTTCACCGCGAGTGACAGCTGAATGATGGAGATGCTGTAAATGTAGGAGTGCCAGAGAACCTGCCCATAGTTATCTTATCAGCATAGCTGATAGGTGAACAGAGGCCGAAAAAAGAAAATGCCACCATTTCTACTAGACCGCCATAATGTGACTTTCTCTTCTGAATTGATCATTAAAGTTTAAATAATATATATATATTTATTTTCTATATATCTGTTCATGTTTAGGGTGTTGAGCTTTGCCCTTGTGGCATCCTGTGGTTGCTATTGTAGGACAACTGATACCATTTTGCGTGCCTCACCTTCAGGCTAGACATTTTTAGAATCTGGGAGTGCTAAATATACTGGTCACAATGATTGCCACCATGTGGTCCTCTCCGTCCCTGCATGTGACAGCAGAGAATAAGGCTTCCTGACAAATGGGAGGACACAGCTGTTCTCAGAAGATGTCTGGCAGCCGCTCACACCTCCTCCTGCCATCGGAATAAGATTCAGTGTCTTCCAAGCTGAATGTACGTGGTAATGTGGGGATCGGTGGATAACTGCATCACGTATATGCTCCACATTCTGGAGCTTGTGTCGAGTTGTACAGCTTCTCCGTCTTTGCTGCCATTCCTATGCATTTGCATTTTTTATTCTGAACTTCAGATGAACCTTTTATAGAACTGAGAGGTTTTTTCTGGCTCCGCACACGACATTATACAATGACCGAAGGATTGCTGATTAAATCATTCCAGGTCATGGGAGATGATCAATTTTTAATTTATGTATCAAGCGCGGTAAAATTGAGTTCTGTGCTGCATTCCATTGTGGAAATGGTTCTCCTCAGCTTCTGTGATAGCACAGCTGTTGACCATTGTTGTACTAGATAAAAGGGTTAAACATTTCCAACACGAAGGCCCCAGGAAGGAAGGAAAGGCTAGAGGAACAGCACGTAAGTTCCAATGGGATGAATTTACATTACCTGTCGACTTTTACATTTCAGCCAGACAGCAGGCCTAGGATTGGAAACAAATTCCTATATCATAAAGGAAATGGCTGCCGCATATTTCCATTAACAAAAGAGCAGCCCTGATCTCCAGTAATCCCAGCTTCCCTCCAAAGAATGCTCCAGAGAGACAGCTTATTTTCCACTTTTACTTTATGAATTAAACAAAAAAGCCTCTAGGTGAACGCGGCAAATTGCAGGAGGGCCATGGAGCAGAATGAACTGCTGATGCCTCAGTCAATTATGAGTATCTGTTGTCTAGTTGGCGTCCACGAAGTATCACATTTCTTAGTTACCACATTGGATTGTTACAGCCACATGTCCACTGTAATATCGCCATGAATTATTTGACAAACATTTTTATCTTTTTTCTCTTTCTTCCGCAGATACAAGCCATCACAACCGTCAAGTGGCCAACAGACCCTGTTACACGTTACTCCACTGCGGTCAAGAGAGGAGACTCGTTCTGTCCCGTACAGAGTCTCCGCGCTTTCACTGCCAAACAAAAGGCAAAAATATCAGACTGGACACTAATGGAAGAAAAGCCATCCGGCGCAATAGCTTTTGTAATGGGATCACTTTTACGAGTCGACCTATCCATCTGTATGAGAAGGTCCGCTTGAAGCTGGTGTCTGTGCACCACGGGTGGAGCGGGGCTCTGCGCTTTGGATTCACAATTCATGACCCAGCACAGATGAAACCAGAAGACATACCCAAATATGCATGCCCTGATCTCGTTACCCGCCCTGGGTATTGGGCGAAGGCTTTACCGGAGAGGTTTGCTCAAAGGGACAATATTTTGGCATTTTGGGTTGACCGCCAAGGAAGAGTTTTCTACAGTGTCAATGATGAGGAGCCCATTCTATTTCATTGTGGAGTTAAAGTATCCAGTCCTCTATGGGCTTTGATTGATGTCTATGGAATCACCCAAGAAGTACAAATACTAGGTAACTTCTTTATTTTTTTTCCTTTCACTTGTCTTAAAGTTAATACAAGGCACTTACTAATGTATTGTAATTGTCTATATTGCTTCCTTTTCTGGCCGGGTTCATTTTTCCATCACATTATACACTGCTTGTTTCCATGGTTACAGCCACCCTGCAATCCATTAGTGGTGGTTGTGCTTGCACAATATAGGAAAAAACATCAGCCTCTCTGGTGGCTGGGACGATAGGAGTGCACGTAGGCATGCACTTTTGCCTATAGCGTACAAGCACGGCCACTGCTGATGGATTACATGGTGGCCATATCCATGGAGAGCAGTGTATAATGTGATGGGAAAAATTAGTCTACCCAGCATTGGAAGCAATATGGACAATCGACGGTAAATGCAATTGATAATATATGACTAAACCCTCACGCTGATGTTAAAATGAGACTTTCGCCAATATATTCTTATATCAAGAACATACCGGAGCCCGAGCACCGCGTCAAGGTATCTCAGAGTGGCTCTGGACCTAACGCTAACCTACCTTGCCATTGGGCAATTGCGGAAGGAGCATATAGGCCAACACACAGCAACTGTATTGCATTACCTCTGCAGTGCACCTTTATTAGTGATTGTTTGATTATATAGTTCGCCACATCCACACAATTGATTATCTTGTGTAGGATGGTTTTGTGGTACATGTGGTCCGCTGCAGGCATCCTCCATTGTATGCATTTTTGCTGGGGATTGCTGTTAGCAACGGATCACATGTGCAGGAATTGCTCCCCTGGTTTGATATGTGCAACAGCATATGGGGTCTGAGCAATTCTCTGCTATTTTAGACCACGTTTTTTCTGTGATCGCAATATGGACAGTCACAATACATTAGTAAGTGCCTTGGCATCTCTATGATAACTGCCATTTACTGAAGTGAGGCAGCCCCTTTAATCTAGTGATTGGGACATCACATATTTCATTTTATGTAATGCTTTTAGTTACCACCAAAATTAACCATAGACTTGCTTTGACCCGAGTGTAGGTTGGTAGTGGAAGGAGCGATCTGAGTGGTTACTACAGAGCATTGCTCTACTTGTTGCACACAAGGCCTATTGTTCTTTGCATGGAAAAAGCAGAATGAGTCACTTTTCCTATTGCGAAAGTAGTTTCATGCCAGGTTAACAGGAATCATATATTCGCCAGGTACTTGGCAGCCATTGCCACAATGGTGTCATTTAGATAAAAAAAGGGATTGAAACACGCAGTTGATCAATCAGTTCCTCACCTCTCTATTTGCAGCAGTCAGGTTACCTGATGCAGTTTAGGGAGCCAAAATTGGGAGTGGATCATGAATGGAGACGAAGGACAGATATGACTTTTCTCTTTGTTTGAATTCACTCCTGGTTTTGGAAACCTGACCGTGTGCCGGTACACTTACAGTTTTGGCCACTTGGACACAGTATTTGGTCAGTATTTTACATCTGTATTCATAAGCCCAAATCAGGAGCAGAACCTACAAAAGGATTTGTACCTCCCCCATGATCTGGGCCCACTAGTGGTTTTGGCTTACAAATACTGATAAAATAAGCCAGTAAAGAAGAACGTGTACCTTGCGTTATATGATTTTTAAACCTAGATGGGAACCACGGTATAACATTAAATGTATGCGTCATGAGCTTCTCACACCGTATACATTTAATACATGACATAATAGCCTATGCGTACCAATTGCCATGCAGTGATATGTCACTCATAGGCTATAATAGCATCCATTAATTTACATTAAATAGTGTAGGTGGCTCACCTTGTCTGAATGATGATGATAGTGGGTGCTCGAGTCTTACCAGATTAATAACATATACACTAATTGGAACTGGTTTGACCAGCACTCACACTCTGGCTTAACCAGTAATGAATGCTGAAAGCAGAGTATAATGGGACCAACCCCTCTGTCTGATGGCTCAAACCCACCCTATTATAAAACTAACCCCTCTATGTTTCTGTAGTTGTTAGATTGGAACAATCCAATGACCCACTGAAATACAAAGGATAAAATTATAATATAAAAGTCTCCTCTTTGGCATCTCTCCATCTCCGTTCTGTGCACACATATATATGGAAATCAGTTGCAGAGCCCGCAATAATGTTCAGTTAAGGAGTAGACTTAATACATGCTATAAAAATCTGGAATATAACAACAAGTTTAAACATGAAAGCAATCTGTGGTTTTGTGTCCCGTCATAAAAATGAAAAAAAACTGATCCGGCACTGAAAAGCCTAAAAAAATGGATCCATCACCCATTGACTTTCGATGTATTTAGTGACGGATCTGGTTTGTTCCGTTTTGGTTTCACACAACCGCATCCTAACGGAACGGATACGTCCTGATGTGCAAAATCAAAACGGATCCATCCTTCACCCCCGGAGGTTTTTTCGGTTCTGCATTTTCGTTTTGCGCTCCCTGCCTTCAAACAGCCATAACTGTTTTATTTTTCTGTTCACATAGCTGTATGAGGGCTTGTTTTTTGCGGGACAAGTTGTACTTTCCAACGCCACCATTTAATATTACATATGGTGTAGTGGGAAGCGGGAAAAAAATTCCAAATCGGGTGAAATTGCAAAAAAAACGCTATTCCGCTACAGTTCTACGGGTTTCTTATTTACAGCGTTCGATGTGCATTAAAACTGACCAGTTACTTTCATTCTACCGGTCAGTACGAACCCGGCAATACCTAATATGTATAGTTTTTCCTGCGTTTTGATAGTGATAAAATAATTATAAAGTTGGCCTTTTTTTTTTTTTCTTTGTCATATCTTGACCCCTATAACTTTTTGGTATTTATGTGTACAGAGCTGTATGGGGGCTCATTTTTTGCGGGGTGATCTGAAGTTTTTATTGATGCCATTCTGGGGTGTGTATGACTTTTTGATCACTTTTTATTTAATTTTTTTTAGAAAAAAAAAGCGACAAAAAACTGTGAATCACCATTTGGACGCTTTTTTCCGCCACACAATTCGCCGTATTGGAATTTTTTTAATATATATTTTAAAAGTATGGGCGTTTTCGGTCACGGTGATACCCATGATGTCTATATTTATTGTTATTTAGGTATTTATTTTTTCATTATACGGAAAGGGGGGTGATTTGAACTTTTATATATTTTTTAAATTTTTTAAATTTTTTTTATGACTATTTTTAAGCGCAAATATGAGCTGATATTGTGTTTTTTTTTTTTTCTCTTTATGAGCAATCAGGGATTTACTAGACTGAGATAAATCCATGAATTGCTCATTTCTTATCCTGGCCTGCCATCTAGTGGCCAGAATAAGAATTGCACTTTGTAAACTGTAATCCTCAGCAGTGAGGATTACAGTTTTCATATGGTGTACAGACACCCCGATTGGCCACTCGTGTGATCACGGCATCAGAAGGGCCTAGAAGACGCCGCCGATGGTGGTAAGTAGCGGCAAGTCTCTGCTGTTAGAAACAGCAGAGACTTGCCGGCCATGACGCCCGCCGCACCCGCGAGCGGGCGTCATGTCCCCGCACCGCACCAGCGCCGTACATGTACGGCGCTGGTCGGGAAGGGGTTCCGGTATTGAGATGCTCTGCCGGATCTCAGTACCGGAATTAACAATGCAAGTGTGAAAGTAGCCTCAAATAGACATTTGGATTTGTAACTTTGTATCCCACATTGCCTAATACAGATGTTATGTGTATGTTGGGTATACAGTACTCTCGTGTGTAATGTCTCCCAGGATAATTACTCTCCACACGGTTTGTATTACTAGTTGCCATCTATTTCCATAGGGATACATTTAAGTTACCATGGGAGGTGGATATTTTAGTATCTAGTAATTTTCAAAAGCACGCCAGATGGAATAGCGCTATGCACTTCTTACGACGTCCCATAGTGCGGCTTGTGATGTTCCTCCCGTCTCCTTTTGGCGTGTAGCGCCATATTGCTGATGTCTATGTCCGTGCAGGACTGCTTGTTTCTTCCGTCTGGCCACAATGTGTAACCCTTGGGGTATAGGGAAGTTTGCTTATAAATAGCAATAGATTCTCTAGACGTGTTTCAGAGCTCCTTCCTCAGAAGCTAAAACGCATCATTGGATTGTACAATCATAGGGGGTTAGTTCTATAATAAAGATTGTTTATCCATTTCAGCAGTTATCACCCTTTTTCATTGAATTTATTAAGAGAAATTGTCAGCAGGAAGTAAACTGTTACACCAGGCACGGTGATAACGTCAGTGATAACTAGATGTGATAACTCGACAAGTGTGACTGTTAACTCTGCTACATTCGTACAGTGCCTTGTAGGGCTAGCTCGGCTGAATGTAATGATACCTCTCACTTAGGTACCCATTGCTTCGTTCTGGAGAAAAAGTACTCTTAATCCATATGCAACTGAGCAGTTAAGTGTAAAGGAACAAGGTGCGCAGAATGTCTTGGGCCCACCCTCTGTGCACTTAACTGCTCATTTGCATATGGATTGAAGTTTTATTTTTCTCCAGAATAAGGCTTCTTTCACACGACACTATATTTTGCGGGCTCTGATCTGCATATTTTGCTGATAGGATGCGGACCCATTCATTTCTATGGGTCAGGAAAAAATGCTGTCCACATCCGTATGTCCGTTCCGTAGCCTGCAAAAAAAATAGACATGTCCTATTCTTGACCGTTTTGCGGACAAGGATAGGCATTGTTACAATGGATCCACAAAAAAAACGGATGCCATACGGACGTCATCCGTTGTTTTTTTTTTTTTTTTTTTTTTTTTTGTGGATCTGCAATTTTCAAACCGCAAAACACAACGTTCGTGTGAAAGTAGTCTAAAGCAATGGATCACTAAGTGAAAGGTATTAGGCGGAGCTGAGCACCACAAGACATTATACCTGCTGACAGATTTCCATTAAATCCATGCTTATAGGTCACGCTCCGTTTAACGTATACTTTGGGAGATTTTCGCAGCGTATACACAAAAATGTAAAAGAAAAACAAATTGGACTGAGGTGCTACATAGCTTCCTGACATTTGCTTTACATATCACATATGTGCTCTTTCATGCAAACACCTCATCCATTTCTAATTCATCTATCCAATATGCCTTCTCTTGCCCATTTTCACCCTTTAATCACATTTTTCAGTTTGGCCTTTTCTTTTCAGTATTGAAGATGTTTTTTTACGTTTAGGGGAAGCTACTGAAGCTGAATGTAGTGTTGGATAAATGGATGAAGAGCATTAGAGTGACCCTTTCAGGCGGCCTTTTATCTCCCGCCTCGCTGTTGTGTACGGCTGTGTACAATCCCCGGTTATGTTGAGCCTCTCACTTCTAGCCATCAATGGTGCAGCCGACTGTATATCTTGTGTCTGCAACAAGAGACTCTTAGGGCCTCTTACACGGCATTCCTGTGTTATCTGATAGGGTTTTTAGAAAGTCCAGTACTTGACCCTCCGCGAGAAACTCCGGCTACCATCTTATCTCTGCATACAGGAGTGGTCTAATTCATGTTTGAAGATCTTGGAAACTTACAACCATTAAAATAACAGATCAACAAATTACCTCATTAGAAGGGAGGCGAGGAGGACATTGCGTCCACTTTCATCCAGGTAGCCTGCCGGCAGACTAGTGAAGTAACATGGAGAATGTATGATTTATTACCTCCTGCAGAGGTTTTCTCTTTACTAAAATAAGGAACATGAATTATTTTTCTGACAGTTCCCACAATGCCTCACTTCTCTTTTTCAAACAATTCACAATATAAAAAAAAAAAAAAAAACTCTGATAAGTTGACTGAAAAAAAAAACCTGTTTACTCAGTGTGGTTGGTTTCAGTATTTGAGGACCAGTTGCTGCTTCACCTGCTTCCTTCCTACAGCTCTGAATAGATGCGACCAGCTGTCTATGAATGTCCATTGCCAGTTGTATACTAATCGTATGTGTAGCTTTACTTCTCAAGTAGGCCACTGATTTATGGGTGAATTATGACTTTACTTTCATTTGGCTCCTTGTCCAATTCTGAAGAAAATGGTCTCCTCAACTCATAACACAGGGTAACCTAAAGGAGTGCGTTCTTGTGTCATGCCAGGTTGTTGAGTGTCATGGTTGTATATTCTATTTGCGTTGACATACAGAGGCCCTAGAGCAGTGTTCATAACGTTCTGATGCTACTGTTACCGAAAGAGGAGGAGGTCACAGTAGTAGAGTGTCAAGAATGAGGTGCCTCACAGGACTGCAGGTACCTCTACTCCTTTATCTGTACTCCGTTATCTGTGGTGCTACATAGGACTGTATCTACTACATTATTTGTACTTCTAAAGTTTTCACTGTGTGGTATCTGTGATATTACATAGGACTGCAGGTAAGACTTTTAGGACATATCCACAGGAGTCCAATAGGTACAGGTCCCACCCCAGGGCCCCATTCTCCCATAGAAGTAAATAGAGAGAGACACACATGTGGAGCCACCTCTTCATGCACTGCAAATGAAGCCTTCTTTGCAAGATTGAGTCCGCGTCTATTGGACTTTTATGGTATAAAGAAAGAGATGTTATGGTCACTTGGTATCGCAGGTCTACCCTGTGGTTGCTACACGAGAATGATCCTTATCAACAGATTGCCCACCTACCCAACTGCTCTGCTCAGCAACTGCAAAGGCTAAGAGGGACCATTGCCCTAGAGGTCCATATTTCTGGACTAGGCATGGTTTAGTCATTCATTAATGAAGTGCCACAAATAATTATCTGTACAGCGCTAACATATTCCACATCACTGTACAAGTTCACTATACATACCAAATTCATTACATAAGAATATCCTGTGGTAATGAAAAGTAGAGTCTATAGTGCAGTAGGCCCTGAGAAGGTACATTGGCTCGAGATTAGCCGGAAATGCTGCTTGTATTAAAGGCTGTTTCCCTGCATTATGCTTGAAATATCGCATTCTGACATTTTATATTGTTAGCTTTCTATTTTTATGCCTTTTTATGCCTTTCCCTTAATATAGAACAGTTTGGTGAATATACCTCCACGTTTGCAATGCTCTATACAATCCAGTGACCTTTTCAAGCATCTGAAATGACGGTAGATGCTTTGTGTTAGCTACGCTATGTGGGTGCATGGCTTCTCTTTCCAAACATTTATGTAGCACTAAATGTCACAAGTAGCCTGCTTTTTCGTCTTCATTTTATCACCTTGATAGGTTATAGCTGGAAAATAGTTCTCCATAGATCTCTGGAGGTTGACAATCTTAAATTTCACCAACATCCATCCAGGGAAGTCACTGAAAATAAACCTGCTGATGCGATGTGTCTTCTCACTTGAGCATCCCGCATCTTAAGTGCTCAGTTAAAATTCCTTAATTTCACATCTACGTTTTGTTTTCACTATCAGGTCCAGACGATTTTGGAGCTGCTGGTGGCCTCCACCGCTGTCATTATGATTACAACAAGTTTGACAAATTCCTAGGCTTGTATGTATTCTTGCTCAGGCTTCGGCTTATTAGATTACCTCATATGGTCACATCTACCAGGCTTCATCTTGCCTGTAGAGTTAGACATCTGTGACTCTGTGTGACAACTGCACTCTGACCCCTGACTTGACAGGTCAAGAGCCCAGAACAGCAGTCACGGTAACTTAATAGGGCCATGTGACGTGTTTGACATTAGAGCCTTGTACTTGGTGCAAATGGTTTTTTTTTCACTAGTTTTTGTACAGTTTGTGTCTGTAAACCTTGAAATAAATATGCAGAATGAGATGTCATTCAGTATTAAATCGAGATGCTCATGCACAATTATACCACATATTAAAGAGAGGTCATACTACAATCACAGCAGTACTCCACCTACTGGGCATAAGCAGGTGAAAAACTAGCGATAAATATTTCTGTGCTTGAGCCAAACCAATGTCTCATTGACTATTTTACACGGGAATATGAATTTCACTTTCATTTTTATTTGACAATTATCGGGAACTATTTGAACGAATGATCTTTTGTTGGATGTGCTGCAGTCAGACAGGTTACCGTTTTCTCCATTGTCAGGTGATCACTGGGCATGTTTATACTAGACGTTCATCAGGGCATACTGGCCCTGGAAGCAAACTAAGGGATCATACACACGAACGTGTGCGTTCAGTGCCCGTGCTGTGGACTGCAACTTGCGGTCCACAATGTACGGGCACTGACTGTGGAGCCGCCGCATTCGGATAGCAGACCCTTTCACTTGAATGGGGTCCGCGATCCGCATCCCATGGTCCACACCGCAAAAAAAGGAGTGCATGCCCGTGTGCATGAGCCCTAAATGTGATCCCATGTTGTAGACGGGTCCAAATTGACAGAAGTCAGGGACTGTATAAGTACAGAGGGCCAACAATACTGTAGTGCAGTACAAAATACTGCCCCACAAGAACCAAATACACCATGCAGCATAAAATACTGCTGCCCCCTGAAGACGGGAATACAGCTGAATGCTTGAGGGCACTTTCTCTGCCAGCCAGGTGCATAAGTACCAGATGCTCCTAGTATTAATTAATGCTTTGGAACGCTATGTACCTGACTGGCAGTCTGAAGAGGACTTGGGCCCACCGGGATATTTTCCAGTAGGGTCTATAGCCAGTCTGCCCCTGGCAATCATTGAGGTGAATATTCGGCCAGTCATCCTCCCGTGTACCGTATGTTATAAATGCCTTTTGTAGGCAAGATCTCCGCAACCGAACCCAATACTCCAGATGTAGTCTCACTATCGCTCCATACCATGGCATCACAGTCTCTTATGCAGCCAAGCATTCACCCTGCTTTCCCTACTGCCTGGCCATCCTGACATAATGGAGCTTCTTCATGGATTTTATTTTTACTTTTAATCACAACTTCATTTTTCCTCCTAGTTCCTTGCCTTTCCTTGCAATAAAAAGCGAGCCCTCATAAAACGTAGTCTGCATTTGAAAGAAGACTTTGAGAAAGAACAGAGCTATGGGTATCAGAGTTCACAGAATTCGGCTATCTTTCACGGGATGTAAACAGCACAGAACAGACAGTCACATCCCTGCTTCTTTTCTAGGTGTGCACAGCTTTCCCTGATCAAGAGCAGCATTCCATTTTTTAAAGGGAACCCGTCGTGCTGAACATGGGGTCTGATCTTCACAGCGTATGATACAGAGCTAGGAGTTGAGCAGATTGGCGTCCTCGTGAATATCAGAACTCATCACTGGTGCTGTTCAATGCAGATTTTAGAAAACCGTCTGGGCCAGTTTAAGAAAGTGACCCAGCGTTTTGCGGAGGGGATCTGTCACTAAGTTATATTGCTCTTAGGACAGCAAAAAACTGCTGACAGATACCCTTCAAGCATCACAACAACTTTATTACATAGTAGGATCATACAAATATTGTGGCCAGGTCCAAACCCACGGCCCCTGACGGTGCTGCCCATAATTCTGACCCCCTACAATGACGTTGATCACTATGGCTCTTCTACGTGTACATTTCATTCTCAGGGAGATAGACATAGTTTCTCCTGCATTCAAGAGTATTAGTTCTTCTCTAGTATAGGAATCCACCTTTAAAGTATGAAGTCATATTCTCACTGCGGTTAATATTTCATCAGGCCCATGAGTGTTAACACACCTTTCATACAACTTGGATCCAAGGCTGCGCGCTCATTCTTGTTTATTACAAAACCCTGGTGTAGCTGAAGGCTTGGAAGAAAAGCTTTCACAGCGTCCATTTGTGACAGGAGGCAGCTGTGTCGCTTTTGACGCCTACTCATTTATCACGCTACTATGAAATGGATCTTTTTATTCTGTGTTCAAAACCTGGCTCAGTACCCAGACGCTCCAAGCCAAAAGTAGGCAAGCAGCGTCTCTGCAGCATGCTCTGAATGCTAAACATGTCCTGCTCTACAGTGGAATACCCTGCTGGGAGTTGTAGTTTACAGTGAAGCAACCATTTTGTCTCATTATCGGTACTCTAAACCCATTGGATGTAACTTTCATTCCGGTTTATGTTTAATATAGCGTAGGGACAGGGATGTTAAACATTTTGTTATATACCTTATTAGGGGAACATGTTTCTTTTTACTAGAAAATAGAGTGCAGAGTCTCCTTTATCAGCAGTCTAACTGAGAATTGCTGAAGGAGAGACCATCTTCAGCTTTCTACTGAGCCTACAGCCCCATTCTTCATGTTATGTGTGTACTGGAAGATGGGAAGAGCAGCTGATGGTGATGACTGTCAGTATACGTTAATATAGCACATCTACTAAATGCTGGAAGCCCCATTTTCCTCTCTCTTCCCTGTACTCCGTAACTAAGACAAAAGAGCAGGGAACAGAACTAAAGGAGCAGAGCTGTTGCCAGTTCGAACTGAGAGCAAGTCAGATTGACAAGGACATAGCAGGAATAGGAGCCATGCAGGGGCTGGGGTAGGGAGATAAGAGGCAGGTTGAGAAGACTGCCTCTGTATGTTCCACATAGTCATGTTCAGCACTCGGTAGCTGAAGACACTCTCCTTAGCAATGCTCATTTAGAGTGTTGCTAAGGAGACTTTTTACAACCTGCTGCCTAGTAAAAAGAAACACCTTTGACTAATAACTTATATTATAAAATGTCTAACATCCTTGTCCCTACACAGTATTAAAAATAAAATTAAACTACAGTTATGCTTTAAGCATAGAAACTCTTCAGACTGACAGGTTACATGTTGACATGGGGCAGAGGACAGATGTCAGTTTGGTGACTATGTAGGTGACAATGACTAATGCCTGTGCTCATCCACCCAGTCGTTAATCACAAGGTAGACTTGTTTCTACGGCATGTTATTGTTCCTGTGTCCCTTATACATTGATTAAACTGTTTGTTTTTGCACCCACAGATAGCATGTTTGCTGACACAATGCCACCGGGACGACTGAGCAGTCCTCGACTGAGCACGTGCTTGCCTCAAAGTAGCCATGATTCTGCAAACTTCAACAATAATGAACTGGAGAACAATCAGGTGGTAGCAAAAATTGCTAACTTGAACTTAAGCCGAGTGCCACCACCAACAGATAACCATGCCATACCTTGCTGCCCAAATAGGAGGCAGCGTATCCAAGGGATGCCAACGCTATTGGACATGGAGCTTCATTTTCACCCCACTCGTGGCGCTGACATCACCCTGTCACCGGACCGGTCAGTGGCGTACACTAATTGGCAGGAGAGCAACAGGACGATAGTGTTTACAGAGAGGCCGGTGCACATCAGTGAGACCCTCTTTATAGAGACAGGTCAATTGCCACTGCCTTACTATGGGTCCTTGTCATTTGGCATCACCTCCTGTGATCCAAGCACATTACGAACCTATGATCTGCCATCAAATCCAGACTACCTATTGGACAGGAAGGAATACTGGGTTGTTCATCAAGGTTTATTCACAGTGAGCAACGGGGATATCCATAGTTTTTCATTTATGCCCAATGGGGAGATTCATCATGGTGTTAATGGAAACAGTCGGGGCTTGTTGATGTGTGTGGACTCCTCACAGCCTCTCTGGATGTTTTTTTCAATACATGGGATTGTGAATCAATTGAGAATAATGGGTAAGTAGAGTCTCTGGTGATATATGTCTCTTCTAGAGCCCAGCATCGCCTGGTAGACTCCAATGGAGGGCATTTCATGAGTTTAATTCTTGAACAATATGCTGTATATGAATAGTTGTAGGACATAGAGACCATTGTACACCATGTAGTGATGGAACTGCTAAATTAGTCAGTGATGTCCAACGTAAAAGGACTAGACCACCTCGAACAAGCCCTATTAACTGCATTACTGCTGCTGAGTTCAGAGGAGGAACTCTTATGTCTCCGGCTGGATTCACATCACCGTTTCATTTTCCGTTCTCCTGATCTGTCAAAAGAACAGGAAAAAAAACTGGATCCTGTAAGAAACGGATGCTGTGCATCTATTATGTACATTTTGCATCTGTTTGAGCCATTTCCATCTGAGATCCGTTATTTTTATACAGAACAAAGTTCTGCATGCAGTGCTTTTTTCCATCTAAAAAAAAAAATGGATCTCAGACAGAAATGGCTACAACAGATGCAAAACGTGCATAACAGGATTTTTTTGTTTTTGTTCCTGTTCTGTTATTTTTTTCTGTTCTTGGGGTTTTCTTGTTTTTTGGGTTTTTTTTTTTTTCTGTTCTTTTGACGGATCAGAAGAACGGAAAATGAAACGGTGATGTGAATCCGGCTTACACTCCACTCTGCTGTGTTCTTGTTCCTGCAAGCATGAGAAAGTGGGAGTGTATGTAGGAGAAACAAAGGACTGGTCTGAACTCCGCGAGAGCAGCATGATTTATGCAAGCTGAAATGGCTAGTTATGACAGAGGCATACTAGTGGTTCAGTGGCCCCAAACCCTTGTGGCAGGTTCCTTTTCACCACCGAAAACCCCTTTTGGAAATGTGGCTGCTCGGGTGAGAGCAGCTGCCAGGAAAAGGCCCGTCCATGTACTACAAGGATGAATTGAGTTCAGAGAAATGGAAGCCGCTGTGTATGGCTCCAGTTCTGTTCATGGGGCAGTGCGGTTGTCATGAAACCACCCCTTCAATAGGTTATTACTGGACTTTAGTTCCATAGTTTTTCAGCTCCTTAGGGGCCTGTTACTTGAAAGCTTAGTAACTTTGGAGCAGGAGTATTGTAAAAAAAATAATAATTTTTAGTCGCAGTATAGGCTATATTCATATGTATGTTGGAGGCTCAGTTAGGAGGTGTTAAAAATATGGGACAACATAGTGAAGCATTCTGTCCAGTCATATGTTGGGTTTTCTAATGGAAACCTGACAGATCATGTTATAATCAGGGGGTCCATCAGGCGCTGTCCGCAAAATAATGGTGTAATAGAAGAACAGAGGAATGAAGCGCTGGCTTCACACTACAGGGACACAAAAAGAGCCATGGACTTGTTGTCATTGGTGCGTTCCATACGGTTGTGTTGTATTAATTATCTAAAGCAGGGATCAGCAACCCCCGGTACTCCAGATGTTCTGAAACTACAACTCCCAGAATGCTCCATTCACTTCTATGGGAGTTGTGAAGGTTGCTGATCCCTGATACCTCCCCTGCTCCTTCCCCAGAAGACTGTACGTATTTAATATTTAGTCTCTACATTTTTGTACTATACTTAGAAGCAAAGCACTGTCCCCACACATGCTGCCCCCTAGTGGTTATGGTCACCAGGGCTGTCTTATCAGCAGGCAGATAAACTCTATACAAGGTCTTCTGTGCTGTCCTTTGTTGGACACTGGTGTATATTAGACTTCATGGCCCCCTGGATGTGTCATTCTGTATCAGTGGGTAGCATACAGTGACTTTTCCTGAATGCGCAGTATATATGACATGTGGAGGACTCCGGTAGCATCCAGCAGCACAGATGTTGGGTTGTGGGCACAGACACACTCTTACACCACAGTGCACTGGGGCTTCTCATCTCTGTTTCCTGCTTGCCTCCTTTTCCTGGAGACAGTGAGCTTTTCCCAAGACCTTCCAACTGTGCCTCTGGCCTGTGTGTGAATGAGCGTCCTGGCACTGACAGCTATTTATATTTGTTCCAGCGTCTGTGCGTATTCCTTAACCCAGATGTTCTCTCCTCCACGCGGAGGAGGCTTCTGGTAAGATAATGTGGGAATCTGCTCCTTCAGCTACTGCCATGTCGTCAGCGCAGTCGCCGTGTCCACAGCAGATTCCATTTAAGGAGCTGTAGACAGAATGGGCCGTTCAGAGAGAAAGCAGATGAAATTAGAAATTAATAAATTCCCTGTAGATCGTCTGGGTCTAGAGACCGCCTGTAACTCTTACTTAGCACTGTACACTTATAATCACTTCCATCATTAGTACATGTAAAGATGTTGTTTGTAGTAAATTTGGTTTCCTCTGTCTAAATGTAAGGTATCTTATTATACACATGAAATAAGGTGGTCTTTCAAACGCCGAGACCCATATGCAGTGAGAGGCCCCTTGTAGGTTTTCATAGTTTGTTGTCTCTTCATTGAAACTGGAGCTGCGACCTCTTTACTTCTGGATATTGATGATAATTGTAGCTACCAGGCCCAACTCTTCTAATGTTTGACTGACCTGACAGTACTATGGTGAATACCCTTTTTATTATTGTATACTATAGGAATGTGAAACAAACCATTGCTATTTAGGGATAAATTGGTCTACCCAGAGACTTCTCATCTCTATATTGTTACAGAAGAAATGATTTGGTTCTAGTATTTAGTAACAGACAAGCTGGAGCAGTCAGAGATGAGACATGTTTTAATAAAGTTTCCAAATCCTTCTTCCTCTCAGGAACTGTACAGTCCAATGTGCTCTCTCCATCTGGCTCTCCAAGTGGCTCCCAGTATGACAGCGATTCGGATATGGCCTTCAGCGTGAACCGTTCCTCTTCAGCTTCTGAGTCGTCTCTAGGTAAGTATTATTATTATTTATTAAAGCGCCATTCATTCCGTGGCACAGTAGGTGAGGTATAAATCAATGCTCCTCTGATTTACATTTCAGAGAATTCTACAGGATAGATGGACGCAGCCTTGTCATATTCACCACACCAGGGCTAGTGACAGACTGTTCTATAATGATCCATCCACCACAGATTTCATACTTTAAAGAGAGCCTTTCTGCACCTTTCTACCTATGAATTCCAGCTCTGGGTAGTGGACTAAGAGTTGTCCAAGCATACCTTTATGTCCCTGGACAGAGGTTCAGTTGCTGACAAAATGAAGTTTGATCTTCTATACGACTTTTTTTTGCAGGTGTCCAATGGGTGATCCCAAGTCTACCACGAGCCCTCCTCACTAAACCCTGCTCTGCACCTCCCATTGGCCTCGAATGAAAGCTTTAGTGCTGTCCCAGTGCATTCTCTCTTGCACTGAAGTCAAGACCAAGTAGGATTTAGTGAGGAGAGCCTGGACACTCACAAACTTATCTGCATATTGGATCAATGTTCATTTTTGTCTTGAGCCCCATACACAGCACTTGAGTTCATTTTAAAGGCACCAGGGCAGAAATCCATGATCACAGCCCTCCACTGGTATAAATTGATTTTGCATGCACATTTTGATTGGCTCACCTACTTTAAAGGGGTTCAAATATAGCTCAGACATCACCTTTATTGAAACCAATTGAAATGTTACTTGTCAATGGCCATCATTAATTCTCCCCTTTCTTTTTTCCTGCTTGCAGTGACTGCACCTAGTTCTCCTCTGAGTCCACCTGTATCTCCAGTGTTTGCCCCAGAACCCCAAGGAAGCAAAGATGGGGAGTGCGCAGTGTGCTTCGATAATGAAGTTGAGACCGTCATCTATACTTGTGGCCACATGTGTCTGTGCAGCAGTTGTGGGCTGAAGTTGAAGAGGCAAGTGAACGCATGTTGCCCCATCTGCCGGAGGGTGATAAAAGACGTCATCAAAACATACCGTCCTTAAAAATGGAGAGTCTGAAGTTTCACAGGGATGTAATGTGTGCTGACTTTTCAGAAAATAAAGCATATGCCCTGTATGGAAACAATGCTTTATATATTGGCTCTGGGATTAAAAAAGTAGTGATGTGGCACAATACTACCTTGCCAGTGTCCTTACTCATGGCCAGTTGATAAAGGGAAATCTGTAGTACAGGGTCATAAAGTAATTGTTCAGGGTGTCCTTAATAAACCATCCAGCTCGCAATCATTACACTTGTGGAGGGGTGCCTTTACTCAGGGGTACAATTAGACCAAAATATTATTACTCAAGGCCCCTTTAAGCAAATCATATTTTCTCTGTATATAAAGTAGTGCCTTCCAGTGACATAAACCAGGCGCAGGGAATCTGGCAGATATGTGACTTCAGATTCTCGCTTCCATCCACTATCTCTGCCAGTACCAGATTGGGATTAAAACCTTCACCAGTATTTTACGGAGCTTGGCTCAAGGCATGATTTGGGTTACCAAATAGCTACACTATACCATGTTTGTAAGGCCATGTACAAAATCTCGGGGTGGTGTTCCGAGAGCTCCAGCACTCTGGAATTGTGATTAATAGGAAATGATGCTGTTTTATCTTCAGCATTCATTGTGTTCATTGTAATATCTGGAGACTGTTGTTCCGTCACACTGATTCAGTCATATAAAGTCATGGGTTATAGCTCATGTGACGCTGCCCTTAGGCACAAACCACAGATAAATGGCCAGTGTTCACCAGATGCTTACGATTGAATACCATGAACAGAAAGTAGGTATTAAATGTGATGCCTCCATACATCTCAGCATTTAGCAAAAACTATACATAGCTAATACCTCGTGTATAAGGTTATCCCGGAGTGCAGCACATAGTCTGGTGCCTTACTGACATAGTCAACTGGAATCGAGGACACACAATATGAAGACTCTGGAACTGGTTTCCGTGGGTTGCTCTGTCTTGGATTTGCTGCTCATCACACTTTGTATAAAGAGGGATAGTTTGCTGGCGGGCAGGTTACCATTGCTCTCCATTCTCTGTAAAAAGCCTAGTCACAATGTTCAGGTCTTGTTGTAGATACTTCTCCTCTTGCATCCTCCCAGTGCTGCGTTTTTGGTGCAATAGTTTTACTCACCGCCTCCCTATTCTATTAAAGCAGATGGTTGTGATAATTTATTTGGATACACACTTTTTTGTAGAATTTGTTGAATATAAGTCACCAGTTCTATAGACAGCGTATTGTATGTAGACATTAATGAGAGAGTGTTTTTTTTTTAGCCGCACTCCTTATCATTTTACCAAGAAAATCCCAGTGCTTTAAAGTGCACCTCTTGCCTACACATGGGGAAGTAGCAGTTTCTAATTGACTAAGAACCAGTGGCTCACGTCTACATTGTGCCTAAGTGGTGTTACAGGTTCTTATTGAATGGATTGGCTGCATACTCATGATATCAAACCATTTAACAGACTGGCAGCCCATGTTACGTAGACTGTAATGTGTTTAGTATAACTGACCTCTAGCCGTCCTCCCCTCACTATATCAGGAACGGTAGCAGTGAGTTTCACATACACCTAGTCATGTCCGTCACATAACGTAAAAGAAAACAAGGGATTCTGCAGTAGACGTAGCTTTCACATCAGCAGCTCCATAGACTACATAAGCAAAACCACCTAGAGAGCACCTAGACGGGATCAATTATCCAAAATGTCCTTTGAAGACTCCCATTACAGCAGGGAAAAAAGCATTAAACATCTTTCTCATATATGTATATTTATAGTGTGTGATGTAGGCCATCTTGCTGAGGTAGCACAGCAGGCAATGTGTTAGATAGCCGGGTGTTGTGTTTCTTGTGTGTAGCTGACTTTTGTATCAAGGTTACCTTGAGAATAGCTTGGAGCGCATATTAGCGTTTGGATGTAGAAACTGATCACATTGTATAGAAAGGATTGTGGTATCTGAAGGTATGGCATGTGTACAGAAAGGTATGTTGGCGTTCTAGGCATGTTAGTTGAAGAGAACTAGGTAGATTTTAATTTGTAGATGGTTCGGATATACAGACTTGGGCCTCATTCGGGTGCCTGTAACATGGGCACGTTTATCATTGAACTTATAGCACCTTGTATGCCTGAGATGCACGAGACCTGCTGACTGCGAACTGCGGCCTTAAATATGTCCATGTTACAGCCGTCTGAGTGCTAGTTCCATACAGATGAAAATCTAATCACTAATGGCATTCAGGAGTTCTGTCATCTCTTATTGTCACATCCATCACCGGTTATATGTACACACCCAAGCAAAATACCTTCCTCTGCCGCTGCTCAAGAACTAGGATGGTTCCAACCTGACAATCTTATAGCTGCTAATATCTGTGGAGCCCTGTAACTATAGAATGCAGTTCTTGCACATACTTTGAGGACATTCTCCACGTCAAAGCTCCTGCAGCTCCTGAAGCTGTGACCACGGCAATAAGCGACATGTCCCTTCTTGGCATGGTGTGCGGACAGATGTCACTTGAAGCCACCATGGGTGTCTGCTCACGATTTAGCTCCATTCAATGGAGCCGGTCTGCAGCATCCAAAGCGAAGAACTGTGGCAGTTTGTCACAGTAAATGCTGTCAAAAATTGCCATGTAAACATGCCGTAGTCTAAGGAAGTAAGTTTGCCCTGGTCATTGCTCTGCTGTTCTATTTAGGCGTTGAGGATATTTGAATTCAAAGCAAATGTAGTACAGTTTTGCTAAAATGTTATAATGAAATATCCTCCAAGCTGAACTAACCAAGCCCCATACACAGCAACTTGTTCCCTATGTGCAGGTATTGGTGGCTTGTGATGGTTTATTCAGACTTGAGCTCAGGATTCTATTTAATATGAATACATTACGGACATTTTGATCAGTCTGTAAAATCCAGGATTATAAAATCATTGGTTTCTTATGGGAACTCTTCCCCATATTGTGCCTCCACTTTTCAATAAACATGCCAAAATAATCTGCGCCGTTCCCTCCCCAGTAATTGGTTTTGGTTTCCGTTGTCCTCTCCCTTTTGCTCCACTCTCCAGGAAGACAATCGTCGTAAAACTGTTATTGATTTGTAACTTTAGTAAATACTTTGTCTGTGCCTTATTGAGCTTGTTTGTGCACTTTTTATATTCAGACGCCATGTTATAATAAAACACTAAAAGATACGTAACTAGAACACACATTCATGTTTTATAAAGTGTCACTGAGGACCTTTGTTTTGATAAATCAGTGAACGTTGTACCCTTCACCTTTACTCCCCAGATCTCTAGCTGTTTTGTTTTTGGAAAATATACAGATAATTTCTAGTTATTTACTGTGATGCCTGTACCGCATTGTATGCTTATATATAGTCTGTACACAAGACTTAATATTGGTTGTCTCCTTTTTGCACTTTTCATTTTTGTGTTGTGCTTTTGTTTTGTCATTGTACATTTTTATCTGTTCCTTTATGGATTATTTCTGTTGAAAAGCAAATAAAAATATGGCTTGTACTTCAGTTGTAATATTTTTGTGACTTTATTACAGCTGTGTAATATTATACACCAATTTATTTCTAATTTCATTCATATGAAACACTATACAGCGGGGTTTACATGGGGTGTATCTGATGCGTTGGTGTTTTGCGTTTTTTTTTTTTGTGCAGAAAAACCACATTAGAAATAGTGCATGTAGTTTTACTGCTGCTTTTTTTCAAACCGATGAAACCACTATCAAGAGACGCTTATAGTGGTTTCATCTGATTAATCGGCATCAAAAACACCAGTGTAAACCCAGCCTAAAGGGGGAATCCAATTTTAAAAAATACGAGTGAAGTTAGCACAAGTGATTTCAAGGCTGTGACACAACCTAAATATTTTGTCACTGGAAATCTGAATGCTATTCTGAAGGCCTTGCTTAAGTCAGATCTTCAGAATTTGGGGACTAAATTTGAACCTGGTATTAAAGAGCTCATGGATTTCCCCCAATGTGATTTTCTAAATGGTCTCTATGGAATGTGTACAACTGCAGTATCACACAATAACGGGTAAAGAGGTTGTGCAGGATTAGTAAAACATGGCTCCCTTCTTCCAAAATCACCCATTCCTAGGTTGCGTGTGGTACTGGAGCTAAAGGGCCCTTTACATGAGCCGATAATCCGCCACATAATCGCTAACAAGCGTTCATAGGAGTGAAACACTCATTAATCAGGTAATAGATCTTTCATGTGGACATAAAAATGTTGTTTGCTGCAGCAGATTGTTCTGTTTTAACACACTCTGCTGCTGTATCAGGATGAGTGATGGCATTAGCAATCACTCCTCCCCATACTGAGGAGGAGATTGCTGTATGAAAATGCAGCAATCTCCTCGACTGATGAGCAGGCGATTGCCGGGAAGGAACGCTTCTTTTCCAACAATCGCCTGCTGTATTGTCCTGTCTAAAGGGACCTTTAGGCACCTACACTTCAATAGGGCTGAACTGCAATACCAGACACAGCCTATGGACAAGTGTAGTGCTCTGGAAGAAAACTGCCATGGTGCTCTAATACTATAAACCCATTTAAAGTGGGTATTATCCATATTCAAAAACAAAATTCTGCTTTTACCCTTGCTTAAAACAGGGATCTGGATCCACGGCAGCCACAGTCCTCAATGAAGTCCTTGAGTTATGGAATGCAGTAAGCAGGTAGTATGGAAACCTCTCAATCTCATTATGATGTTGTGTACACAGAATACTGTAGGTGACACAAGCTAGACATATCCTAAATCCCCCTTCAAATTAGGTTGCCTGTTTAAAATGTGATTGAGCATAAAAACACAGAATTTAAAAAAAAAAAGAAAAAGCTTTATTTGTCATTGTACAGGATGCCACTGGCAACAAATGTTGACAATGAACAGAAAAGAAACTGCAGAGTTGCAAATTATAATCAGAGTTATATATCAATGGCCATGTTAATGGAGGAAAGAAACTTCTTTGGTGTGTTTCTTATGTGACTTAGTTACGACCAAAACAGTTAAAAATCCACAGCCAATATTTATCATCGAATATGAAGGCACAATGAGAGGGGCAAAAGGTCACTTAGGTTCCATTATAGGTGGGATAAATTGGGTAAGCTTATGAAAGCAGTTTTGCTTTAGCCCACAGAAATGCAGGTACCACAATCTACAGACAGCATGTTATAGAGCTGGAGGAGCTGAGCAGAGATACACTTTTGTGGGAAAAGATTAAGTAAAACTTATTTTATATACTTAAAACTAGAGATGAGCGAACGTGCTCGTAACGAGCACTGTACCGCTTGGCTCCCCTGCGCTCGCATGGGCGCAGGCAGCCGCTTCCGTCCTCCTCACCCGACGGAAGCGGCTGCCTGCGCCCATGCGAGCGCAGGGGAGCCGAGCGGTACAGTGCTCGTTACGAGCATGTTCGCTCATCTCTACTTAAAACGTATGCTTTTTCTGAAGTTAAAACCATCCCTGTGTACAATTATTAGTGACTGACAGCTATCTCTGTATACCTAATTACACAGAGAATGCTATCAATCACGGATAACATCTCCCTGTGTACAGCGATCAGTGATTGATAGCATTCTCTGTGTGTGTATATAGAGATAGTTACCACTGATAATAGCTCCCCCATATACAACTATCAGTGACTGACAGCTATCTCTGTATACACACTTTTATACAGAGAATACTATTACTGATAACACCTCCCCCATGTGCAACTATTAGTGACTGACAGCTATCTATGTATACACACTTATCAGTAATAGATAGTATTGTCTGTATAACACCTACCCCATTTGCAACTATCAGTGACTGACAGCTATCTATGTATACACACTTACACAGAGAATACTATCAATCACTGAAAACACCTGCCCTGTGTACAACCAAAGTCAGAAATAGCAGATAGTTAAATGTATAACTAGCTGTAGTTATGGGTTATGTAGTGGGGTAGTCTTAAGTTCAGAAAAAGCAGAGGTTTAAATATAAAATAAATTACAAGTTTTACTGAATCTTTTCCTACAAAATGATATCTCTGTCTGCTCTATACCACGCTACTTGCACTGCACTTTTTTGGTGACAGGTTCTCTTTAAGAAAGGCACCTTCAAAATGAACACAATCCTAAATGTCGTCACACACTTTGCATGGAAATACCTGATGTAAATGGAAAATGTAATCACATGAAGTGGATGTTTTTTTACTACATAATTGGAAAAGCTACTGGAACCAGCCTGTTCCATGGTAAAGCAATGCATCAAGCTATATAATACTGCCGTGGTACAATGGAAAGTGTGCAACAAGCTATTAACTGAACCTAGGTAAAAGTTAAAAAAAAACATACCTGCCACATGGATGGGAATACACCCCGAGATCACTGATCTAAGGTAGGTATAGGCAGTGGCAACAGACATGGAGCACAGCTCCCATGATGACAATCTAAGCTTTACAAATAATGCGCCTTAAATACATCCCTAACATTATACATTTTTATGATAAAAATAAATGCGATCCAGCAGGGATCAGCAACCTCTGGTACTCCATCTGTTCTGAAACTACAACTCCCAGAATGCTCCATCCACTTCTATGGGAGTTCTAAGAACCGCTGAGCAAGTGCCCATGCTAGGAGCTGTAGTTTCACAACAGCTGGTGTGCCAAAGGTTGCTGACCCCTGTACTACAGCATAGAGAGCTCCAGCTACCTACAATGTTTCTAGTGCTGCATGGCTGTCCTTTTGAGTTCTCGAAGAGGCCCAAACCTTGCCAGAGATGAGCATTAGTGATTTAAGCAAGATTTCTCATATTTACACACTGTCACTCTCCATCTTCCTACCAGTGTTGCTCTGGGGTGACACTACAGCCAACTGTAGCTACTAATCTGATCACCTGGCTTAGCATAAAAAGATATGGGTGGCAGTATTGGAACCGGGGGGAGGAGGACTAGAGGAGCTCTGCAAATATTCCTATTTGGATTACGACAACTTGCCAGCGTCCAGCAATAAAAAAAATAAAATAAAACAGACTGGCACATAGTCTGGTAATAGTGACAATCCCACTTCATGCCAGTCTTGAGCAGCCTGGAATATCTAATATTAACTTTATGTAAAAACCCTCATTTATGGGATTCCTACCACTGCACAGTTAACAGTGTGTTCTGTTCAAAATGTCTTAGACATCGCTGCCCTCTACAGGACACATTCTGCATCTGCATATAAAGATCCCTAAAATTGTAGGGAGGACAAAAAAGTAGCTAAAAAAATGAGACATATTGTTTCATTGCTCTTTGTATAAATGCAGGAATGTAGTGCTACTGAACGTACAGTCATTTGTTCCTATTCAGAGGAGGTTATAACATAGCAAGTTGAGCCATTCGTGTTAACATTGCTATAAACACAAGAAAAAAATGTAAAACAAAGTTTTAAGCTGTACTGTACTGCCAAGTTTATTATGTCACTGTCAACAGTGGCGAAAATATGATTTGGCCAAGAATAATAACATACTAAGAAGGCCAAATATGGAGAAGTCTTGATAACCTGGCTTTGTTTGTGCTGCCTCTGCAAACTGTTCCCTACTGAGCAGCACACTCAGACATCTTCCATTACTTGAGTGCTAGCACATTTCTAAACTTTTTTCAGCTCACATCTGATTATTCAGTAAAGATTACTGGAGGATGCTTCTACTCAGATCCTGCCAGCTAACGCTCCCGTTCCCTTGTTATTTTAAAAAAGTGAATAAAAAATGGAATGTATTAAAAAAAAAATAGGCTTCATGTAAAAACGATAAATTAATGGACTAATTAAATAGACCTGAAATTAGGAGACTATGGCAATGAGTAAACGATGCAAGCTATTATGGTTTCTTTCTAAGGTAATTGGAAGGTATCCAGCCCTCCCAAATTGGGCCTTCATTAATAATCCTACAGAACCACCAGCCACCTGAGCTCTTCTCCTGAACCTCAAATACTGTCCCTTCTTTAAAGCTGCCTGTTTCTTCGTCACCATCAAAATCAGCAACGGCTATATAACAGCAATCTTTGGGTATCTCACAAGGTAATGACCTTTCTTTGACGTCTGACTTATCTACCTGCCTTGGTGGCTGCGTCTTTGGAACAAAGCTATTTCTTACTTTGGTATCTTCCATACTGGATGAAGGGATGAATGGCTTTGCTTTTGGTGGGACCAGTATTGGCTTGCTTGATATGGCAGCAGCTACTGAATCATAGCCTTCCTTTTGTGGTGTTGACTTCCCTTCACTGGTTTCAGTCGACAATTTCTTAGGAGGAGGGGGTCTTCTTGGTGGTATTACAGGCCTCTGGGGTGGATCTCTTCCAGGCTTTGGTTCACTGTCTGCAGTCCTCATAGGCACTGGCAACGCTTTAGATGGTGGCTCTCTAGGCATTTCATCATCCTGTTTGTACTGATTTCTCCATTCTGGTTTTTCAAGAGGTCTGCCAGCAGCCCCTTGATAAGGTGCAGTATACATTGCACTATCATTTGCTCCACTGTTTACAAAAGACTCCTGCTCATTTGCTTTCTCTACAGACTTTGAAGCAGGTTTAAGTCTACTTCTCAAGTTTGATATATCAACCTTATTTTCTGTGTTAGTTTCAGTTTTAGCTGCAGTGATTGGCTTGGGTCTCACTTGTGGTTTAGGTTTCAAAAAGGGGTTTGGGACCAACACGTCTGCCTTCTCTGTGGACTGGTCAGGCTTTGGTTTGTTAGGGACAGGCTTCAACACGGGCTTTTTCAGCTCTTTGGGTGATACTTTGTGGCCACATTCCAGCCCCATTTCATTTTTCAGCTGAAACATTTTTCCTTTGTCACTTTTTATTTCTGGTTTCTTGATGTCTTTAGGGGGTAACTGTCTCTGTGGACCAGAAGGCATCAAGCTTGGTGATGGTTTCGGAGGAGGAACACGAAGCTGTGGCATGCTTGGTCTTTCAGAAACATCTTCTGTCTTCAGCATTGATTCCCTTCTTGGAGGTAAACTTGGCTTCTCCTCCCCTTCATCGTTAGCAGCTTCATCATATACACTATTAAATATTTGTTCTTTACCATTCACTTGAGTACTTTTGAAGCCTTCTTCTTTGTTTTTCCACTTTGGTACAGAATCTGTGCCATTTTGTGGAGGCTCAGGTAGAGGTCTACAAGGCCCAGATGTTTCTTCCAAAGAACTACTCTCTGCTGAAGTATTTGTCAAGCAAAGCTGTGCCATCTCGTTAGGTAAAGGAGCCAGAAAGTTAGGCCTTGATGCACTGCTTGTTTTCTTATACTTGTCAATAAAGGTAGCGGGGGCCCAGCCCTCCTTATCATCAATCTGAATGTACCACCAGCCACTATGGTTCTTCTCTATTACCTAATGGGAGACCAAATTATTTACATTCTTACATGAAATATTGCCATATAGCACACGTAACATCTACAGAAGATTTTCAGAGGCACGTTCTGGAACATTATAAAATAAAGCATTTTTACCTTAAAATAAATGATAGCATTGAAGTATTGTTTACCAGATAAGAACAAACTAAGGACACATTTACATGGACTCAATGATCAGGAGCATGAAGTGGTTCATTTAGTATTTATTGTCCATCTCCTTAAAGGGGTTGTCTGATTTTCTGCTACTGATATCAGGATAGGTCATCAACATCAGATTGGCAGGGTCTTACTTTCCAGCAACCCCATTGATCAGGTGTTTGAAGGGGTCACAGTGCTCGTGCAAGCACTGCTTCCACTTCAATGTTTACCCACATGCAAATGAAAGGGACGGAGCAGTTGTAATTACCTCATACTGCTGCTATGTTGATGGCTTGCAGGTAAACAATGAAAAGGAAGCAGGGCTTGCATGATCACTGTGACCCCTTCAAACAGCTGATCAGTGGGGTCCTGGGAGTCGGACCCCGGCTGATTTGATATTGAGGACCTATCCTGAAGATAGGTCATCAATATCGGAAAACCAGACAACACCTTTAACAGGCCAATACTGGTGTCTGTTGTTCAGATAGCCATAACGTTTTTATTTTTCTCTCAATACGGTTGTATTAAGGTATTTTATGTAACTTTTTTTTTTAGGGGGGGAGGGGCGTGTTGAAAAAAAAACAAACAAACTATTCTGTGATTGTTTATTGCTTTCTAAATGTATTCTGTTCACCATACTGCACAAACGCGTTACCTTTATTCTATAGGTCAGTATGATTACGGCAATAGCAAATGTATTCCTTTCCGACAATTGTCAGCCTCACCTGCTGGTCTATTACAGGCCTTATTCATTAAGGCTTCATTCACACGACCGTATTTTGTTTCCGTGTCCGTTCCGTTTTTTTGCGGACCGTATGCGGAACCATTCATTTCAATGGGTCCGCAAAAAAAACGGTGTGCATTCTGTTTCCGTATGTCCGTATTTCCGTTCCGCAAAAAAGATAGAACATGTCCTATTCTTGTCCGTTTTGCTGACAAGGATAGGCATTGTTACAATGGATCCGCAAAAAAACGGAAACACGGATGCCATACGGAACGTCATCCGTTTTTTTTGCTGACCGCAAAACCCATATGGTTGTGTGAATGAAGCCTAAAAGTCACGTTTTAGGCTCCACTATTTCACTGATATGTGTTTTCCTACAAAGCCAATAGGCTCTGTTCCCATCTGAACAGAGCCTCCAAAACTAATGTGAACACAACATTCATCATCACGGATCTCTGGATCGGGGAAGGACAGGTAAGGCCTGTATTAGACCTGCAGATCAGCATTTCGATCGTAGGGAAGGTAGCATTCCTTCCCGACAATCGCCTGCTCGTCAGAGGAGGAAACTGCTGCCATTACATGCAGTGATCTCCTCTACAGTATGTGAAGAAGCGATTGCTAATGCCATTGTTCGTCCCCATACAGAATCATTATTTGCTGTCAGCAGAGTGCGATTAGACAGCACAATCTGCTGCCGGCAAACAATGATTTTATTCAGCCTTTGCTCGTTCATTGTGTAATTGGCGGTACTTTTACACAAGCAGCAGTGATCTGGCTGACTATCTCCAGGTTTAACCAAAATAAATATCTTAGGTACACTGTGATTATTTTGTACTTTAAGCAGCCCTTTCATACAGACCTTCAGTTCAGATGTTTCTTAATTGCAGAAACGTGTTTTTATTGAAAAGGCAGCTACAATAACTGCGACGTTTCGGTCCGTAGACCTTTTTCAAACTATTGCCGCATAATGGAAGGAGAATTAGAAAGAGAAAGAGCGCTGTAGTATACTCTGTTCAGAAAGGAGCATGTTTTTGTGATTAAGAAGCATGTGTGCTGGAGGTTATTTTCTGTTCTATCTCCAGGTCTAGTACAGCCCTAAGTGAAATTGTGTGTAGGGTGGGCACCTTAACTCAGGGCAAATACTGAATATTGATTTGCCTAGATCAGAGTTTTTCATGAATTACAACAGCAATAAAGGGAATGTGTCACCACAGTTCTGGACTATTATCAGCAGTAATACATGGGTAGTAATGCACATAAGGAGTCCAGTTTGCAGTTTCTTTATTTTCTTACTGCCCCCTGTTTCCCCACTCAAAGATACACTGAAAAGCAAGTCTAGACTGCTGTGCTAACATAATGAAAATAATTCATGTACATGCACAGCAGTCTCAACAATGTATTTTAGTGCAGCTTTAAATCCTAACAGTGGAGGAATTGGGAGACAGTAGGAAAATAAAAATTTGGATCTGGACTGCTTATCTGCAGTATTAGGGCTCATGCACACGACGGTATGTATTTTGTGGTCCACAAAGAATATGGATGACGTCCGTGTGCATTACATATTTTGTGGAACGGAACAGCTGTCCCCTAATAGAAAAGTACTATCCTTGTCCGTATTGCGAACAATAATAGAATATGTTCTATTTTTTTGCAGAACGGAAATACGGAAACGGAATGCACAGAGTAAATTACTTTTTTTTTGGGAGCCATTGAAATGAACAGTTCCGCATACGGTCCACAAAAAAAGAAACGGAATGGTCACGGAAAGAAAATACGTTCATGTGCATGAGCCCTTACTCATGTATTTTTGCAGATAATAGTCCATAATCGTGGTGACAGAGTCTCTAAAACACTGAAGGAGCAAAAATGTCCAGAAAGTGATTTACAAACATGAAAGCAAAAAATCACAGTAACTATTTGCCATCTTTAAAACCCTATGTGTGGTGTATTTAATGTTCAGTGGTCTCCATCCTGTGGAACCCCAGGTATAACAAAATACAGGGTGGGCCATTTATATGGATACATCTAAATAAAATGGGAATGGTTGGTGATATTAACTTCCTGTTTGTGGCACATTAGTATATGGGAGGGGGGAAACTTATCAAGATGGGTGGTGACCATGGCGGCCATTTTGAAGTCGACCATTTTGGATCCAACTTTAGTTTTTTCAATGGGAAGAGGGTCATGTGACACATCAAACTTATTGAGAATTTCACAAGAAAAACAATGGTGTGCTTTGGTTGTAACGTAACTTTATTCTTTCATGAGTTATTTACAAGTTTCTGACCACTGTGTTCAAAGTGCTGCCCATTGTGTTGGATTGTCAATGCAAACCTCTTCTCCCACTGATAGCAACACCACAGAAGAAATGCTAGCACAGGCTTCCAGTATCCGTAGTTTCAGGTGCTGCACATCTCGTATCTTCACAGCATAGACAATTGCCTTCAGATGACCCCAAAGATAAAAGTCTAAGGGGGTCAGATCGGGAGACCTTGGGGGCCATTCAACTGCTACATGATGATGTGTTTCCCTCTTTATGCACTGAAGCTGGCACGTTCCCTGAGTTTTTTCAGCAAGATGGTGCACCACCACATTATGGGTGTCAGGTCCGAGCATTCCTAGATGAACAGTTTCCTGGAAAGTGAATTGGTCGTCGTGGGCCAGTTGAATGGCCCCAAGGTCTCCCGATCTGACCTCCTTAGACTTTTATCTTTGGGGTCCTCTGAAGGCAATTGTCTATGCTGTGAAAATACGAGATGTGCAGCACCTGAAACTACTGATACTGGAAGCCTGTGCTAGCATTTCTTCTGCAGTGTTGCTATTAGTGTGTGAAGAGTGGGAGAAGAGGGTTGCACTGACAATCCAACACAATGGGCAGCACTTTGAGCACATTTTATAAGTGGTCAGAAACTTGTAAATAATTCATGAAAGAATAAAGTTACGTTAAAACCAAGCACACCATTCTTGTGAAATTCTCAATAAGTTTGATGTGTCACATGACCCTCTTCCCATTGAAAAAACTAAAGTTGGATCCAAAATGGCCGACTTCAAAATGGCTGCCATGGTCACCACCCATCTTGAAAAGTTTCCCCCCTCCCATATACTAATGTACCACAAACAGTTAGTTAATATCACCAACCATTCCCATTTTATTTAGGTGTATCCATATAAATGGCCCACCCTGTAGACTCTATTAGGGCATGCTAGAATGGGCTGGAGAATCTAGCAGGCTGGTAACCTGGTTAAATAATAACTCTTACCTCAACTTTTAGTCCTGCCTGGAAGCTGATCCCATCAGGAATAATGGTCTGGAAGTCTGCAATAGTGTAATACTCTTCTTCAACATGAGGGGGAGTAGGAGGTTTAGGAAGATTTAGTCCCCGTGGCTGATGTATCAGAAAAACACCATGAAAAAGAGACAGTAATAAAGATAATACATTTGTAAAACAGATTAATACATCTAGAGCAGATGCCAGTTTATGCATATGGCATTTTATCATGTTATGGCTTAATTAACTATAAGCAGTGCTCCAGACTAAAAAAAATACCTAGGAGCCATTGGCTCCTGAACTGAAAAATTTAGGAGGCAAATTTAAATACATATAATTATAATAAAAAAAGACTTGGAGGAGAAGATGGAACGTCCAGCCCATAATAGAACAGTCCTATCCTATTTTTGGGGGGGGACAAGATGACAAAAAAATGGCAAATTATGCAAATTTTATTTTATTTTTTCTGTTACGTGTTCACCACATAGGAGATTTTTTTTTAACATTTTAATAGTTTGGACTTTACATATCGCCACGTCCGAAAAATGTTAATTTATAGTTAATATATTTTATATGTAAAATTGTGAAAGGGGGTAATTAAGGGGCCTTTCAGACAGCTGTAGTATTGCGCATCCACTCCGCAATACCACGGATGCCGCCCAGCGTGTGTTCCACAATTTGTTGCAGACAAGAATAGGACATGTTCTGTAATTTCTTGCGGAGCCGTGGCAAGTTCGCACGCCGCCCATTGAAGTGAATGTGGCCGCATCTATTCTGCAAAATTGCAGAATAGATGCGGGCACATTCACACGGTCGTGTGAATGGGCCCTTAAACTTAACTTAATTTTTTGTTTTTTTTACTTTTTATTTACTATTAGCCCCCTTAGGGTGAATAGGATTTTTCACTGTCCCTGCTGCCCTATGCTTTGTGCACACAGCAGCAAGGAGCTTACCATGGCAGCCAGGGCTCCAGTAGCGTCCTGGTTGCCATGGTAACCGATCGGAGCCCCGCGATTACACTGCTGGGGTTCCGATCAGAATCTACCACTGCCACCAATGAAGGAGGGGCGGGGGGTCACCTGTGGCCACTGCGCCACCAATGAGACTAGTAACTGGGAAATATGGGGTCTGGGGGAAAGGGCGTACTGCGCCACCAATGAATATAAAGTACATTAAATCAGGGCGTGCAAACATAGCAGGGCGTGCAATCCGTGCGTGCGGCACCTGAGGGGTTAATTGCCGCATTGCCCTGTTATTGAGGCCGGGTATGTCAAACCGCTGCCTCCTATACTTGAACGTATGTGCTTTACATTCATTGTTTTTCTTTTTTTTACTTTTTATTTCCTATTAGCCCCCATAGGGGCTAGAACCCTTGTCCTATGCACCCTAATAGAGCTCTATTAGGGTGAATAGGACTTTACACTCTCCCTGCTTTGTGCACACAGCAGCAGGGAGCTTACCATGGCAGCCAGGACTTCAGCAGTGTAGGAGCACCGCAATTACACTGCTGGGGCTCCGATCGGTATCTACCACTGCACCACCAATGAAGGAGGGGGGAGAGGGGACTGCGCCACCAATGTTTATTATACTGGGGGATGGGGGGGGTGGGCGCACTGCATGATGAGAACTATGTTTAATAAAAGTACAGGAGTGGGTGCCTGCGCAGATCACATAGCCGGCACCCGACCTGTATAATAGGGAGCTGCCATCAGCGGTAGTTAACCCTTCAGGTGCCGCACCTGAGGGGTTAAATGTGGCGCATCGCAGCTCCCTATCATACAGGTCCTGTACTTTTATTAAACATAGTTCTTATCATTGCTGGCGCAGTGCGCTCTCCCCATCCCCTCCTCTGCCCCTCTCATTGGTGGCAGTGGCGGCAGCAGCAGCACAGGGGGGAGGGAGAGCTTCCTTCTCCCCTGTGCTGCTGAGGGAACATGGAGCGTGCAGACAGCAGCGCACTCCATGTTCTCTGATACTAGGTTGTGCTACTGCGTATCGCTAAATGCCAGATCTAGGCGCAAATGGCGACAAGACTAAAAAGTCTTGTCGCCATTTGCAAATAATGAGTCGCATTGGTGACCATTTTCGTCGCCATCTGGAGCCCTGATAAGTACACACTATACTGACAAAAGTATTGGGAAACCTACACAGTCTAAATCCACAAGTATTAATATGGAGTTGTTCCCCTCTCTGTGCTGATTTCGAGAAGATAAAGACCCTGCAGTTATAGTTAGCAAAGCATTGGCGACTTTTATGCACTATGGACCTCAGCACTCGGCAACCTCGCTCTGTATCTACGTGGTCTGCCATGTAACCATGTAAAGGGGTTTTCCAGGATTTTAATATTGATGGCCTATCCTCAGGACCCCCACTAATCTTATATTGATGACCTATTCTGAGGATAGGCCATTAATATTAAAATCTCGGAAAGCCCCTTTAATACCACTAACCGGAAAGGAAAAACAGGTCGTTTCATAGTCTTAAAAAAAAAGCAAAAACTTACAATGGTAAGGTCCCTGCGAGGAGGTGGTCTCTGTCTCATTATGGGGGATTCTGTTGGAAGAGAAGGCAGATTTTATAATGTATACTGTATCATATATACGTACTTCAGGAAGAAGCAGACATAACTTTAAAACAAGTTATATACAGGGTGGCCCACGTAAAAGTAGCCGCCTCCAATACATCCAAATCAAACTGCCTAATGGTAAATGTCTTTGTTGTCCATAGCAACCAATCAGAGCTCAGCTTTCATGTTTTCAGAGCCTTGTACTAACTAAAAGCTGAGGTCTGATTGGTTGCTATGGACAACTATGGCAGATTTACTATTAGGCAGTTTGATTTGGAGATATAGGAGGCGGCTACTTTTTCTTGGGCCACCTTATACTAAATACATTTTTATAGCCTCAAAAGATCTGACAGCCAACAGGTCAGTAGAGAGATGTCATCTGAGGGTTCCAATCATTCTTATTAATAATTCAGCACACATGAGAAATAATATGGCTTTCTCCCTGCAGATACATGTGGTGCTCAACCTATAATAATCCTTTAGGTTTACATTGGTCACCCCCACCCTCATACAGAAATACTCCGATATGTAAGCTTATATAAACGAGAACAGGCAGAGTAGACATGTAATTTCTGCATATTAAAAAGACAGCTAATTCAGGATATTCAGGACGCTCTGCAGCATGCTTCAGGAGGTGCAGTGGCAGTGGCCCTGATTTCCGCACCTAAACTGCAGGCTTGTTTCAATTCTCTTTATAGAGTAGCTACTAAAATATGGATCCAACTAACACCACAAACAGTTTTAGATGTAATATCAGATGATCTTTCAGGGCACAATGCAAACATGTTACATGTGATTTTTTTTTAAATGTTGTTTGTATTTATTTTTTAAGCATTTTCTAAGCAATTTTTAAGTGGCCCAAAAGATGAATCTACTACTTAAAGGGGTATTCTAGGACATATTGCATATTGCTAAGACATACCATAACTGCCTGATAGGTGGGGGTCCCACTTCTGGGACCTCTTCCTATCTCAAGAATGGGTCCCAGAAGTGAATAGAAAGCATGCTGCCCATGTACACCCACCCTCCATTCAGCACTATGAGACTTCCAGTGCTTGGCTATTTTTAAAAATCCCAAAGCAGTGAATGGAGGAGAGGCCGCGCACGTGTGACTTGCTCACCATTAAGTGCTACTGAAAACAGCAGACTATGCTACAAGTCCCATAGCAGTGAATGAAGCGGATCCCATACATGAGTGGTGTGTTCTCCATTCACAGTGAGGCCCCATTCTTATGACAGGACCAGGGTCCCAGGCATGGGATTGATATACCATAAATGTGCCAGATGATACAACCACTCTAAGGGGAACCCATCAAGTTGCACATGCAGGCCTGTCTGCATTTTAATAGGAAAAGATTCAGTATAACTAAACTTTGTAGGCTTAGAAGTCCAGGTCCTACTCGGTGATTAACTTTACTTTACCTCTGTATGCACACTCATACAGTCAGTCAGTCAGTACTATAAGTAGGTCCATCCACTGGACTATTGAGCATAAAAAAGCAAGGATTTAAACAAATAAAAACGCAGGTTATACTGAATCAATTCTCACAAAACTATAAATCAGTCTGCTCAGCATTTACTGCTTTACAAAATGTGACAGGTTCCCTTTAAATTATGAAAATTATTGCTAAATTTAGGAGTAGGCAGAGATTTAAAAAAAAAAAACAGTTGAATTTGTAATAATATAAAGATTCTTACTTCGTTTAAAATCTGTGAATGGAAGTTGACGGCTTGGAGATTCCCTATCCCGACCGGCATAGTTCTGCTGCCTGGAGATTCCATCCAAATCTAGAGCACTGGAATTGGCACTGGATCCTGAGGCTAGCTTTTGAGAGAGTAAATCTCCACTCATTTTCTTCAGGTAGGATGCTGGGGCCCAGCCCTCTGCACCTTTATATCTGGAACAAGACATGACATTTAGGCTCCATTCACACGACCATATGTATTCCGTGTACGTATAAAAACAGAACAGAAGACATACAGAAAGTCTTCCGTAGTGTTCCGTAATTTTGCGGACCCATTGACTTTCATGGGGCTACAGACGTGATTTTGCGGCCAAGTATAGGACATGTTTCTTTTTTTTTGCGGGAGAACTTCCATAATATACGGATGCGGAATGCACATGGTATATGTTTTTTTTTTCTCCTATGGAAAAATGAATGGGCCCGTATGGTTCCGCATCTTATCCACAAAAATGCGAATAAGATACGGAAATGAACATACGGTCGTGTGAATGGGGCCTAAGTATGTATTTCCTAGTGATGCTTATACTATACAATCAGATCCACAAATGCCGCTAGCATTAGTCATATTACTGTCAAGCATAGAATAAAACACATCTACTGTGACTCATGTAAAGAAATAGAGAATATCCCTGCCTCAAGCTTCTCTGGTAGCTAAGGGACTTTGTAATTCTTAATTCATCATTTTTCATGTAAAATATGAAAAATGAAATTAGGGTACTTTCACACTAGCAGCAGTGGACTCCGGCAGCGTAGTTCCGGCCCCACATGTGCACCAGCGGCAGCACGGATCCGGCAGGCTGTTAACCCGCCGGAACAGCCTGCCAGAAGAATCCACTGCTGCTAGTGTGAAAGTAGCCTTCAAATATTATATTAAAGGGTTATTCCCATCACAGACAATGGGGGCATATTGCTAGGATATGCCTCCATTGTCTGATAGGTGTGGGTCCCACCTCTGGGACCTGCATCTACAAGGAGAACGGAGCCGGGAGAGCTGTGGCTGGAGGACACGGGTTTCCCGGGGTCCGTCCACCACCAAGTGCTGCTCCTGCTGTTCCTATACAAATGAATGGGAGTGCACCACACACGCGCGGCCCCTGCTCCCACTCATTTCTATGGGGCAGGCGGAAATAGCCGAGCCAGTGCTTGGCTATTTTCGGCAGCCCCATTAAAGTGAATGGAGGGCGGTTGTGCATGCGCAGTGCACCCTCCATTCATTTCCCCACTCTGTTCTCGTTGTAGGTGTGGATCCCAGCAGTGGGACCCGCACCTATCAGACAATGGGGGCATATTTTAGCAATATGCTCCCATTGCATGTGATGGCAAAACCCTTTTAATTAAATAACATCAAAATAAAATAACATTTTAACATTTTCTCCCTTGCCACCAAATGTTATACAAGAAATAATCATACTCGCCTATTTCTCGACTGCCATTTTCAGAACCACAGCTCTGGTCCTTCCCTCTGGTGTTTGTATACAAGGCTGCAGTGGTGCCATATATGCCATATATGCCAGTGACTGGCAGCAGAGGTCACGTACTATATACCTCTACATCAATTCTGCAGCCTTGTATACAAACATCGCGAGGAAGACCAGAGCTGTGTGGCTAAATCTGGGGAAACACAACATAGGCTGATTTTAATTATCTTGGACACCCTCTTTAACCACCAAGTGTTTGCTTGTGTTTAAGCAAAACTATGTGCTACCTGTGATTGGCCCTTAGCACAAAAAAGCAATCCAGCACATCACGGAGTGAACAAAAGCTTGACTTTATCTGAACATACAGTATAGGTTCATATGTATGTTCTCCCCGTGTTTGCGTGGGTTTCCTTCAGGTACTCCGGTTTCCTCCCACAATCCAAAGACATACTGAGAGGGGGTGTTCCAGATCCTGTGCACCCAGCTGGAGGGGAGCTGAATTACTCTCTATTTGCAGTGATCGGTACTTGGCCCTGTTCACATCATATTAGATGTTTATCAGAGTCCACTATCAGAGGGGTATACAGGGAAATACCTCAACACACACATCTCTGACACAAGGCTCTCTCACATCAAGTGAACAGGACCTTTGCTGTTACAGTATGATTTCTACATTATTTAAATGACAGCCACAATATCACATCAGGAAATATGATCTCTCCTGACACCTTGGTAAACATGCATTTACCAGTATGAAAAGAGGTATCTCACAAGGAAAGAGAACCATCTCACATTAACTCTCTGGTCTCTTGAAGGAGAGCCAATACCTGCCTAAGCTGTCCTACAGTAAAATCATGTTTATTTTACTACGGAGAGGGGGATACATTGTTGCCTGACATGTCTGGGTAAACGGGGGTTTAGCTATGCTTATCCTTCATACGGCAGGCATTTGGGATAGTATGGCTACACTCTAACACAATCCATTGTTGCTATCCTTCCTTTACCCGTGAGACTTCCGAGTTGCATTAAAAAATAAAAATAAAAAAAGACACAGGCACACAGGTTATAGTGACAAGAAGGGTTGCAAGAGAGTCTCTGCACAGGGAATGCTCACTGCTGAACCTGTAGTTTCACAGGAAGGCATATCAGGAACGGCAGGCCTTGAAATTTAAAGATGTAATACAGAAATTGGTCAAAAACAACAAATTGCAATGTTCTTGTTGCCATGGGCAAAAACCATATATTACCTTAGTAAACAATGAGTTCCCTTTTAGTATACAAACCGTTTCTTGACTTTCTGTACATATTGTTTCACATCTGTGTTTTTGCTGTCCGGTTTTGACATCTGGCATGGGATCTCAAAACCACAGCAAAATGCTTCCATTATAATAATGATCCTTTTTTTTTGTGTCCGAAAAAATGGGATCCGGCACCACTGACTTACATGGTTTTGGTGCTGGATCTGGCGATTTTGTATCCGGCATGGGAATGCAACAAACTGGAACGGAATGCATTCTGGTCTACTCCCTTCCAGTTTGTTCAGTTTTGTCCCCATTGACAGTGAATGGGGACAAAACTGAAGTGTTTGCTGCAGTTTTGAGACCCTGTGCTAGATCTTAAAACCAGACAGCACAACGCAGATGTGAAAGTAGCCTTAGGGTCCATTCACACGTCTGCGGAATGGAGATGAGGACAGCACACGGACAAGATAGGGCATTTCTATAGTGCCGGCACATTGCCGGTGTCTGTGTTTTGCGGATGCGCAGCTATACAATGTTTATTACTAAACCTACCTAATTTTCCACCATCCCTCAAGATTCTTTTGAATGACCTCTACTATGACTCCTTTATCCAGAGTGATTTCATCTTGATCTCTTGCAGTGTATGGATAGATAACGCTGTATTTCTCTTCTGTTCATAAAAGAAAGAGCACAGATATATACTTGAGATCAGACCACAAGCCATTCATGCTGAATTCTCTGTATTCGGCAATCTTGTATAAGCTTATGTTATGTTTTTTTCACAAAAAGCAACAATTCTTGTGGAATCTATAGGACTATGAATTAGAGGAATGGGTCTGAATATTTACTTAACAGAACAATACTACTGTAGGACATATAACCTTTACAAAGTTGGATCCAAAACAGGGCCAGGGCTTTTCATATACTTATATTGTCTTCTGTCAGTCTTAATGTGGAGCTATAATCCTTACCCAGTGCCCTACTGAAGGTGCAATGGGCATTATAAATCATTAAAAGGGCAAGTTTAGTTATAGATCATGGATGGCAGGTTTCAAAAAACATGTAATAGACATCCTGCAAAGGAGGCCATCGATAACCTCAAGTGCTGGACATGATAAGAAAATGATTGAGATTTTAATGCCTGCATACCTGGATTCTTATGAACTGACCAAATCTCACTGTTGTCCAAAATATAAAGAATGCATAATGTTGGCCTCCCTAGTCAAAACACGTGTATTTAAAGGGTTGCTTCCCTATCTTGTTACATACAAATGTATTCTGTATATAGAACCGCGGTTCCTACTTCTCATTCCATCATCTCTAGCGTGAGGCACATGCCTTTGGCATGCATATCAAGATTTCACTTGGAAGGAAAACATGAACATGCAAGACATGCAAAATACCAGTGCAACAGAAGAAGACACAGCAATCATAGACATGAAAACAAGCCTCTCTGCACCTGGACCCCATCCACTGGTGTACAGGTCCCCAAGTGTCCTTCGGCGGCCGACGTGCCTAGGCAAGGACCAGTATCTCCATGGGGCTGGGAGCATGTTGGGAAGCAGGAAGTGACAAAATAAGAAATGATAATTTGTCATTTTTTTCAAATATCCCTTTTAATCACTGGGTACTTTTAGGAATCCAAGCAGACAGTCATATTATAACAATAATACCACTTCCTGTTGTTAGAAAAGGTTCCCTTAGGCTTTTTCTCATACAATTACCAGAAGTGCAGAGTACCTCCTAAAAAGGCTAAAATACAACATACATTTACATAATACACAGACTAGTAAGACTTGTTTAGACAGCACATGACACAAATATTGAAGTACACATATAAAGCTGTGACGGAGAGAGAACAGTTTTTAGTTGACAAATGTATTCAGTGTTTTTATTCTTTTAAACATGGGGCATGAAACGGTAGTGCTGATGGTTTCCAGGGTACCATGCATTGGCACATTACTATTCTGTGATGGTTGTTAGTGAAGTGACTGAATAGTAAAAGCCATTCTTTATTTTTCTTACCTTCTTCTGGCTGAATTGTAAAATCCTCCTGTCCTCCATCTTGAGCCTCTAAGCAAGTTGCAGGGACCCATCCTTGTTCATCTGCAGTACCGACGAACCACCAGCCTGGAAGCCAGAAACAACACATTTTTTTTAATTTTTTTTAGAAAGGCACTGACCCTTGTCATAAGCGAGTATCACAAAGGTATGCATGTTGTGTTATAGAGCACTGAATAACAATGACAAAAATGCATTTTACATACCGTGTGTAGCCAACATCAAGATTTATTAAAAGCACCAGCCAAAAATGCTAAGAATTCAGACAGAAAAACCCTTTGCAGCATTCCTCGTCGCGACAGGCAAATACAGTAAATACTAAGCGACTAAACGGTATCTGGTTCAGTATCATAGCTGTTACAAAGTGCACAGATTTATAAAACTGGAAATAATGGCATAAAAAATTAACACAATAGGATTACTCCCCTGTCATGTCTCCCAGAGTCCTTTCTCCAACACCAAACTAAACTGAATAGTTACAACCCGCACCATAGAAAATGGAAATACATAGATAATAAACCAAGCCCGAGGGTCCAGTGACAGGCGTGGCAAAGCCCTCTGTGACAAGATGTGCACATGACATTCAGCTTCCCCTCCTGCCATTCACTGATTATACAGCACAAGAGAGAGAACTGTAGGCCTGTGATCAGAATGCTTTAAAAGCGATCTGCCTGATCTTTATGGAAGCAGAAACTTCTTTTAAGCAAGATATTTTCTTTGTAAAGTTGTGTATTACCGTTAGAAAAATGTGTAAAAGGTGATGTCTGACTGTTTAATTAATAACCCGCCTCAAGCAATGACTTCCTGGGCAGGCATTTTCTGCATGTGAAGAAGGACCAGGAAAGGGGACTATGAAGCACTGAAATAAGAACAGCGAGGAATCATTTAAAGGGTTTCTTCAGGAATTAAGAAAATGAAAATACTTAAATATTACTTTATTATAAATATATTCCCAAATACCTTTCATTAGTTATAATGGCTTGTTTTCCCTGGAGAGCAATCATTAAATGAAATAAAATGGCTGCCGTCCTATTAGTCCACACAGAACCTGTCCTAATCATATAGGAGGACAGATTACTTCAAAACACTGAGGTAAAGAGCTGTCTCATCCTCCTCTCTGCTCTGCTTGTCAGGGATTATCATCCTGAATACAGATGATAAGATCTTCAGCTGAATCTCTGTAGGAATGGAGGTCACGAGGAGACATGAAGTACAGAGAGGAGGTGGGGGTAATGAGCAGCATCACTTGTATGCAGTCTCCATTACCACAGTCTGTCCTGTCCACCCTTCTCTCTGTACTTATGTTTCCTCATGAACTCCATTCCTACAGAGATTCAGTTGAAGATCTTATCAGCTGTATTCAGGACCATAATCCCTGACAAGCAGAGCAGAGAGGAGGATGAGGTAGCTCTTTACCTCAGTGTTCTGAAGTAACTTGTCCTGCTGTGTAATTAGGACAGGTTTTGTGTGTACTAGTAGGACGGTGACCATTTTATTTCTCCTAATGATTGCTCCCTAGACAAAACGAGCCATTATAACTAATGAAAGGTATTTAGGAATATATTTATAATAAAGTCACATTTAAGTATTTTCCTTTTCTTAATTCCCGGAGAACCCATTTAAGTATGACTTTTTTTTTTATTTTATGCCATGGGAAGCCTTTAAAAAAATCAAATGTGTTATCACAAAGTGACCTATTGTTCAAATCAAGTTTTTATGTTTTAGAATTTTTGGTGCTTTTTTATTTTTTATTTTTTCCCTTGTCACTATCTATTTTTATAAAAGAATCCTAAAATTGTGCATTTTTCAAGCTGACCACTAAGCCTAACAATATGTGAAGACTTCCTGTTTATGGCCCATGTGGCTTCTGTAACATAGTAACATAGTTTATAAGGCCAAAAAAAGACATCTGTCCATCCAGTTCGGCCTGAAAAATATTTTTTTAGACACTAGATTGTAGTAGTATTTTCTAGGATACTCTGTGCAGAAGTCTTAGTGCAGGAAAAGGGACTATGTGTTCATTACTTATTGTGAATGATGGATTCTGTCTTATCTATACAGAGGTTTTATCTATCATTGGAATCCTGCCTGTACAGAACTTTATTTTTTTCTCAATTTTTAATGTCACTATCGATATTAAAAGCAATAATATTCAAAATTTTCAATGTCACTATCTATATTAAAAGCAATCATATAATTCTGCAGTTTTCACCCAAGCCACCAAGCCTAATAATATGTTGTTGTTATTATTAAGCTTGGTGGCTTGGATGAAAACTGCAGAAATATATGATTGCTTTTAATATAGATAGTGACATTGAAAACTGAGAAAAAAAGGCAAAAATTCTAAAAAAAAAATATGGTGAACATAAAAACATGATTTAGACAATAGGTATTTTCCTGATAGCACATTCCTTTAAAAAAAGAAGACTAACAAAAAGGTTTATTACTGACCTGTTAGGTACATGATATTAATAGTAGTGCAATACATTTTTATTCATGGCGAATGTTATTTGTAACAGTTATAACCTCCCTTCTGATCCTCAGCTGTATCATGTGACAAACACTCTGACTCTCCAACTGGCACAGCATCTTATGTGTGGACAGGAAGCCAGTGTCTCTATTCATTCCTGTGACAGCCTTAATGTATATTTTAGAAATGAATAGACACTTAGGGACATTTATGAGGACAGGCATTCCCATACGCCAGTCTTGATCCCTTACTGCTGGAGTCAGATGTGCAAATGTAATATTGTGTGTAAATTAGTTGCATCTCTGGCAGTCCGTGCTCCAAAAACCGGAATAGACTTCAGTTATAACTGATGCCAGTTTCTGGAGTAAGTTATAGTAAAACACATGGGTCGTGCAAATACTTCATCACATCACCTTTACTAATATTGAGTAATTTCACACACAGACCAATTGTTTTTATTGTTGCTATATAATTACTATTATCCTGGGTTTCTTGTCTGAATTTTTACATAACATGATCTCTGAATACTTGCTTTCTTACCAGACTCATTTTTCTCAATGATGTCGACCACTTGACCAACACGCAGAGTGATTTCTGTGCTCTCCTGTTTGTCATATGCGGCAACCACCACATACTGATCCAAGACTAAGGGGTCAGCTGATGAAGAATCTCCGCCTAACCAAAAGAGAGACTACACAGTTCATAAAAGTTGTATGATTGCTATTCACACCTAAACGTACGCAGTGACTGCCAGAAGATAGATGAAATCTAGAAAATATAGTGCCGCCATCGCAACTTACAGATACTGTCTCAGTGTGCTCTACATAAAAATATTGCATAATCTGTAAAAATATCAGATCACCATGCATTTCCATGATCAGTGTAACCTGAGCAGCATCGGGCCTTGTATATGAAAAAAAAAAAAAATTGATGTGTACTAGCATAGAACAGTTCCAATGTTATAACACTCAGTCACAACTAGAGGGCACTACAACCCAAGAAGTGCCTAACCTCCAAAACATTTCTTTCAGCAGCTCTGCACAAAGAATGTATCCACACTCACAAAGATATCAGCTCTCTTGACGTGATTAAAGGGGTATCCCAGTATTAACAAGTTATCCCCTATTCACAGGAATAGGGGATAGCTATCAGATTGGTGGGGTCCTACTGCAGTCACAAGAACAGGGCCCCGAACTCTGTGGAGCACTCCTGAAATGGACAGAGCGGCTGGTCGGAAAAGCACGTCACCACTTCATTTATTTCTATGGGAGCGCCAGAGATAGGCGTGTGTTGTATTCGGCTATCTCTTGCGCTCTCACAGAAATGAGTGGAGCGGCAGCAAGCTTTTCTGACAGGCTGCTCAGTCCATTTTAAGGGGCTCCACGGACCAATCTGATAGTTATTGGAGATACTTTGTGGATATGGGATAACTTCTATGGGTCCACAAAAAGTGAGAACAACACACTTTTGCTCGATCCGTGCTGCAAATTATAGAACATGTCATATTCTTGTCCGTTTTGCAGACAAGAATAAGCAGTTGTATTATGAAAAGACGGCATGCACATGGCCGGTATCCGTGTTTTGCAGATCCATGGTTTGCGAAGCACAAAATACGTTCGTAATCATAAAATGATTGTTTAAATCAAGTTTTTATGTTAAACAGATTTTTTTGAGTGAGAGTTATTTTCATTTTCCATATCACTATATTATTAAAAGAAAACTGCAGTTTTCACACTGGCCGCTAGGTCTAATAATATGTTGAGAATTCCTGTTCTGTACAGGTAACTTTTCAGTAGCTATCACATTATCATCACAGGCAGCATTACAGTGACAGATATCAACTTTGTATAGGCAAGACAGGATCCACCATTCACAATAGGCGATATCACAGCTTATCTTCTCCTTCCTGACCTCTTCACAGGTCACAGAGCATGCCTACAAAACTCTCCCATACAAGTCAATGAGGTCCCCTCCTGTCCATTATATCAATGACCCAGATGCTCCCAAACAGGAAGTCTTGACATATTTTAGACCTAGTGGCCAGTGCGAAAACTGCATTTTGGGTTTATTTTTTTTTTATATATATATATATAGGGATATGGAAAATGAAAACAAAATCACCAAAAATTATCAAAAAATATGTTGAACATAAAAACCACATTTAAACAATAGGTCATTTTCAGATAAGACAATCCCATTAAGCAATGGGAGACATCTGTTCTCATTCGTTGTATTTATGAATGCCTGTATTATCAGACATTCATGTGTGTTGTTACGTAACATCAGGTGAGCTGCAACTAAGCTTTAAAAGAAAAAAATATATTATGTGTCTTATTAAAATGTCTTCAAGCCAGTTTTGTAGCCCGTTTTGTTACTCTGCTACTATCAGCAGTGATTGGACAATGTCAATGAAAACACCCAGTTGTCAAGGAGGTATAAGAGTAGTTTCATACGAGCGTGTCCAGTGCAGAAAACGCATTCCATGTGGGAGCGTGACTTCCTGTTATGGACACTGCTCTTTTCACAGGACCACACGTGTCTCTGTGTGACCTTGCATTTACTGAATTATACTGACAGCATTATGTCAGTATAAGGCCTCATCTACATGAACATACTTGAATGCGGCTCAGATGCGGACCCATTTACTTCAACGTGTGCTGTCCGCATCCGTTGCTCCATTCCGGGGCCCCGCAAAAAAAAAAATAGAACATGTCCTATTTCTATTATGGGCAACCATTCCATTCCGCAAATTGCAAAACGAAGAAGGGCAGCATCCATGTTTTGCGGATCCGCAATGTGCGGAACGCAAAACATGGCACAGTCGTGTGCATGAGGCCTAGTTCAATAGATACAAGGTTGGCCAGAGAGACACAGCATTATAAATTATTATAAAGATTCTGAAGCATCAATTCCATTTCCGTTGTCCTGTTCCTGTTAGGGTCGTTTCAGATGAGCGAGATTTCCCATTACAGACATCCTCCTTTCACAGCACCACAAGGAATTGTAGTGATTTATAATGCTGTGTGTCTCCAACCTTGTATCTCCTAAATTATACTGACATAATGCTGTCAGTATAATTCAGTAGATGCAAGGTCACACAGAGACACACAGCATTATAAATCACTATAGTTCCTGTGAAAGGAGCACTATCCATAAAGGGAAATCAAATTCCCAGACGGAGCATTCTTTCCGCACTAGACACGCTAGTATTAAACTAACCCTAACAGTACAACAGCACAACCGAAAAGGAAACGGCACTCCAGAATTAATATATCATGAGAGTAACTTAAGTAACTTAAACTTCTGTCAGAGGTACGGCTAGGAATTCACTGGTTTTCCTGAAACCTCACATAATGAAACAACCTTACATCATAATTCATACATGTATTTTTATAAACATGCATAAGAATCTTACCAAGTTTCTTCTTCCCAATAGGTTCTCTAAAGAAAAAAAAACAGCAATTAATACAAAATAAAATTAATCTGGCCTCAGAATAGATTTATGAAATGAATGATCTCAGTGGTTGTCCATTTACTCCACAAACTAAATACAGCTCTACATTTTGGGAAAAACAGGGCCATCTCAAAGGGCAATGCACCCACAAGAACTAGGACAATTTTTTTTTTTTTGAGGATATGTTCATGAGTAAAATCTGCTGCAGCAAATGGCCAGTTTACGCTGTGAAATCTGCCATCAAAATACAAACGGCAGCTTTCCACTGACTTCAATGGATGTTTTTTCTACCGCTTAATTGAGATCTGCTTCTGAAATGGCATGTTAATTCTTAGGAGCAGACTGGTACTGAAGTTGTGGGGCAGAAGGAAAAAATAGCTAGCAGTTTTAGAAGTGTTTTTTTGGTGTTTCCTCTACCAAAAACAGTTCTGAATTATCCCACCCAAGGGCTGGATAAGAAAAACCCTGACAAAAAAAAGCTTTTAAATCCTCTTCTAAAAACTCCTCTTCTAAATCCTCAAACAAAAACTCTTCTAAAACGCTCTTAAATACTTCTCTAAATCCGCCACCAAAAACTACTTATTTCAGCTAATAATTTTTCTGCCATGGATTTTGCTGTGTGAACATACCCTGAGGTGACTCAACTGTTCCTCTGCCAGGTAAGAGGACACGACTTCTATTAGGCTACTTTCACACTTGCGTTTGCAGGATCCGTTTGTGAGATCCGTCCAGGCTCTCACAAACGGATCCGTCATGATAATACAACCGCTCGCAAAATACAGCCGGCACCTGAGTAATCGCGCTGCGGTGGGAAGGACCAAAATCCACGTGTAACTTGAAGAGAAGAATCCCAGCAGCGTGTAGTTGTTTTAAACTTTTGGTTCCATATTGTAGTTACATCAGCATAGGACGTGTTTCGGCTCACATAGCCTTTGTCAACTGTCCAAACTGATCAGTTCAGGACCGTTTCTGAGAGCCTGTGACGGATCTCACAAACGGATCCTGCAAACGCAAGTGTGAAAGTAGCCTTACACGTTTCCAGCAGGTTTGTTACAGAATGTATGGATACAATCAAGTGTGTAGGTTTATGATGGGCTGGTACATGGTAGATTTATTAACCTTATATAAAACTTTTCTTTGAACCAAAGCTACAAATTGCTTTTGGTTGTTAAAGGCAAAAATTCAGCTTGTTGAGAGAGTAAATAATCAGTGAGGAACAATCATCAAAAACACATCGGCCTAAGGGCTCATGCACATGAGCAAATAGCGGTCCACAATGCACTGACTTGAATGGTTCCGCCATCCGCAAAATACCACAAAAGATAGGACATGTCTTATCTATTGCGGTGTGGAGGCACAGACCCCATATCCCATGGAAACGCTTCATAGTGCTTCCGATCTGTGCTTCTGCTCTGCAAAAGATAGGCAATGTCCTATCTTCGGTTGTATCTTGCGCACCCATTCAAGTCATCCGCACCACGGAGTGCACACAGCCAGTGCCTGTATACTGTAGACCAGCCATTTACAGTGCGCAGCACGGGCACTGAGCCATTACGCTCGTGTGCATGAGCCCTTACTGAGAACTTCACCGTTAAAATAGGGTCCAACACCCTTTTTCACCTCCAATTGCGATATATTACGTAAAAATAAGAGGAAATTGGATCCACTCACGATGGCTACTTCTGGATATGATTAGATTCTACTTTTAAAATGTGATAATGGAATAAGTTGTGTTCAACATTATTTTAATGGTGAGTTTTCAGCCAAAAGAGAGAAGCCCCCTCATTTGGATGGCCGCCGCCTTTTGATTTGCAGCTGCACCTTGACTGCAGCAGAATATTTTCCTACATCTTGGGCTTAATAGGGTTATACTGAGCAGCAGCCAGTTTATATTTAATATGCCGAACAAATGTCCGTAGACTTCCATTCATATTCCAAGCTGCGTAAAACGTGTGAAAGCTCTTAAACTAAGAGAATAAAACGATGAATGGTGACAGATGATCTGCTGGAGCGTACATTTCCCTCGGCACACATTGAATGATGTAAAAGAGATGCCTGATTAATGCAGGGCTTGGTTCACTTGGCCGAGTACGGTCCTTTAGACATTATCATAATAGACTGCAATGTCAAGTGCCCCAGATGTGGCCAGCGACAAAATCTGGTACTGAAACCTATTCAGCAGAATACCTAGGGCTAAGTGCACACAAGTGGTATGGCACAAAGCCAGACCACTACCACCTGTCAAAAGAGAGTATCACAAACCACTGTGACAAGTAGCCCTAGGAAAAGCTCATACTAATTCACTATACCCTATAAAATGCATGGTGCTGGGCTTCACTGTGTGAATATAAGATCTCTGAAATGACAGCACATGATTTCCTGTGATGTGCACACAGATGAACCCAGACCTATCCCCTTTTTCACCCAGGCAGCCCCTCTGAGTATTTCATGCTCCGATGCTCTCGCTTGCCCGGCGCTGTATAGCACAGGGCAGGGGCATTTTTGTTTACATTTTTACACTGCTAGGCGGAGGCTGACACCTAGCAGTATTCCCGGTGACGTCACCGGCACTAATGGATGGGCTTTAGCACTGCCCTAGCCGTTTTACATTACGTTTTACATTATCTCCTATCCATTAGATTGGTGAGGGGCAGGATTCTGGACCACCACTGACCAGGGGTCCTGTGTTCTCTCCCCTGTATGATTGGAGCAGTGGTGAAGCATGTGTATTGCCCCTCTATTCATCTCTATGACAATGCTGGAGATAGCTGACGTAAGTGACACCTATCCTAGCTCAAGTGAATGGGAGCTGGGCTGCACTGCGTTGTTGTCTGTACAGCCTCAGTTGTGTTTAGGGGGCAGCCTGCAGGGACGCTGCCTGCAGGAGAAGAGTAATAAAGCGATCATACATTTAACAGATACAAAACTACCTTTGTGCAAGACTAAATCTTCTATTTCTGTGCTGTTCACCATGCACTGCACTAAATGGAATTGTAAATGCTCTCTGTACACTTCTATCATGGAGAAAGCAGATAAATTATATCCTGTCAGAAGGACAAATTCAAGGTCCTTTATGATTAGCATTTCCAGTTGCAGTTGATGAATATGTTGTCAGACTTTCAATGAAAGATGGCAGGAGTTCTGGAGTCCACATTGCAGGAAAATGTGAAGTGTGTGTTAAAATGTTTTTATAGACAACCCCTTTATATTGCTGCAAGTAAACAAAAAAAAAGCAGAGATGCAAATCTACAGTATTTGCCAGCTATGTGCCCTGCAAGCTCACAAAAGGAAAGACAGGTGCCAGTTCATTGTGACAATCTTAAGCTGGGGCTGGCTAAGGGGAGTGGCTTGCCTAAAAAGGAGGGGCTTTTCTTGTCTGCTCTCCACTGCAGGTAGCGGGGGAAGGTTTCTGCTGCAGCAGAATTCTTCTCATCCACATACACAAGGAGAAATGAACACGAGGGGAATATCTGAAGTCAGTTTTACTTGAGTCTGTGATGGTGTACTTTATGCCACATTTATCAAATGTCACATGCTGTTTGATAAATGTGTCATCCTTTAACTGAACACTTTTTTTCTAGAAAAGTTGCTCCTGTTTTCCTACTCTGCCCTCCTACTCAGGGACGGACTGGAAACTTAAAGTTGCTCTGGAACAAAAACAAAAAGTGGCCCCAATGTTGTAGGTGGGTCCAAACTGGCAGAGGGTGGGGAAATACAAGTTGGCAGGATTAGCAATACCATAGTGCAGCACAGAATACCATCCTAGAGAACCAAATATCACGGTGCAGCACAAAATACCTCCCCAGAAGCTGTACCTCTGTAGTGGCCATCAATAGCTGCAACATTTTGTCCTACTCCAACTATCTCTAATATGGATATGGAGCAGGGTGCTTATGAGGTGAGATATGGGCCACAGCACCAAGCCAGCCCTACCCTTCAGCATGCTGCCTGCACTTCCTCTAATAGTGATCCTTACTTTCCCCCAGTAGTATATACCCAGCCAGTGGTAGTGAAGAGAGCTCGGTTGGCCTTGTGGGTATCAGCCCACCAGGAAAGTTCCCTGTAGGTTCTACAGCCATTCCACCCCTGATCTTACTGGAGTGAGATTGTGACTTTTTTGTGACTTTTTAAAAAACTCTCAGTGATAAATCTGGAGTGAAATTCATTAACATAGCTAACCATACCCACTTTCCCATTCACATTTCAAAACTGGAGTGAGTGGTGTAAAAATGCAAAAAGTCAGGGTTAATCATGGTGATTAAAACAATACCTTTCTTTTTCTATTCATATGCAATAAAGCACAATGGAGCACATGGGGGCGATGCTGAATCCTTGGAACACTGCATTTGTAACACCCCTGTGAAACGCACACTCACCCTCTCCCTTGACAAGGTTAGACATCAGCATGCAGAGCTGTGTGATAACATGTACATATCACACACACTACTTACTATAGCCTTACCATGCTGAGAATAGAAAGTTAATACATATTACTGGTTTATTCACAGGCCCAATATATTTCATAATAAAGAAATAGGCAATATGTATTTGCTTTACAAGTATAGAAAACCACTGTTCTTAACATGATAATGCTATAGCCTGGAGATAAGTGGTCAGCCTTGCATGTATACATCCCAGGTTCAAATCCCAGAAGAGACTTCTAGATTATTTTCTTGAGTTATTTTTTTTCTACCTCATTTAACCCAAATTAAAAGCCTATAGCCTTATTATATTGAGAACGGAGATTTTCTATGCTTAGAAAGTTACTACATATTACTGATTTATTCTCAGGCACAATATATGATTACAAAGACACCAGTAATATGTATTAGCTTTCTAAGCATAGAAAACCTTCAATATAGTAAGACTATAACCTTTTATTATGGTTTTAATGAGGTAGAAAAAAAACAACAAGAACAAATCTAGAAACCTCTTCTGGGATTTGAACCTGGGACATATACAGGCAAGGCTAACCATTTACCTCCAGGCTATAGCCTTATCATGTTACCATGACATCTCTGCAGCTGTTTGACATACAGACAAAGGAAAGGTATAATTTTAATCTGCATGATCAACCCTACCAGGAAGTATACCTAAATTAATAGTCTGTGGAAACTCTATAGACACAATTATTGGAATGAGTTGTACTGAGAAGATGATTATCTTATAAATTGGTACTGGTATAAGAGGTTACATTTTTTCAGCAAATCTGCACCTGTGCCAGCTTTTTTAACTGTAAAGTGCAAATGTCTAGGAAAAACTGTAATTTACCACCCAGAGTCATATTATAGGACAGTGAAGTGCTGAAGCAAATAGCATGAAGAATCTTCTGTCATAACACCCAGGATGTTGTTCCATATTGCCAATGGAAGCAATGTTGGCAGAAGAGCTGTTTGTCTGAAACCTCATGAACTGGGATTCCACGACTGAGTATCTACAATACAGCATGTTCATTCAACAATTCTTCAATTTATTTCTAATGAAATGAAGATGCACTCTGTCTGCACTCCCAAAACAGAAGTTTGTAGAGAAAATATAAAATATGATGCAGTGTCTCAAACCCAATTCTTCTTGAATAGCTTGAGACAGCATTGGCTCAGTTCCACAGATCATTAAGAACTCAGGAACGTGTATGCAAGACATTGTGTTCCACAGATCTGTCATGTGAAGCAATATCACATGAGCATGTTGATATCTACTGGGCTGAAGAATGTGCTTGTGGCTCAGAGTAATAGTATGCACAGATGTGCTCTAATGGATGGTAAATCAATACATTACTAAAATATATGCCACTTATTCCTATTATAATACTGCGTTGGGTAGCTGTCATTATAATATGAGATGTGAATTGACTATATACGCGAACATGCAAAGTTTCTACAATGGAAAGTGAATGTTGCAATTAAATGTAGCTACAAAAGCTATTGCAACATAATTGAACTATAACAAGAGGTGAAAATATTGGGACTTACAGTTACTATCCATGCAGAGTGCATACTGTTGCTGACCAGTAAAACATGTTGTTTATTGTCTCAAGAACTATGGAGCATGGTAAGAGAGGGAAGTCTATTAGTAAATATGTTTCCGCATATCACATTATCATATGGCACAGGTGACCATCCATATAAGGGGGGGGTTTATATATGGCTAGTTCTGTTTATGGGCAGGATGTGGATGTCATTGTATTTGGAAGCTCTGTGGTCATCACCGTATGAGCTGTTTTGAGGGGGATGCAAATGTGTAATTGTTGTAAATTCTGCACTATTGCACAATGACAGCACACTGCTTGCATCACCTCCAAGGTTCTCCTGACAATACGCCCGGCAGAAATCAGAAGGGGAATGCTGTCCTCAGAATGTAATAGTAGTGCATCCTCAGACGCAGACTCCGTAACTATAAACAATCATATATTATCATAAGCTTAAAAAAAAATTCTAAATTAATTTCTGTTGGTCGGTCTTCTTTATTATAGTGGTGACAATGACGTTCTTTGACAGGTCACTTTCTTCACATGCAAATACAGCCAATATAATATGTGATTGTGACATAAAATGTACACATGTGTAGAGAAGATCCTTGACTGAGAGAAATCTCAGTACTCATGGGAGATTTAATGGGTGAGAAGTCACCTCCCAAGCCATAAACGCAGAGGACGACTAAAAAATATAACATGTCAGATAATGCTATTAACTAATGAAGCCTTAAGTGCACTCAGAAAAATAAGCTACATGAACTGCAAGTTAAAGAGGACATGCCGGATATGTCAGCTCATCCTCCTTGGCTCAATGCCATGTTAACATTGAAGGATACAGCTCAATCCTATACGAGGGTCTTGTCGGTGGATCGGAAAAACAGCAGTGGATGGAGGTCATGCTAAAACAAAGTTCAAAGCTTGAGGAAATACACTGAGAATCGATTATGTGATCAGTGAGGTTTTCCCTTTGTAGAATTATCAGTTATACAGTAATACAATTTTCAAATCTGTGTCTCAACAACAGGCCAGGACGAGGGGCAGGCAGAGCAGATGTCCACCTAAGGCGCCATTGAGGGTGGGACACATTTATCGGTTGAAAATAAAAATCTGTTTTGAAATTTTTAGAATTGGGGTAACTGAAACTAATGGTGCTAGATGGACCTCATTGACCATGATGGGATTCGTCGGGTTTCCATTAGAAATTCGGTCATTTTATTGGGCAAAATAGTTCTGCATGCAGGACTAATAAGTCCGATATTTGTGATGGAATCTGCAACAGAAGCCGAAAAAAGAGCCTCAGACACAGATTTCAACTCAGTGTAAAGATGTATTACAACTGAAATCACCTATAATTAATAATAAAAATAAAAAATACTTAAAAATTCTAAAACAAAAGGCCACATGGAACATGCTCCTAAGGAAATAGTAAATCTGCCCCAGTGTTTTGATTTACACTAATGCCCCTTTCACACGAGCAGGAGACTCGCATGTCTCCCGCAACGCATCTACAGGGCTGGACTCGGCACTGACAGGGATCGCATAGCATTATATGTGATCCCTGTCCGTGCCCAGTCCAGCCCTGTAGATGCGTTGCGGGAGACATGCGAGTCTCCCGCTCGTGTGAAAGGGGCATAAGACTGGTGTTTCATTTGACTGTCCTAGTCTAAGGTTTGGCACATCTTCAGGCAGTCCATGCACCAGAAAATCAAATCTACGTCATCTATGAGATGGTGCAGAAATCATCTACAATTTATGCCACTTTCTGGGGTAAAATATAGTAAATCTGTTGTAACAGAGACCATGCACTTTTCACCAAGCCCAACCCACTTTGGAAAAGTAGAGAGAAATGAGAAAAGTCGCAAACAATAGTGCACATATGAAGTGAACCATCATTTGCCATTTTTTACGCCATTAAAGTGGCATAAATCCATTGATAAATCTGCCCCTTAGGGTTTACATGTACAATAATACAATCAAGAGGGCGCAAGAGAGAAATCCATTTAAAAAATGACAAAGGGATTTGTGCCATAAGGGGTCATGCACACACGCATAGAAGCCCTGTGCTGCGGAAAGCAAATAGCGGTACATTACAGAGCAGGCCCAGAGAAGATCAGGGAGCGCAACTGCAGCATAGACCACCGGACTTGCAGAGTCTGACATGGGGGGTCTGATATCAGCTCTGATGGCGGTCTGGTTTAATATGGGGATCTGATCTGAGGTCTGACATGGGGGGTCTGCTGTCAGCTCTGATGGCGGTCTGGTCTTATATGGGGGTCTGATCTGAGGTCTGACATGGGGGGTCTGCTGTCAGCTCTGATGGCGGTCTGGTCTAATATGGGGGTCTGATCTGAGGTCTGACATGGGGGTCTGATCTGATCAGGTGCCTCTCATAAAGCAAAAAATACAGTAATAAAGTTTTACTAAATCTTTCCCCACAAAACTATATTATCAATCTGCTCAACATCTCCTCCTCTATAAAATGCTGTCTGCACGGTTTTCAGTGGAGGTCTGACATTCAGAATCCCCACTGATCAGCTGTTTTGTGAAGACAGCTGGGCTGTACGGCCTTCTCGCAGCTTACCAGGCATAGCACTGTACACTGTATAGCAGCTGTGCTTAGTATTGCAGCTCAGCCCCATTCACTTGACATGAATGTGTCGTCACTAGCCTATGACAAGCTGAGAGATGGCCACGGCACTATTGAGAGCATCGCTGCCTTCTCAAACAGCTGATTGGTGGGAGTCCCAGAGGATAGGACATTAGTATCAAAATCTCAGAAAACCCCTTAAAATGAATAAATTATACTGAATCATTTCCTATTAGACTATATATCGGTCTGCTCAGCTCCTCCTGCTCTATAACACGCTGCATGCAGACTGCACTGCATTTCATGGTAACAGGTCCTCTTTATAAGAACGGAAAACAGTGACAATTAGAAGGCTGGTTCACCACAAAAGGTGCATGAAGAATGCACATTGTAAATAATCCTCTCATAATAATATATTTACTCGTCCAAATGTTGACAAATCACAAACCACTTCCAGAGTGTTCAGGCACAGAGCCACGTAATGTCATCTGCCAGGCAGTCTTTACCGGCATGGTTACCCTGGCAAAGCAGAATGTATTCATTATAGCAGAGCTCTGTCTTGGTCTGTTATTCCCTATGACTCGTTTAGGTCACACGACACAGTAACAAACATGAGTTGTGCAACGAGAATGACTCTCATCCAGCGTCATTACTGCAATCATTCTCTACAAACATTCCAAGAAATCGTAAAGTGAAAAAGTCATCTGGCAGGCTAATACCGTGTTTCCCCGAAAATAAGACAGTGTCTTATTTCTTTTTTTTTCTCCGGAAAAAGGGTTAGGGCTTATTATTGGGGTAGGTCTTATTTTTGCCCCCACTGAATATATACTGGTATGTCATTTTTTTGCTCCCGGGCCCCTGTGCACACACAAAATAAGCTTACCTACACTCCGCTCCGGACTTCTTCTTCTCTCCCAATCCTGTCATCCGGCGTGTTCTGTGTCATCCCGTCAACCAGTGTGATCCCGCGAGACCCAGTGCTGAGGTCACGTCTCGCGGGATCATCACAGGGGAGACGTCTTGCAGCACCGGATAGGGTATGGCTATAGGTGTGTATATAGGTAACTAACTGCGCAGCACTGCGTAGGTAGCGTCACCAGCAGAGAGGCCCTGACTGGCCATTAAAATCACCCCGCCGGGTCCGTAACCCTATTCTCAGTGTATCCTCAATGTACCTAGGGCTTATTTTTGGAGTAGGGCTTATATTTTAAGCCTACTCCAAAAACAGGGCAAAATAGCACTAGGGCTTATTATCGGGATAGGTCTTATTTTCGGGGAAACAGGGTATCACCCACTATACCTGTGTAGAAACCATGGGGGGCATTTATCATTCCTCCCACGCCACTTGGGGATTTTCCACTTTTGCCACTGCGACAAAGTGCTCACAAGTTGTCATAAGTGGCATCTGTACACCACTCTCGCAACCTTCCCAAAAAAGGGGGTGTGGTGAGGCAGGCAGGGGATGGTCCAGCAGGCCCGACACATTTATCTCCAAGCTAACATAGATTTCTATTTAGGCCCCATTCACACATCCGTATTTTGCGGATCCGCAAAACACGGACACCGACAATGTGCATTCCGCGGCATTTTGCGGAACGCACATAATAGAAATGCCTTTTCTTGTCTGTGTATTCGGACAAGAATAGGACATTTTCAATTTTTTTTGGGCGCCGTGGAACGGAAGTGCAGATGCGGACAGCACACTTTGTGCCGTCCGCATCTTTTGCGGCCCCATTGACATGAATGGATCCGCATCCTATCCGCATAATTATCTGCAAATGCGGAAACGGATGCGGATGCAAAATACAGATGTGTGAATGGGGCCTTAGGCACATAGACTACCAGAGGATGCACCTAATTTAGGCCTGCGCCTCATCATAAATTAGGCTTCTCTTCCGGCAGCATAGAGCCTATCATAGACCAGTGTAAAAAACACTGATCTAGGATAAATCTCTCCCATATGCTAGTATTAATCCCTTATGTACCGGGCCAATTTTTTGTTTGACATTTTCATTTTTTCTTCTCCATGTTTCAAATATTTTGTTCATATCAGGGCTTATTTTTTGTGTGATAAGTTTTTTTTTTAAGGGCACCATTTAATTTACTATGGACAATGTTAAAATTCTTTGTGGGGTTAAATTGAAAAAAAAAACAAAAAAACAAAAAAAAAAACACAATTTTTCCAAGGTTTTTAGGGTTTTGATATCACTGGATTTACTGTGCACTAAAAATGACATGACGTCCTCATGTCGATTACGGTGATACCAAGCTTGTATAGTTTTTTTTTTTTGTTTTATTAGTATCATTTTTGTGGTACTTACAACTTTTTGATCGCTGTTATTCCTTTTATTAGGGTGGGGGAACGGTGATTAAAAAATTGTGAATCGTGTTTTTTTCATTTTTTTTCTGTTACAGCATTCACCACACGGGAAATTTTTGAAAATATTTTAATAGTTTAGACATTTTTGGATGTGGCAATACAATGATATTTTTTATTGTTTATATAAGTTTATATGTAAAAGTGGGAAAGGGGGGTGATCTTTTAATCCCTTGTCCCATTCACCCTAATACAGACTCTGTTAGGGTGAATTTGATTTTGAAACGCTCCCTGCTGAGCTGTGCCTCATGAGCATTGTGGGGCATCTTCTCATAACTGTATGTTGTGCTGCTCCTCTATTATTCTTACTGGACATTTATGAACAAATATACTATTGGGTGTTACCAGTTGGGGGGTGTCCCTACACAGTCTGACACTGTCCAATCAGTGCTGCTAGGCTAAAACAGGGTACACAACGAGTACCACCCTGTTATATATTTATTCATACACTTCTAGTAGGAATAACAAAACATAAAGTTATAAGAAAAGAAGCTCAAGAATTGGGGTGCACCTATGTCACAGACTCTACTCACGTCACTGTCAGGCCCAGGCATGCGCAGTCAGTTCCCTGATGCAGCTGCCTACAGTGGGCAGTGTACGGCGCATGCCTGGGCCTGACAGTGATGTGAGCAGAGTCCGTGACGTAGGAGCACTGGGCTAGCTTAGAGTAAAACATGGGAGGAGAGATAATGGAAGTATCCTGGGTGCACGGGCACTTGCATTTGGGGAGGAACGCAAGTAGTGTTGAGCGAATTTGCGATTTGCAAGTTCGGTATTTGAGTTATCTAATAATCCCGTTTATGACTGCATGCACCACGGAAGCTTATGAGAGGCATTTCGTACTGCATTCCGTCATAATAGAAGTCTATGGCCAGCACAGACTTCTATTATGACGGAATGTATGAATTCAGTGGAAGTAGAAGTAGAATTCAGTGGTGCATGCCGTTATAGAATTCCATTATAGTCCATGGTAAAGGAATTCATTATGGAATTCTTAGATAACCCGAACGCCGAACTTGCAAATCGCAAGTTCGCTCAACACTACTTCCCCAAATGCAAGTGCCCGTGCACCCTAAAGCATCCTAATATCTAATTGTGAGAGGTACATACCGTATAGGAATAAAATGATAAGAAACAAGAAAAAACCAATGTGGATAAATAGAACTGTAAAAGTTCTGGAGCATAGCAAATGTGGTGCCAATATTCAAAAAGGGTCCAAAAACAGAGCCCGGGAACTATAGGCCGTTAAGTTTAACATCTGTAGTGGGTAAACTGTTTGAGGGTTTTCTAAGAGATGCTATCTTGGAGTACCTCAATGAAAATAAGCAAATTACTCCATATCAGCATGGCTTCATGAGGGATCGGTCGTGTCAAACCAATTTAATCAGTTTCTATGAGGAGGTAAGTTCTAGACTTGACCACGGGGAATCAATGGATGTCGTATATCTGGACTTCTCCAAAGCGTTTGACACTGTACCACATAAAAGGTTAGTATATAAAATGAGAATGCTTGGCCTTGGAGAAAATGTCTGTATGTGGGTAAGTAACTGGCTCAGTGATAGAAAACAGAGGTTGGTTATTAATGGTACATACTCAGATTGGGTCACTGTCACTAGTGGGGTACCACAGGGGTCTGTATTGGGTCCTATTCTCTTCAATATATTTATTAATGATCTTGTAGAAAGCTTGCATAGTAAAATATCAATTTTTGCAGATGACACTAAACTGTGTAAAGTAATTAACACAGAAGAGGACAGTACACTGCTACAGATGGATCTGGATAGACTGGAGGCTTGGTCAGAGAAGTGGCAGATGAGGTTTAACACTGACAAATGTAAGGTTATGCATATGGGAAGGAATAATGCAAGTCACCAGTACATACTAAATGGTAAAACATTGGGTAACTCTGACATGGAAAAGGACCTAGGAATTTTAGTGAACAGCAAACTAAGCTGCAGAAACCAGTGTCAGACAGCTGCTGCCAAGGCCAATAAGATAATGGGTTGCATCAAAAGGGGCATAGATGCCCGTGATGAGAACATAGTCCTGCCACTTTACAAATCACTAGTCAGACCGCACATGGAGTACTGTGTACAGTTCTGGGCTCCTGTGAACAAGGCAGACATAGCAAAGCTGGAGAGGGTTCAGAGGAGGGCAACTAAAGTCATAGCTGGAATGGGTGGACTACAGTACCCAGAAAGATTATCAAAATTAGGGTTATTCACTTTAGAAAAAAGACGACTGAGGGGAGATCTAATAACTATGTATAAATATATCAGGGGTCAGTACAAAGATCTCTCCCATGATCTCTTTATCCCAAGGACAGTGACCATGACGAGGGGACATCCTCTGCGCCTGGAGGAAAGAAGGTTTGTTCACAATAGAAGAGGATTCTTTACGGTAAGAGCAGTGAGACTATGGAACTCTCTGCCTGAGGAGGTGGTGATGGTAAGTTCACTAAAAGAGTTCAAGAGGGGCCTGGATGTATTTCTGGAGGGTAATAATATTACAGGTTATAGTTACTAGATATGGGAGTCATTCTGATTGCCTGATTGGAGTCGGGAAGGAATTTTTTCCCCTAAAGTGAGGAAAATTGGCTTCTAGTGCACAGGGGTTTTTTGCCTTCCTCTGGATCAACTTGTAGGAAAACAGGTCGAACTGGATGGACAGATGTCTTTTTTTCGGCCTTATAAACTATGTTACTATGTTACTTGCAACTCATTTGCATATATCTTCAAACTTTGTTTATTCAACACCAAGTACACAGAAATGAGAAACAAAGGGACGATCTGGTGACTGTTTATCTCACTTACATGGCAGTGATAACAATTTAATACATCTAAAGTAGATGACAGACTCCCTTTAAAGGGTTGTTCAAGTTATTTTTATTGATATCAATATCAGAACGGTGGGGGGCACCGATCAACTGTTTGAAGAGAAGGCCACGCGCATTCCAGCGCAGCCTTCCTTGTATTGTTTCGCTGCTCGCTGTAGACATCGTAGCGGTATGCAGGTGTAATTACAAGCTGTCCCATTCACTTCAATGGGATTGCTCCTTCCTATACACTTGCATAGGAAAAAGCCGTCCCATAGAAGTGAATGGGATGGCTGAGATGTAATTCAACCACTGCTGTTGTGACGGCGAGCAGGTAAACAATAAAGAGAATGTAGCGCTTGTACGAGAGCTGATTTCTCTTCAAACAGTTGACCTGAGGATAGGTCATCAATATAAATAACTTGGACAACCCCTTTAAATTATTTACTAAAATAGACATGTCAGGAGAGGTGACAGGTCTTCTTTAAGAAGACTCGCAACATTGTTAATCTGGTTTAAATAAACCTTTAGATTTACTAGTCATCAACACATTTTTTGGTTCACCATATAGGCAGGAGTGAATGCTGCTGGCATGAAGCTGGCATTCATTATAACAAACCATTTAATGTTGTCAGAATTGTTCCAAATTTACTCACCATTTCCTGTAGCTTATTTAGAATTGCATTTGCCCACTTAAAGGGGTTGTCTGAGTTTAAACAAATATTCTAAAAAGCACGGAATGGTGTAAAAATTATTTTAAAAAAGTTACTTACCGTTGTGAATCCCCTTCTCTCCAGCACCACCAGTGCTCCAAGCCTCCCTACCACTGTAACAATGATGTTTTGTTTTTGGATGCATGATAATGTCCTGTATGGTACGAGTTCACTGAGGGCAGTGATTGGTTGCTGCATTCACATGCAGTATAGGGGCATTTCACCTCTACGGTCATGAAAACAAAACCCTCCAGGGAGGATCAGAGGGACAGCTCTGGAATGAATGGGGTTCTGAATGGTAAGCACAGCCTTTTTATTATTATTTTAATACCTTGTCATGCCTTTTAGAATACTTTGGGGGAAGATTTACTAATAGTGTTTCATGTTACGCTGTCCAAGAATACTTATCACAGTCTTAAAGGGAACTTGTCATGTTGAACATGTTTGAGATGAAGTCAGCATGATACAACGTAAATGGAGCTGAACAGATTGATATATAGCTTTGTGGGAAAACATTTAGAAAAACTTGTAATTTATTCATTTATAGCCATGCTCATTCTGGTCTCTGAAGTCAAGGAGGTGGTCCTATCAGTGACTGACAGCTATCTCTGTATACACAGTCATAGAGGGAAGGCTGTCAATCACTGATAGGACCTCCTCCTGGACTTCAAAGCCAAGAATAATCAGGAATTTAAATGAATGAAATAGATGTTTTACTGAGTCTTTTGCAGTAAACTATATATCAACCTGCTCCACTCCTCCTGCTCTATGACATGCTGACTGCAGATTATTTAGCATTTTCACTGTGGCAAGTTACCTTTAATATTAGCCAAATGTACTGGCAAATGGATTGTTATAAGTTTGGAGTATCGTAAGTCTGCACAAGATTTACGCTAGAATTCTATGCACGCACCATGCACATTTAGGACACTTCCCCTTTCGTGACTTGCCATATAACTTTGAGAAACAAATAGATAGGGCAGCACACCACAGGATACGGAGTTGAGGGTGCACGTCTCCAACGAGGGTGGTAAATCCCCTCCAAAAAAGCGATCAGCATACAAAAAAACTAAATTGGAGGAGACAGCATGTCCTTGGTGAATCTTTATTCCGGATGCTACGTTTCGGCCAAGAAGGCCTTTTTCCAGCATACATACACCACTGGTGTATGTATGCTTGAAAAAGGACTTCTTGGCCGAAACGTAGCATCCGGAATAAAGATTCACCAAGGACGTGCTGTCTCCTCCAATTTTGTTTTTTGTATGCTGATAGCCATATAACTTTGTCAGGCAAGGCGTAAAATGCTTAGAAAGCATGCAAAACAGTTGATAAAATGTGAGCAATTAAAAAAATAACATCATGGGCATCGCCGCTTGCGAAAACTCCCGTACTATTAAAATATTAAAAAAACTTATCACATATAGTGAATGGAAAAAATAAAAAAATGTCTGATTCACTGTTTTTTCATCGCAGTACTTCCCAAAAACTGTACATATATAGTCCCACAAAAATGAACCCTCACACACCTCCTTAGACATAACTTTTAAAAAGTTATGAGGGGCAGTTATGAGGGTGTTAAAGTGCAGGAAAAACTATGTGGTATTACCATAATCGTATTGACCTGGAGATTGAAGTCAGTTTTACTGCATAGTGAATGCCGTAAAAACAAAATCTGTAAGGGCCCATTCACATGACCGTAGTATTGCGGGTCCGCAATACTTTTGCGGACAAGAATAGGACATGTTCTATTTTTTATGCGGAGCCGCGGCACAGAGCTGGCTCTGTGCCGCGGCTGCCTGCTCCCATAGAAGTGAATGGGGCTGCATCTATTCCGCAATACTATGGACAAAACTGTGGCAGAATTTCACCCCATATTGAATTTTTGTTCCCAACTCCCACTACATTGTATGCAATATTAAATAGTGGCATTAGAAAGTATAACTAGTCCACCAAAAAACAAGCCCTTATACGGCAAAATAAAAAATAAATATGGCTCTGGGAAGGCAGGGAGCAAAAAATGAAAATGCAAAAACGAAAAATCGTATTAAAACACAAGAAAACTCATACAAATGTGGCAAAGTTGTAACTGTACTGACCCACAGAATGAAGGGAAAAGGTCAATTTACCATATAGGGACCACTGTTAAAACGAAACCCATAAAACATAATTGCAGAATTGCATTTTTTCCAATTTTAAAATCCATTAGGATTTTTCTTCCCACTACATTGTATGCTATATAAAATGGTGCTAACAGAAAGTATAACTTGTCCTGCAAAAACAACTTTCATATGTCTATGTAAATGGAAAAATAAAGTTAGGGCTCTGGGAAGGCAGGGAGTGAAACACAAAATCACAAAAATGGAAAAAAAAACAGGGTTCTGAAAGGGTTAAACCAGTCCGAAAAGTAAGACAAGTTGTCTCGCCGCAGACGTAACATGTCTATTCTGCAGACACAAATAGGCTTGTTTGTGGTGTGGTCAGGGAAGAGAGTGGTTACTCATTGTCTCAGAATGGCCTTGTCAATGAAATGTGCTATCCTAATTAAGGGCATCATATTATAAGTATAGGTCTGCTGTACTTGTGTGCCAAATTATACAAAAATACAGCCATCTTTTACTATTACGTTAAGAATTAATGCATCAGAATTAGGGATGAGCGAACTTGTGTTTTCACGTTCGGCATACAAGTTTGGGTTCGTGTTATCTAAGAATTCCGTTATAGATTCTGCTACCACGGACCATAACTTATATGGATGGATAGATTAGTTTATTATATTGTTCTCTGCTGTCTGTGGTATTCTGGCTAACACATCCTGTTTTGATCACTTCTCAGCAGTCGTCCTGTTATCATGAAATGCAAGATTACAAAGACATAAAATATCTGTACAGAGAACACAGGATCCACCATTTACAAAAGGTGATGGTTACAACTTATCCACTCTCCCCCCAAACCACGCCGCCCAGTGATCTCTGCACAGGTTACAAAGTATGCCTGGAATACTCTCCCAAAGAAGTTAACGAGTAATCTCCTTTCTATGGGTTCCTAAGGTCCGTGGGGCTGTTATAAGTTTTATCTCTGAATGGTACTCAAGTCAGCTCAGGCAAAAAGGTTGCCCCCATAATCATGTAAATAAAAACAGATTCTGAAAAAATATTAGAAAAAATATAATAAGTCAAACAAAATTGACACATCCCACCAATTCTGAATGGCACATTATATTTTACACCAAATTATCAACACACATTACTATGAAACATACACACTTGATACTGTAAATACAGTGAAAACTGGTCGCAAAACTTACAAATTACAGATATGAGAACATAAAGGTTTGCTTTTGGGTTGATCCACAATTAAATGTTAAGCGTCCTCATTAGGTCAGACAAAACATAACACATTTCTATTTGTAATCATTTTCAGTATTAAAAAAATCTTGCTTGAGGCCAGAGATTGGCTGCAGCAGTATATGAGATATCACTGCTGAAGCCAAACATTACATTACTGGTTGCAGACCAATGGCATTACTGGATGGGAGTGGGTGTAGGAAGGGAGGTTATATTTATTACTTTACCAGGCTCATGTCACTTTAGTATAATACAGAAAAAAAATCAGACTGCCCAATAAGCATGGGAGTACGGACTGCCTAGATTGTATTGGGAGTCTGAAAACAATTTATTACTTACTAATATATAGAAATATCAACATTTACTTGGAATATAAATATGGCCCACTAGAATACATTTAGTTTGTGATATCTGCAAACTGTGCTGTCTAAAATGAATCTAAAATATTGAATTAAACAACAGAAAACACTTCACCAATAACTTGCTCTTAAAGCATACCTGAGTTTTCAAAAAAAAATTTCATTATGACTGTGATCCTTTGTACAATTAATGTACTGTGAAGGAACAGTTAAAGGGGTTCTCCAAGTAATATTTATTGATGACCTATCCTCAGGATAGGTCATCAATATCAGATTGGCCGGGGTGGGAAGGCTCGTTCCTATACAAGTCTATGAGAGCGATTCTTCCCATTGAAATGAATGGGGCGGTCAGGTGTAATTACACCTACTCACCACTACCCCTGTTACAGCCAGCATGTAAACAGTGAAGAGGAGGCAGTGCTGGTACGGCGCGCGCCTCCTCTTCAAACAGCTGATCGGCGGGGGTGTTGGACCCCGCCGATCTGATATTGATGACCTATCCTGAGGATAGGTCATCAATAAATTTAACTTGGAGAACCCGTTTAAGTTTGGGCTTCCCTAAAGTCTGTTTTAGCCATATTATTCCCTGATTTAGATGCACAGCTAGATGCATTTCTCTCACAAGCAGTGGGTGGGTGCTCCTTTCTGCCAGTACTGTCTGCAGTGACCTTAATTCCCTTTATGTTGGTTTCCTTCTAGGGAGCTCAAAATGCTGATAAGAATTGATAAATCACAGAAAGGCAGGACGCTTCTGTGATGCTTATAAGAAGTTGTTTTATCAGACTCAGGATCTCAGCTAGCTCTTAAACACACTGACTTCCTCCCAGTAGTCTCTGTTACTAGGGACGGATCTTGCATGACAACTGGCAGTGGACTCCATGACCCCTAGTGGCCATGACTTTACAGCTTTTATTCAGGTGGACACAGGCATATTAAGTACAGTGACTCTTTAATAACCGAAACGAGGGTTGTGGGCAACTTTCAGGTAAGCACAATACCACCTCAATAATCTAAACATCTGCAATTCAATATACAATACAAATACACAGAAATGGCAGTTCTCTCAGACAATACTCCGCCAGTAGATGAATCTTGTATTACAATACATAACATTAGACAATGTTACTTACTCCTTAGGTGGGTTATAGTCCTCCAGCCTGGCTTCAAAGAAACTGAGGACTTCATCACACTGGGAGATGTAGGGGGGCATTCTAATGAGGGCCTGGAGACAAAACACCACAGTAGTTATGTAATGAACAGCTCTTCTTATCATAGATTACAAGTTTATAAGCAGGAGACTCTAAAGGCCAATTATTGGGAATGAACAATCCTAAAAACACTTGTTCACGATAAGTGCCCCATGTAAATATGCCACTGACCACCTGAAAAATGAGGAAAACACTGTATTGATGGGTGTCCCAACCGGTTACGCATTAATCCTAACAAGCAGATCATGATAGGGAACAAATGTTCATATGAACGTTCATTCCCAAACATTGCATAATAATATCAGCTATGTAAATGGACCTTAACTTTCACCTACTGAGAATAGAGATACTGTAGGTCAGGCCTTCATAATCCTACTTTTATAACATTGCTGATCAGCAGGACAACCGTTTTTGACTGAGCTCCCATCTCCGACATTTACCTGAATGCCACAAAAGTGTTAGAACGAGTTGTACAATCACATAATAGAAAAATTCTATGCTCTTAACTACTGGACAATTAGATCTACTTAGATCTACTGCTTAATCATACAACAGAAGTTGTGAACAGCTCAGAGCAACAGATAAGAACTAATCTAATGACTACAGCCAACTTTCTCAGCTATCATGCAAGCATGGTGATCCTTCAACATCTGTAAAAAATAATACACTGCAAAGAAAGAACTGCTCTAGATCTCCAGTAAAAGCATTCATAGAGCCCCCAATATGCATTACATTAAAGGACATATGCTTAGAGTTAGTGACCATTACATATGACTACAAAACATCTGCTGTACTACTGGCCAATTCAAGTCAGTTCTCTCTCAGTGACCAACCCAAACCCGGTCTAGGGTTGCCTTGCATGTTTAGTGATCAGACACGGGTGCTACAGCCATGTATCCTGATTGTATTGTTTAATCACAGCAGCTCTGCCACTTCTCAAAAACATGTTAAATAAATAAATAAGAGGCCAAAAGCAGGAAAAACCGCATATAAATCCACATTATTTATCAAAGTTTTGGTGCATTGTTTGTGCAGTTTTTATGCGTTTTTTGTTGCAGATTTTCAGTTTATTTTTACAACCCTATTGAAGTCTATGGAGTAAGTCACTATACATAAGGTGTGGACTGACATGCTGCAGATTTTAACCCCTTAGTGACGACCACACATACTCCTTTTTACGGCAGTCACTAAGGGGCCTCAGGTCCAGCTCTCACATGAGAGCTGCTCTGGACCTCAGGAGTGCTGATCCGGGCTGACAGACTCCCTCTGTCCCCCATAAGTACCCCACAAATGTGATTGCGGGGTGCCCATGTGTGTAAAGGCTGGCTGGGGTCTGATATAGGTCCCAAGCCAGCCTTGAGTATTTTCCAGCAGGCTGTGCCTCTTATTTTTCCGTTGAAAATTGCAAATATTTTTTGCAAATTGCAAAAAAAATCTCCCCCACCTGTTTGGTATCGTGGTATCGCTACGTCTGCACTACATAAAAATCATGTAAATTATCCCCTACGGTAAACACCGTAAGAAAAAAAACAAAAACAGAATTGCTAATTCATTCTTAGTTGTCATTGAAAATACATTATAAGCGATCAAAAAGAGTAATTTACTCTGAAATGATACATTACAAGTAATTCCGTAATACTCAAGCCCTCACACAACTCCATAGAAAGAAAAATAAAAAAAAGTTATGGGTCTTGGGAAGCGGCGATGCAAAAAGATTTTCTTCCTTTTAAAAAAGTAGTAAAACGTAAAATAAAACCTATATGTATTTGGTATCGCTGTAATTGTACTAGCCCAGAGAATAAAGTTCAGTCATCAGCTACTGATTGGCTCCTCCCACATCACTTCATAACAAATGTCTCAGTAATAACCATAGATAGTTGGTATTAGGGTGAACTCTCTGGCAGGCACTGTGTAGGGATGAACTCTCCAGCAGGCACTGTGTAAGGGTGAAGTTTCCAGCAGGCACTATATATGAGTAAACTCTCTGGCAGGAAATGTGCAAGACAGCATTCTTGCATTCTTGAAGTATGGAACAACCAGGTCTCTTCCTACAGATGGCCGCCCCACCAAACTAAGTAAGGGGAGAAGAGCTTTGGTAAGACAGGTGACCAAGCACCTGAGCTCCAAAGATCCTGTGTACAGACGGAAGAAACCTCCAGAAGAAGCACTCCACCAATCTGGGCTTTATGGCTTTATGAAAGAGTGGTCAGAAAAAAAGGCTCTCCTCAGTAAAAGACACATGAAGGCCTGCCTAGAGTTTGCCAAAAAAAAAAAACCTAAAGGACTCTCAGACTGTGAAAGACACAACTTTCTGGTCTGATGAAACAAAGACTGAACTATTTGACATCAATTCAAAGCACCATGTCTGGTGGAAACCATACACTGCTCATAACCTCCCCAATACCTACAGTGAGACATGATGGTGTTAGTATCATGCTGTAGGGGTGTTTTCAGCAGCTGGGACAGGGAAACTGGTCAGCATCGAGGGAAAGCTCAGTGGAGAAAAGGACAGAGATAGTCTTAATGAAAACCCCATCCAGAGTGCTCTGGACCTCAGACTGGGCTGAAGGTTCACCTTCCAACAAGACAAAAAAAGCAACATAGAAGTGTGACTCTGTGAATTTCCTTCAGTAGCCCAGTCAGAGTCTTGGCTTGAACCCAATCAAACATCTCTGGAGAGACCTGAAAATGGCTGTCCACTGACAGTCCCCATCCAACTTGACAGAGCGTGAGAGGATCTGCAGAGAAGAATGGCAGAAAATCCCAAATCCAGGTGTGCAAACCTTGTGGCATCATACCCCGGAAGTCCGAAAGCTGTAATTGCTGCCAAACGTGCTTCAACAAAGTCGTGAGTAAAGGGTCTGGGTTGTAAGATTTTAGTTTTTCCTTTTCAATAAATTAACAAAGATTTTGAACATTGAGAGACATTTGCTAAGCCCTTTACTGTAGTGCAAAAAAGTCTCAATAAAGTACACCATAATTTGTGACTTTTTAGGCATGTAGTGAGAAATAGGAGCAGGCCTTAGCTGGAGGGGGTGAGGCTTTGCTCAACCTACTGGATTTACTATAACTTAAGCATCATACTTTCCTGCTTCCCAATGATGGCTCCTTCCCTCTCCAGCATCCCCTGTTCTGCTTGGGTCCCTGAATGTAAACTTCTGGTTAGACGCTTATGCAACCATACGCTGGCCACAGCAGTAACCTTTTCCCTTTGCATCATGTGACCATTTGACAATATTCAAGGGAGCAGGTCAATGCTGCAGCCAGCAATTAGCTGCAGGGGTGTCAAACCTAGAGCCAGGGTCTGCTCAGAAGGGGAGGTTTTGACAAATGTGCACAGCCCCATTAAACCAGGCACAATGCCTTGTATGGCTCGCTCAGGACCTCAGGATTTTATCAATATCTAAGTAACTTCTTCACTGAGAGGGCCAGGCAGTTTGCCTATGCAGGAACCTGGTCCTGTCAATCAAGGAGAGGGAGGGACTAGCAGAGGAAGAAGGAAGAGAAAAGAAGCAGAGAGTGGCTTGGGCCCACCCTCAGTGCACTTAACTGCTTATTTGCATACAGTATAAAAATACTTTTTCTTCCGAATGAAACAATAGATTGCTAAGCGAAAGTTATTATTACATTGAGCTGAGCTAGTTCTACAAGGCATTCTGCCTGGTGTACCAGTGAATTTCCTGGTGACAGACTCCCGTTAACAGAACACTGAAATCCAGCAATAATGTAAGATGACATATAATGCTTTCTAAGTGTTTGTGGTATAAACCAGAAAGAAAATCAAGCAGTTTAATGTAATCGTCTAATTCCTTTATTGTTTTTCCACCTGTTTAACATTGAAAATCTAAGCTTGGCACCTGCAAGCTGTGGAAAAGTTAGTTCACAGCTAGTTCCCCATTTTGGCAGGACAACATTTAAAGTGTTTCCTCAGTTGGTAACATAGACATATGTATTTACAACATAACACAATTAGGGATCTAAAGTCTCAAACAGGATCTGCTGCCCACAAACAATAAATCTGTATGGGAACGAGTGATCGTAAACACAGCTTTCACCTCCTTTGACCAGTAGCCAATTATTGGGAACAAACACTCAGTCTGCCCCTGTAAATGGGTTTTAACTAGGTCAATCTAAAAGATCATTAATTGATTATTTTTACATTCTCCTGTTATTACCTTACAGATAAGGACCATGTCTATTTAAAGGGAACATCCCATGTTTTCTTTTGGTCAAACACTATTAAAAATCGAAATTGAAGCAACTTTGCTTATAGTCTTTGCTAGCAGTTTATTCATTGGAAGCTCTGCCAAGCATGATGTCAATCAAAGCAAAGTGGATGTGCTAATGACAAGGGCATTGTGACTAGTTGGTTTTTGAGGCTTTTTTAATGAAAAAAACCCAATTCAGACACATATGAAGAAAAAAACATCACTAAAAAGACACTTGTGACATTAAAAAATAATCTGTGTGGTTTTTTAGGCTTTTTTAATGTAAAAAAAAAAAACGAAACAACAAATGTGTGTGAAGGGGGCATCAATGTATTTTACAAGTAAAAACTGCATAGCCAAACATTTCACAAGATAACGTCCCATGTCTGTTCACCGTTAGGGCAGTTTCAAACATAGCTTTTTTGTGGAACTTTTTGATGCAGTCTTTTAAGCCAAAGCCAAGAGTGGGACCGCAAAACACAATGTTAGTATGAAAGTAGCCTAAGGGTGATGTAGAAGTAGATGCAGCAGTGAGAGGAAGTGTAAAGTTTCTTTCACATGTCAGTAAATCATGGACACGTGTTGGCCATGGTCTCCGTGGATAGCACACATACCCACTGACTTTATTGTGTATACGCAAACATCAGTGGTTTTCTACGGACCGTGAGTCCGTGGTAACACCACGGAAGCATGCCCTATTTCAGTCCATGATTACTAATCCTTCAAGCACATTTTACTGTATAGGTCTGTGAAAACTTAAATCCGTGTTTGTTCTGTGGTTTTCACAGATTGTTGCTATTAGATGCTCTGGAAATTCATTTTCAACTAAGCAGTGTGCATGGAATATGGATGACACCGGGAGGGCAAAATATGGGCAGACCAAACACAGATCCTTCACAGACATCTTAATGGATGAACCACTGTCCATCTTGTCAATAAAATCTATGGCTTAAAAAAAAAAAGGATCAGATATATAAATGATCCTATAAATTATGTACGTTCAGACAGGCTGTCAGGCTGGATGATAACTCTAGTGCAGGACTTGACAGTTTTGTTAACCTTTATACCAAATATTGTTTGGAAAAAGTGTACAAATTTGGGTTATGTCAAACTGCACCAAAATTGCGGCTATTTGTTCCACTTTTTAGACAGATTAGTAAATCTGAGCTAGTATGTGTGAAACCGCCCTTAGGGCTCATGCACACAACCGTCATTGTTTATGAGTCCCCAGTTTGCTGATCCACAAAACACAGATACCAGCCATGTGTGTTCCGCATTTTGCAGAATGAAACAGCCGGTCCCTAATAGAACAATCCTATCCTTGTCCGTAATGCGGACAATAATAGGACATGTTCTATTTTTTTTTTTGCGGGATGGACATGGAATGCACACGTAGTAATATCCGTTTTTTTCGACCCTATTGAAGTGAATGGTTCCGCATGAGCCCTTATAATGTTATGGGAAGTTAAGGGAACAGGACATTTTTTTTTCATTCATTAACCCCCCCCCTTCCCTCATGAATAAACATATAAAATGTTGTATGCCAGTTTTCCAGAGTAGAAAAGTCCATATTTTTTTGCGCAAGTATTCTTTTGTGTAAACATTTGGAAAAAGTGGGTGGGGCTCAGTTATAAAGGGCATGACCTCCTGCTTTACTATCATTTAAACCATAAAAATGTGTAAGTTCACACTTCGCTTATTTGGTCAGTTATTTCCATCAGTTCGCGCTCATGCACACAACCATATGTATTTTGCGGTCCGCAAAACACAGATCCACAAAAAAAAATGTATGGCATCTGTGTTGCATCCTTTTTTTTGCGGATCCATTGTAACAATGCCTGTCCTTGTCTGCAAAAAGGAACTATTTTTTTGCTGAACGAACATGCGGACATTCAGAAACGGAATGCATACTTCTTTTTTTTTTTTTGCGGACTCATTGAAATGAATGGTTCTGCATACAGACCTGTAAAGAACGTAAAGGAAACAGAAAAAAAACATGTTCGTGTGCATGAGCCCGTATTGTAAGCTAAAACCAACAGTGAAGCCTACTCGGAGATCAGGTGTAATGATTTGATTTGCACCTACTCTGTGTTTTTGACCCGTACCTGGTTTGGGCTCAACTGATGGAAATAACTGTCCAAATAACTGAAACAGCCTAAATTGTAACTCAAACCTACACCAATGCATAGTCTGTTTACATTTGATTTTCTGCCGCATGGACTGCAAAAGAAGAAACGCCAACATTATTAAGAAGCCTGTCTCTTAATAAATTTGGCACACACTTCTTATTAAGACTGACATATGAAACGACAGTCTTTATAAAGTGCCCAGGAGATACAAGCAAGCTAAACCTCTGCATGTGGCACCAGGAACTATAGTGCTTACATGTGGGTAGAGTAATCCCCCCAATATGTGGAATGTGTGCAGATTAGAATATGTATTCCCATAAATATTTCATTTGAAGTCATGGGTTTCAGGAGTCTTCTTTCTTCTCATCTCAGAGCCAGGTGCAATATTACACAATGACTAATGCACAATCTTCTAGTACCGCATACAGACATCTCTTCCTTGCAATTCCAATAATAATATAGTGCAACTGGTCAGGCACTGAGTCACTCCATTATAGAACGCATATGCTGCTCGTAGAAAAAACACTGACTGGAAAGGAAATGTGTAGGGTTATGGAATATCACATATCCTGGACCCCTTCTGAGAACTAAGCTAAAATAATATCCTATCTTCTTCTTATACAAGCGCTGACTAGAAGGACAGCCTTGAAGTCTAATGTAAGAAATATGTCCATTTAGGAGGGAATAGACATACCAAGACGTATTGGTGGAGAGAAAATATATCATTATTTGTAGAAAAAAAAACACGGCAATTTACGGATGCAAAGTTCTAAGCAGGGGCAGGTCACAGATAGGGAAATCCTCCAGAAATCCTTTATTCTACTTTTTAAGCTGTTACTTTACTTTTTCATTAAAACCATTTTTTTTTTTAATTTATAAAACTTAGAAGTAAGTCTTCTTCAATAGAACAGCTTTCATTTCAGCACCAAAGTACACGGCATGTTCTCCTGGAAAGATTTATCTCTCTGGTCCCTGAGGCTCTCTATGAACGTGAGGCAGAGATAACTAAGCAGATTTAAGTACGTAAATTACAGCACAAGTACACACGCAGAAAACTGTATTGCCATCCACAGAAATAATAAAAATGTATGTAATTGAAAGCTGTATTTGTAGCAAACCTAAAAAAAATTCTTAGAAATACTTATCTATGGAAAACCATGATTGGGATTTCTTTAATACATTCAATGCTGCAGTTTATACCCATTGTTTGCAATGAGGGAAAGCCACTGATATACAGTGTCTTGTGAAAGTATTCGTCGCACTGGAACTTTTCAACCTTTTGCCACATTTCAGGCTTCAAACAAAAAGATATAACATTTGACATTTTTGGTGAAGAATCAACAACAAGTGGGTCACAATTGTGAAGTGGAACTAAATTTACTGGATCATTTACATTTTTTTGTAATAATAAAACTGAAAAGTGGGGTGTGCAAAATTATTCGGCCCCCTTGCATTAATACTTTGTTGCGCCACCTTTTGCTGCGATTATAGCTGCAAGTCGCTTGGGGTATGTCTCCATCAGTTTTGCACATCTAGAGACTGAAATTCTTGCCCATTCTTCCTTGCAAAACAGCTCGAGCTCTTTGAGGTTGGATGGAGAGCGTTTGTGAACAGCTTTTTCAGCTCTTTCCACATATTCTCAATTGGATTCAGGTCTGGACTTTGACTTGGCCATTCTAAGACCTGGATACGTTTATTTTTGAACCATTCCATTGTAGATTTTGCTTTATGTTTGGGATCATTGTCTTGTTGAAAGATATATCTCCGTCCTAGTCTCAGGTCTTTTGCAGACTCCAACAGGTTTTCATCCAGAATGGTCCTGTATTTGGCTCCATCCATCTTCCCAACAATTTTAACGATCTTCCCTGTCCCTACTGATGAAAAGCAGGCCCAAACCATGATGCTGCCACCACCATGTTGACAGTGGGGATGGAGTGTTCAGGGTGATGAGCTGTGTTGCTTTTACGCCAAACATATCGTTTTGCATTGTTTCCAAAAAGTTGGATTTTTGTTTCATCTGACCAGAGCACCTTCTTCCACATGTTTGGTGTGTCTCCCAGGTGGCTTGTGCCAAACTGTAAACAAGACTTTTTATGGATATCTTTGAGAAATGGCTTTCTTCTTGCCACTCTTCCATAAAGGCCAGATTTGTGAAGTGTTCGACTGATTGTTGTCCTATGGACAGACTCTCCCACCTCAGCTGTAGATCTCTGCAGTTCATCCAGAGTGATCATGGGCCTCTTGGCTGCATCTCTGATCAGTCTTCTCCTTGTTTGAGATGAAAGTTTAGAGGGACGGCCAGGTCTTGGTAGATTTGCAGTGGTCTGATACTCCTTCCATTTCAATATGATCGCTTGCACAGTGCTCCTTGGGATGTTTAAAGCTTGGGAAATCTTTTGGTATCCAGATCTGGCTTTAAACTTCTCCACAGACCTGCCTGGTGTGTTCCTTGGTCTTCATGATGCTCTCTGTGCTTTAAACAGAACCCTGAGACTATCACAGAGCAGGTGCATTTATACGGAGACTTGTTTACACACAGGTGGATTCTATTTATCTTCATCAGTCATTTAGGACAACATTGGATCATTCAGAGATCCTCAATGAACTTCTGGAGTGAGTTTTCGGAACTGAAAGTAAAGGGGCCGAATACTTTCGCAAGGCACTGTATGAGTTTTATGTTATAAAAGTGTATTAGAACAATACATCTGTCATGAGCTGTGCAACAGTATAATGCACGTCTCTGACTTTTCTTCTTAGATTCAGTCACCTCTAAAATTTATAACAATAATTGTTTAATAACGGCGTATATAAAGAATCTGCCTCACATACCAATATATGGGATCCCTCAAATGATTCCTAGCAATTATTACTCACAAGATAAAGTAGACTATCTGCACACAGTGAGGATAAGGTGCAGTTTTCCAGCACTATTTTTCATGAGAAAAAGCCGCAGTGTAATATAGTACCAGCCAAGTGAATGAGATTTGATGAATACAATGTACGCTTTGTGCATATATTTTGTGTGGAAATTGATCTGCCGTCCAGCATAATGGAAACCAGACGGATCCGTTATGCTTGCCTATATACTGCTATTATGACGGATCAAAATGGAATGCCTCTAAAGGTTTCCGTTTTGATTTCAGACTTATGGATTACGTCTTATGAATTCTGTAAGCCGTAACGGAATACAGAACGGAGATGTGAACAAGCCCTAACTTGTACTATTAGTATTTTGTGTCCATTCTTTGCAATTTGAGATTCTGACTCTATTAGGTACTCACCTTGTTGATTATTTTTCATTTGATTATATGTGTTTTTTACATAGGTGTAATAATGTTTCTTTTTAGAAGTAGAAACAATGCCAGAGCCAAGGTAACGGCATATGCTTATGTATAGCTGTATATGTAGTGGTAAGTAGTCATATTCTTATGGAATGAGAAAGTCCCTTCCCTGAGTTTGATCCTGTCACAAAACACATTTATATTGTTACAAACAAGTAATTTTTTTCTTCCCTGCATATTTTAAACTCAGCAAAATTGTAACCACTGTTGGCTGAATGCATCTGTAGCAAGAAACCAGCCTGGAACAGCAGTTAAAGTGGTCAAGCAGATATGGCCTTTGCTTCAACTACTACAGCCAACATAAAAAACCCCATGCCAGCATTTTACACCACCGCTGCACAGCAGCTACTCATTGATCGCTAGGGAGAGATGTTTTTATTCCATAGATAAAATGCTGGCCTTTGCACTGTATAACCCCTTACATTGCAATTTATGACACACATGTATTCTAGTAAAGAAAATCTAAAAGATTGAATGCCACAGAAGAATGAGAACAGAACAAAATGCTCAATAATATGTATCTTGGCAGACTGGTCCGTAATGCAAAGCATCTTTATTATCCTTAGGGAACACTACTATTATGTTTAAGTGTTATGGATATCTTTGACATGGAAAAATATGATTTTTTACATATGTTTGCGGTAACCAGGAGTTAAAAAGTTGCACAAAAAGTTACAGGTTGTAGCCTCTATCCCTCATTTATTTTCTGACCCCCAGATACGTATTTAGTTTGAAACCCAATTCTATATTCAGACTTTTCTCATGTGGACATGTTCCTCCCAGTAATACACGTGTGTCCAGGATGCTGCTGCCTTCACTTGCTTTCATACACATCTCCTCTCACTTGTGGGGACAGACAACAATGCTCAGCAGTGTTTGATTCCACAACCCCCTGCAGTCTGCCTTGAATTCTCTGCTCTCTGTACACTGATACACAGGCCACTTCTTCGGCCTGTGCGATCTGCCCACCCCGAAGACTTGGATGCTTTCCTCCCTCTCCACACTCGTTCCCTTCCCTGCTGTTGTGTCTTCCACTGAGAGAATAGAGGAGAGCAGAACTGACATATGCAAGAGCGGTGTGCTACTGGATCTACGTCAGAAATAGCAGGATGGCCACCTACGTGAAGGAATTCCAAAACAGCAAAATGGTAGGAATGAAATCTATTTAGAAAGATGCTTCATTTTGCTTTCAGGATGCAAATTAACATAAAATAATTCAGTGCAAAGGTGCTCATAGCCTTTAAAGGGATTATGCAACCCCTAAAATGCCTCCCCTACTGCCTGGGCCCCTAATAATGATTCTACTTACCTTGCTCCCCGGCTCCCAAGTCACTTCTGACGCCCCGACGGCCGCTGCTACATCTCCCCGTTGCGTGGATGAAAACATCTGGCGATGGGGGAGCAGCCAATAGCAGGCCGCGACGGGGACGAGACAAGGAGCAAGGTAAGTAGAATCAGTGTGAGGGGCAAGGGCAGTAGGGGAGGCTTTTTTAGATAACCCCTTTAAACCTGTTATAGACCACTAAACTGTATGCGGGTTCTATTGTATCTTTTTACATAGTATATCTTCTGTATAGTGCTTTTTTTTTTTTACAAAAATCTTGACATATTTACTCATTCAGCAGGAGGTAGTTCTTGAAAAATAAAGCACACATGTACAGACAGGAACAGGATCTGTTTCCAAGCAAGCAAAGCGGTAGCCCGGGGTGACTTATAACCAAACTCCTGCTGTATCAGCTAGGAACAGATAATCCAGCAGATAAGAAACTCAAATCCTTTATTTAGTAACCATTAAAATCTACCAAACATATCTGTAAAAAACATAACCACTTAGGCGTTTCAAGAGGAAACACCTCTCTTAGTCATATGGGATTTCCTCCCGAAACGCGTGAGAAATGCATGGTGGATTTTAACAGTTGATAAATAAAGGAGTTGAGTTTTTTTATCTGCTGGATTATAGTTTTCAGTATTTGGTGAAGAACTGGATCAAAGTGGACCTCATGCAGGATATCAATTCTTATCTGATGCCGGTGTGTTGGAACGTGTGTCTGTTTATTTGTTAGGAACAGATATATCTGTGAACCAGGAAGCTTACGCATTAATGATGTGGTCAATGGCAGCCATATTATCTAGGTGGTTTAAAGGGGTTGTCTGGTTTTCTGATATTGATGACCTAGGGGCCACAGCGTTCTGCCAATCTTATAATGCGGACTACCTTGAGGACAGGTCATTAATATAAGAAAACCAGACAACCACATTTACAGAGGAAGGGGAAACCCTCTGTCACTAGCTGGTAGCCAGCAGATGTGATTACAGGGCACCACTGGGTTGACATGGTAGCCAGGGACCTAACAAAGACAAAGGTCAAAGGTAGGGCCTAACAGATTACAGTCAGTTTACTAATGACAGTCAATAATGCTTGGGAATACTAAGTGTACCAAAGCAGTATTTCAGCAATCAGAGCAATGATTTATATAATAAAGCTACAAATTATTTTAACCGTACAGTAAGTTATGTAAAAACCACAATAACAGAGTGGAGTTGCTGCCCCCACCTAAAAAAAACCCCACATAAATCTATAATTTATAGCTATACTAAAACTGTCCTATTAAAATATATGCCATAAGAAAAAAAGCCCCCATATATGTTCACTGACAAAAAAAATGGAGAAACATAAATAACTATTTTCTTTACATGAAATATGCTTTTATTGTACAAACCAAGTATAACAAAAAAAAAACAAAACACACATATCTGGCATCACTTCATAAAATATACATATTTGGCATTCCTATAATAAGCATGTTATTTATCACTCACGGTGACTGATGCATGTTCATTTGAAAATGCATGGGTTACTCACCTTACAATATTCATCGATAGGAATCAGGCGCCGAACTGCAACATCACGAATGTGACTTCGCCGAAACAAGATTTTGCCTGAAGAACAAAAATGAAAAGAAACATTATATATTTCTTTACTCAGTCATGTATTATAATGGTCTGTGTTAGGCTCCACATACATCTGATTTCCAGCTACTATTTTCAGTTCTTTCAATGTGTCGGAAAAGGAACAGAAAATCCTAGTGCACATGCACTTATATTGAAGAGTAGAACTAATATTGCAGTAAAGGTCCTTTTTCATAGGTAGATTATTGGGAACGAATGACTGCTCATTCCTGATGGTTTGCCCTGGGCAAATGTGCCACCAATCACCTGATGAATGCGCAAATACTCATTCATCAGGTAAAATCATTGTTTCTAGACAGTATATCATCCTATGGCATGTCATACCATCCCACGGGCATCTGCTGACCAGAAGCAATGATTCTCTATAGGAGGAGCGATCACAGCAGTGATCACGTCTCCCATAAAGAAGAGACGATCGCTGCATGTAAATGCAGCTACGACCTCTACTGATAAGCAGGCAATTATTGGGAATTAACGGTTAGTTCCCGCTAATTGCCCTGTCAAAAGGCGTCTTTAGTTTGCAATCCAAGGACAAAATTACACATAGCGTTAGCAACTTCCAGTCTTATTGTGATTCTATTAAGTAATCAGTTTATCTGCTTCTTACACTGAATGTGTACTGTCGCTAGGTAATGGTTGCAAAATGCCTAGGCAACAAGATGAAATTCAGTTTCATACACAAACTAATATTTACTAGTCAAAAGTTGCTCCTTCTTTAGGATATTACATTGAATAACTAGTATAACTCAGGCATTAAAGGGGTTTTCCGAGTGTTTAATACTGATGATCTATTCTCAGGATAGGTAATTAGTATCTGATCAGTGGGGGTCCAACTCCCTACACCCCCACCAATCAGCTGTGTTTAGAGGCTGCAGCACTGCAGTGAGTGCTGCGACCTCCTCACTGCTTACTAAGCTCATCCATTGGATAGTGGCAGTGCCTGGTATTCCAACTCAACCCCATTCAGTTGAACGGAAATGAGCTGTGCTTTGACTATGTGACCGACGAATGTGATGACACTGGTCTAAGAAAAGGCCAGGAGGGAGCACCTCGGTCTCCTCAAGCAGCTGATCAGTGGAGGTTCGGGAGTCAGGCCCCCACTGATCTGATGAACTATCCTGAAGATAGGTCATCAGTAGTAAACACTCGTGAAACCCCTTTAAACATCAAACTAAAGTATATACAATCTATTGACTTTAATACTCAAAAGGGTTATCCCCCCCATAATTAAAATAAAAAATGGAAATCAGAGACCGTATAGAACATGACAATGCCTAACAAAGCTAGACCCAGCCCTGTACCTCACATGGATCCAGAGATCTCCCCATTCATTGCTCTGCTAGACTTGTATCAAGCACAAGAGCAGTGTCTTTTCTGCTGCAGCTCAGAGGGTGTGTCTCAGCTCTCCCTATCACAGCTCAGGAGGCAGTTGAAGGATGAAACTGAGCATGTGCGGCCTTCTCAGTGAGCCAGACAAGGAAATAAGAAAAAACAAACAGCAGGTGGTGCTATACAGATACATTTTATTGAATAACTCAGTGGCTATACTAAATGTTTAATTATATGCGGTTACAAAAGTATTCAGATCCAGGTGCTGGTTTGAAAACTGTAGAATATTTTTCGTGGGACAACCCCTTTAAATCAGGTTTATTCCCTACAAACAGGTATGATGAAAGAATGGAATGTGCAGAAGGTGGCCCCAATGTATCAAAATTTCCTGCCTCATCCTTTGCTAACAGGATTCCAACATTTAGTTAAGTCAATCCCACATTCCTGGCGCTGTCCTGGTATGCCAAACATCTGCCCTGGTAGAAGAGATCCATCATTGCTCCTTTACCTACCACAATACTCCAATTCTTATCTAAGAAGGGCACAGGAAGTGATTATGCAGGTACATTTCAGAAGCTGCTTAAATTCTCAAATCTTCTTGTTAATAGAAGAGACAGTGGTGCAAAAACATGGAGGAGAAAATAATAGGGGCGGTGCTGTATGCCTGGCAAGGTTGTATAGGCAATTATGTGTCATGGGCACCATGGTAAGTAAATCAGTGCAGATGTTATTACTGGCACTACTATTTGGTCTATCATACTGTATGGGCACTACAGTCTGGCAACACAGTGCATATTGACTAGTATGAAGTCTGCCGCTGGCAGCACTGATTGGATGGTGTCAGACTGTGCAGAGACATAACTCCAACTGGTAACTTCACTGCAAACTGCTAGCAGGAATAATAAAGGAAAGCAATATTATAGAGCCTTAAGAATAAATATTCCAGAATTCATATTACATGGGGAATGTTAGAAGTTACTAAATCAGACATGTCAGAAGAGGGGACAAGTCCTCTTCAACTTTGCCACATCTTTCAAATAACAAAGAGAAATCCTATATAGAAGACTACAACCCATTGGGATGCAGGTTTCTGCACTGCCAAGGAAAACAATCACCATTATTCTAACAAATACTTGCCAACCATTATGCATTTACACAAGTAATACATTTTTCCACTTACTCTAATTATTTCAAGCTTTGGAAGTGATATTATATGCAAGAACTGAACATGTTCAACTAAAACCATGGCTTTTTCTCCAGTCACATGAATTCAAGTATCATATACATCAAAGGAAGCTAGGTTAGAAGACGTGTATACATTAGCCAATACTTTCCATGATATGTTCTTTGTATATTACAGTCAACAACAAACCTATACCTTACTAAGCATTCTTCACCTGCCATCTGTGCAAGTCAAGCTAATACATTTATTTATGTAAGGCACCAGACCAGAGTGGGATCCTATAAGCGATTCCTTCCTGCCCAGCGTTTATTTGTCTTCTCCTCTGAAGGAATTCTCTCACAGACGCAGGTTTTAATGTATCGCCATTACTTCTGTCTTTTCACAGGTCGTCCTTGCAGGATGGCAGGAGCAGCTAAACCATTTACACACATAAAATGTGCACTCACATGAAATCATGAGTGCGGAGTAAAGAGCCATCCAGAGAAAGCAACAAGGAATCAATTTTCAATTTAAACTGTTAACAAGTCAGATGTTTTTTCTACAAAAGCAGAAAGTTTCCACTGACTGCCGGATCACTAAAGGAGTTTCCAGAATTTTATACTGATTGCCTGTCCTCTGGATAGGCCATACATATCTGATCTGCGGGGATCCGACTATCCATACTGCCCCCAATCAGCTTTTCCTGAGTAGCTCTGGCGCAGGAATAACACGACTCCATCCACTGTAGTTCCAGGACCATAGGTACTCAGGAACCAGACATGTCAGGAGAGGTGACGGGTCCTCTTTAAGCTCAATAGCCTACAAACATAACATGATGAAATATATTGATTTGTGCCTTAAAGGGGTTATCCGGGAAATGCTAATGACACATCCTCCTGACAGATCATCACATCAGTGGGGGGGATCTGCTGTTTTAGGAAGCCGCAATGCTCAACAGAGTTCTGGTGAGTGCCGCGGCTTCCCAGCTGCTTACCAAACACAGTGCCATATATTGTATAGTGACTGTGCTTGGTAATGCAGTTCATACATATTCACTTCAATAGGCCACGTGATCGATGTACTGTATGGTGACGTCACTCGCCTAGAAAGAACCCATGGTGCTTATTGAGCGGCTGTCCTTTTCTCAGAGCTGATTGGCAGGGGTCCCAGGAGTATATATGGAGGATAGGTCATCCATATCTGTTCTCAGATAACCCCTTTAATTTCTGCCTCATTTTCTCAATAAGTTCCCAGTAAGTACTAAGTCAGTGTTTTCATCCTAAAAATAATAATGGATGGTTCATACGCCTATTGCCTGAGAGTAACATGTGACTGCACTGTTCATTGATATTTTTCTCATGATCGTTTTACTTTGGGTATTTGCACTGGCACATGGTGCCATTTTGGAGCAGTATTTCTGCTTTTGAAGGGATAACAAAGCAGTTTATTCAAAAATTGGTGAACAGTATGGTAACAGGGAAGGCCTACACACTGAGGCGAAGGGAGTAAATGTAACCATAGAAGGTGTAGTTTAGAGGGAAACTACCAACAAAACACATCCACACCCACAATTTACCACCAACATGTGGCCACAATAGTCTGGAAGCAGTTTGCATAAGCATATGATAATTCTACAAATGTATGAGCATTCATTTACATAGGAAAACATTACAATGTGTAGTTCTTATAAGTCCTTGGATAACCACCTCTTCAGGTACAGAAGTACTGGTAAAAGTCAACTTTTCAAGAGGACACATTGGAGCAACTGAGTCAAATATTATCGGAGAAAACGATGGATTTTTAACCTTGTACTTACAGGAGATAATCTGCCACCAGAGATGTCTGGCAACAGCTATTTTCCCTTTCCCGTGTCCAGATGATCTTCGTTTGTTAACAATCCTTCTCACTATAGAATGGCGAGTTTCTGATTTTCTGAGTTCTTTGATAGTCTTTTCTTCTTGCCATGATGTTCCCTTAGCTGTGGATATTGCTGATGGGTATATTCTGGAAGATTTTCATGTGTGGAAAACCCACAGCAGACCTGTCCGGTGTGGATGTACGCTAAGGATGCACACACATGTGATGGTAATGTGCTGCACTGGCAAGAACCAAGTGGAAAATACAAACATGGTTCTGCAATGAAGTTTTGGCTGTACAGCTGCATCTAATAGAAACTGGGACTCAGATTTACTAATATGTCAGTGTTTAGAATCTGTTTAAAAAGTTTGCACTGATCATATGATATCATCGGTATAAAATTGTACTTTCTTTGCAACATGAGGTGTGTCGTGAACCTTTTGTTTCATGGACATTCATATACTATGAGGTAATCTCTATGAACTCTATAAAGCTGAGCTGTGGTCAAAAACTTCATTCCGAAATTTCTATTTAAAATGAATATAATGATCTAAGTTGGCCCAGACATTGACCCCCTGGAAATGTTCTATTTTACAGACACGTATGTAACATATACATTAGCCAGTCTCATCTGAGAACGTGCTCAGTGCAGATCAACACATAAAATGGCAACTGAATGCGTTGCTGGTTTTGGGGAATTAAAAGTGAGGTTCTGTAATCGCTGTCCTCAAGAAGTATGTGGATGCATCAGTATGATTAGTATGAGGCTGTAGGAGTAGTTCTATAACAAGCAGATGTTTTCCATACGTTTCATCGGGTCAGGAGACCAGGAAATGCTGTGTCCTAATTTCACCTTCCCTCCCATAACAAACTGTAATAATGTCATCATCTCTCCAGACTCCGTTTCCTCATTGTCCACTTTTTTACATTGATGACCTAACCTCAGGATAGGTCTTCAATATCAGATCAGTGAGGGCCTGACGGCCGGCAACCCCGCCAATCAGCTGTTTAAAGAGAATGCAGTACTTGTACAAGCAGTGCCTTGTCTTCTCTGTTTACCGGCTCACCATCGACATTGCAGTGGTCCAGAGAAATAAAATTTGGTGCTACCTTGGGAGACGATAAATTTTAAGGGTCTGTTTCTTTGAACCAAAACCTATTAGACATTATTGATGATATGAGGGTTGGGTCCTGAGAATAATTTTCTCTGGTGAGCCCAAGGAACCCCAGTCCGACCATGGAGGACAGTCCCAACGTTTGTATATCTTTCTTATAATGGTCTTCTGCAACTGTGTTACAATATGACTGGTATATGTAGAAAATACATCTCTGCAGCATATGAAAGCTGGCTGTAGTGTAATGTATCAGGTTCTTCAAAATGGCATCACGCCACATCCGTAGCGGATTGTCAGGAATTTCTACTTTCCTCCCCATAAATATCAATGAGAAAAACTCATGGTGATGGTGATAAAGGGACATATATAAAAATAATGGCCCATAAAAATTCTTGTACCAAGTCACTAGCTGCTTGGAAAGCTGTGTCATAGTATGTGAAGTCCATAGTGATGCCATGCCATATGGCACTATGGAGAAAACTTCACTGCAGGGGGCAACAATTTTCCTCAGTGGCTTGACGACTTATCACCATGCAGCCTTACAAACCCATGAACATAACTGTGTCCCTTTAGTCATTCAACAAGGACATGAGGGCGTGGGCTAACTTCGAGAGTAAATTTTGAGATCTGGGGGCACATAGAGAACAAAAGTCTGAGCACAACAGGCATCCTAACTGTTGCATTAAAAGAAATAGTATATATCTGTAATGCAGATTGTTTGTGGAAGTATTCAGAGGTCAGGAAAGGATAGAATGAGGTGTGAAATTGCTGTTGGCTTAATAAGTGAAGACTGAGGATCTCACATTGTTTCCTGTACTGTACAAATAGGAGACAACACATCCTCCTAGAAAGGTGTCAAACTACTTGTGCAGGATGAGTGGGTAAATGAGGTCAGTGATCTCTGCTGTCAGACACCTCCGGCAGGTCTTCACCATGCCTATCCTTCTTTCCTTGAGATCAAATATTTATGTGGTATTGCAGAGGGTGATTGCCCCATTCATACAATCTTTTATAGATGATGAGGCAATCCTCAGCTGAGACATGGTCTCATCAACATATCAAATATATCATCCCAATGGTGGACATTAAAGAGGCCACTAGGGAAAAATGTTGTGCATCGTAAAAGGATGTTCTGCTGATGTCAAGAGGATCTGACAGTGACAATGAATATGAGGGAGTCCCTTCCCATCTGCAGTTGGGGGTAACAAGGTATGTAATGTGGGCTTTTAATAGGCTTAAAAGGGATCCTGATATTGCTGACCTCTCCTGAGAATAGATCATTAATATCCAATCACTGAAGGTCTGTCATGCCACACCCAAACAATCAGCTGTCCCTGCAGTCTTTGGTTATGTAACTAGCACTTTAAATCTGAACAGAAAGCACAGCTCCGTTGAAAATGTAGTGGCTGTGCCGGGGTATTGCAGCCCAGCACCCATTGACATGGATGGGAGCTGAGCTGCAGTAACCCAGCATTGTCACTACACGGAGTTGTGCTTCCTGTTCTGTTCCAGTGCTAGAGGCTGCAGAGAACAGCGGAGCAGTGGAGGTGCAGGGTGTCACACCCTTACTGATCAGATATCAATGATCTATCCTGAGGATAGCTCATCAATATCAGGAGCCTGGAAGATCCATTTAATTCTTCGTTCTCTAAGGAAGTAAGCACAGTCAGTTATATGGCAGCTGCTCATCCACCTCTCAGTATACCCATTAACACGTTCCACTATCAGACTTCTGTTTGGTAGCGCAAGAGTAAAACCTGTATAATAATATCTTCTGCCGCATATTAAAATTTCTGCACCATTGTTGTTACAGACGTCGTGTGAAACTCTCACAGGGTGCTCCCTTAGAGAATATCCCTGGCATACAATCCAGTCTTGCTTTCTTGCTGTTTTTTTTAGATGCCATTGACATGAAAGGCAATATCAACAGACTTTACCATATTTTTCACTCTATAAGACGCCCCTAGGTTTTAGAAGAGGAAAATAAGAAAATAAATATTTTTCATCAGACCGCCAATCTTCATCAGACCTCAGATTAGACAAAAAATAAATAAAACAATTTACAGAGAAGACTAGGGACCAATCACTTATACAAGCGCTAGCAGCACTATACTCACTGCTCCTACTGTACTAATGAGCACTTCTGTAATGTAAGCTCTCATTAGTATTCACTTTATAAGACTCAGTGCCATTTTCCCTACCTTTGGGGGGAAAGCGCAAAAGCAGTTAACATAATCTTAAAAAAATCTTAAAAAGCTCTGTTAACATAATCTTAAAAAAATGTATACCACACGACAATTTTTTGCAGTACCCTTTTATACAGGAAAGCACAATCTGCTCTGCTTACCCATACCATGAAAAAGGGCATGCTGATGCATACTAGGTCAAAAGGACATTCACTCTTCTGGCCTCCATTGACTGAACTAGGCACTATGGCTACATTTGGCGCATGCACTGCCAGCTTTCTCAGCAGTGAACACAGCATTACTGCGGACCCGCAAAAGTACGGGGGCCGCCTGGCGTGTGTTCCGCAGCGCTCGGAACACACGCCGGGCGGCCCCATTGAAAATGCCTATACTTGTCCGTGCGTACGGACAAGTATAGGACATGTTCTATCTTTTCTTGCTGAGCTGCGGCACGGAGCAGCAGCTCAGTAAGATAGCGTGCCGCCCATAGAGGTGAACGGGCCCGCCCCTATTCCGCAAATTTGCGGAATAGGTGCGGACCCGTTCACACGGTCGTGTGAATGGGCCCTAAGGCTACATGAAAGAACCTGCAATATCTGATATCCTGATATCCCCTGAGATCTTTTATTCAAAGTCCTGCTCCCAATATGGGTTACATCCTTTTTGATACACAATTAATTACTGTACTAAGAATAAAAAAAAAAAAAAATTGTAAGGTTCTGTAATGTCTTTTAGTCATTCTATATGTTGACCATGGTCTGTTTTATACACATCTAAGACTTGTCGCACACAGTGTAGTCCATTAAATGAACGGACGTTTGTCTCTTCATACAGAAGGATCTGTGTTCCTCACATACAACCCCCTTGGCAACAGACAGGCTTCAGCAGCACTCTTCTTAATGTCCAAAGACCTTATATAAAAGGGGAATGTTCCCAAAATAAAAGGGCTATAGAAAGAATAAAGGACATAATAAATAAACGTAAAGGACAGTGGCATCTATAGCTAAGAAGGAAGGAGAGAAGCATATAAAAGACTAATCATGTCTTTTCTATGTGTGGCTTTCCAATCTGTCCAGACTGCATTTACCCAGGTTTAGTTTTACTTGGCTTCTGAACTGAAGGGTGGTTTTAGGACGTGGGAATGAGACATGCTGAAAATGCCAGCTTGGTATTTATTAGCGGTGAATTCATCATCCGTCTTAAACTGGACACTTCCTGCCCTGTTTGATATTGAGGCTGTGCCAGGGGCGGCCAAAAACTGACATAGCACTCAGAAGCTCTGATGCTATCGTTTGGAGAGAAAAAATGAAGCGACTGGCAGCCACTCATCCTCTATACACAATTAAAGGGGTTTTCCAAGATTTTTATACTGATGACCTATATTCTGGATAGGTTACCAGTATCTGATTAGTAGAGGTCTAACATCCGGGACCCCTGCCGATCAGCTGTTTGAGAAGGCAGCTTTGCCTAAACCATGTGACATCACGTTCATCGGTCACATGGCCTAGGAGCAGCTCTGTGCCGGTGAGCAGGGAGAAGGCTGTGGCGCTACTGTGAGCAACAGTGCATTCTAAAACAGCTGATCCAGAGCGTAGGTCATCAGTATAAGAATCTCGGAAATCCTCAATAAAGGGATCTCCATGTATTATCATAGGAGAAGGGTTTAGTTGGAATACACAATGGGAAATAATAATATCAAATTAAAAGATGAGATGAAGGAAGTGCTAGTATATTTTTTATTATTTTGTATTTTCAGTGTTTAATCTGCCAATGGGTTTATACTTTTAGAGGAGGTTTCACCCTATTACGGTTACATTATTAATAAAGAATACTTTGATTACTTTATTAATCCATAACATCAAAATGGGTCTGGGAAATTGCAGTCTCTGCCTATATGTGATGACTCCATAGTGCAATGATTACAAATTTGGCTACAGGAACAGAGTTGTGCAGAACATCAGGAATACTAAAATTGCTGATTCATATTTTAAAGAGCCAAAAAACTGCTGACAAGAGCGTGCTGAATATAATGAGTAACAGAACGTTTATGCAGATGTCCACATTTAAGAAGACGCCTACCCCGGTCATCTGGACAAGTAAAAGCTCGCCATGCATATTCCTGACAAGATCAAACATAATACTCAAAGTTCTGTCATGTAATCACGTAAAGGGTCTTTCCCTCAAACCTTACCCTCTTTAAATGTACAGGAAATGTAAATGTGAAGATTTTGTCAACTGGAAGACATTTTAAAAAATTGCTGTATTTGACAGTTCTCAGCATTTCTGCTATTGATGACCTATTAGGCCATTTCAAAGAAAGTATCATTGCAATATACATGTAATTTTGTTTGTTTATGTACATTATATTTTCCTCTCTGTTGGAGCTGTTTTTCCTGAGGCTGAAACTCTGGTCCACCTTCTGCGGTATGCAGTGGCGGACCGTATATTCGGTGCTCCTTCCCTACTTTCAGTACAGGTTAAGTGAGATCATAGTGAAGCAGCCCGTACATCTTTCATTAAAGCTATTTATTAGGTAAAGAACATTAATACAAGGCGCTTACTAATGTAATGTAATTGTCCATATTGCCTCATTTCCTGGCTTGATTCATTTTTCCATCACATCATACACTGCTCATATTCAGGGGTTAAAGTACTGACATACGCTCGCTCCCACAGTCCTGGCCTCCAGAGAGACCAGTGCTTTTTCCTATAGTGTGCAAGCACGACTACTGATGCTGGAGTGCAGGATAGTTATAAATGAATGAAGCCAGCAAACAAAGCAATATGGACAATCACAATACATTAGTAAGTGCCTTGTATTAAAGAAGAACTCATGCAAAAAATGTATTCCATGTCCTGGTAGAAATGTACATGATGTAATCTGTAGTGAATGTCATTTTCTTACTAGTGTCTGTATTTGTGAGTTATATCTCCCTGATGGTTCTCATCTGTGTCATGTGACCAGCAATCAGACTCACCAACTCACACAGCATCTTATGTGTGGACAGGAAGTCGATTTCTCTATGCGTTCCTATGGGAGCCTCATTTTCGGTCTCATAGGAATGAATAGAGAAGTGACTGGCCTCCTGTCCTGGGTCAGTTGGAGGTGAGGGAGTTGGTCATATGACACAGCTACAATTAGAAGAGAGGGGATAACTCATAAATACAGTCTCTGATAAGAAGATTGCATTCACTATAAATTATATCATGCACCTTTCTAACAAGTCAGAGATTAAATTTTTTTGCGGGAGTTCTTCTTTAACTTCCTCCACATGATAAATGCCATTTGCTGCCGTGAGATAACCCCTTTAAGGTTTGTGGGAAAACACTTTTAATGAATGAACTCAGCCTTGAACACCATTTTATAGTTTCATATAATGTACTTGCCAGTAAGAGCTACAGTCATAATTCTACAAAATCCTGAAGTCTCATCTTTCAGCAACCCTTGCTATTCAATACCTTCTTTGGAGTGTAGACTTTTACAAGGCTCTGCACAGTATTGATGTGGTGAAAACTACAAATGGATTGCAGCACTGAGGATTACACTTTACAAGCTCAGAAACGACCTCCTGTGTGGCAGGGCTGTGGAGTCGGAGTCAGAGTCGTGGAGTTGGAGACCATTTTGGTGGAGTCGGAGTCGGTGTCGGTATAAAATGGCCCGACTCCGACTCCTAAAATATATAATAAATTGGTACATTTAGTTCAATGCAGTATGTGCTGAATATATTTTCATAAGTATCTGGGCACATGATGAAATGTCCTAGAAATGTCTGTTCTATTCCTGAACTAAGGATCTAGGCTTTCAGTTGAGATGACTGTGTGCTGCCCTTCATGTAGATGCTCAGAAGTGAAACTCCTCTGCTACAGATCAGAGGAAAAAAAGTCACTGGGAAGAAATGGCTGTACTCATCTCAGATCTGCTGGAGAAAACGGGATTAAAGGGGTTTTCTAACTAGTTACAAAGATTAGCTTTCAACATAAAAGGACAGTTAAAAGAAGACATTTTCTAAATACAGTGGTCAGTAGATTTTACTTTAGTCATGAACTATAGACAGTTCAGCAGGTCTCTTACTGTACACAGGTTTCTATGGTAACCTGCAGACCAGAAATACTTATCTGATTGGCTGAGAGCAGGAGTGACCTCAGTAAGCAAAATTTGTTGAGGACTGAGAAGGATGGCTTTACCTTTAATTGCGTTCACAGAGATCACAACCTCCTGCTCTGTCAGAGTAAGTTAATATATGCAAATAACTGCTGGAGATCCCCCACGGCCTGAGGAGACATAGTAAGTGCAAACTCCCTGTGAGCCAGTGAATCAATGTGCTGAGAAAACCCCTTTAAGGCAAGTACTTCTTAGTATATCTAAACTTTCAATAAACTGTGCATAAATCACTTGTTCAGTGCATGTTCTCTCTGCTTTATGTTTTAGTTTGCATTTCCTGTGATGTAAAACACCTCGGGCCTTATGTATGAAAACTGTCTAGGTCTAGAAGTTTCTTTGCTGCCCATAGAAACCAATCAGAGCTCCTCTTTCATTTCATATAGTGCTTTGGAGAAATGAAAGGTGAGCTCTGATTGGTTGCTATGGGCAACAAAGAAAGTCTTAGACCTAGACAGTTTTCATACATCAGGCCCTTAGTGAGCTGTACCCAGAGAAAAGCCTGATACTGAAAGTTCAGAGTAAAGATATCTAGTAAAACATAAATTACAAACTCTTTTTGTCATGACACATCTGTACTATTGATTTATGCAAAGTTTGTTTAAAGTTATCACTTAAACATGCTCCATGTTTGAGGGAGTCGGAGTCGGTTTGGGAGTCGGAGTCAGGGGAAATTGAGGGGTCAGAGTTGGAGTCGGGGCTTTGGCTTACCGACTCCACAGCCCTGCTGTGTGGGCCTCAGTCACAGAATCCATTACAAAAGCAGGACAATGTAGCACAGCATTGCACTATTAGGTCTAGTAAATTACCGCGTCGCCTAATGGAAACCTGACAGACCCCAATAAAGTCAATGGGATCTGCCTGGCACCGTATGCAGATCCAGTGCTGCACTTTTTTTTTTCATTTTTGCTCCTCGAGCAGAACAGAAAAGGTTGGAGAAACTATTGGGGTCATTTATCAAACTGGTGTAAAGTAGAAGTGGCTTAGTTGTCTACAGCAATCAGATTCCACCTTTCATTTTTGACAGCATCTTTGGAATATGAAAGGAGGAAGCTGATTGGTTGCTATGGGCAACTAAGCCAATTCTGCTTTACACCAGGTTGATAAATTACCCCATATGTACATATGAATGTAGCCTGCTGCTGTATTACACTGTTTGCAGCAACAAGCAGAAATCTGAATACAATACATAATGTAACACAAGGTCAGTAAAGAGGAGTACAAGTGAGTGTTAGGACTAATAATTCAAATGCCCCTTATGTCCTAAGTGGGTGACAAAACTGGTAGAATTACTAGTGGAGAGGATGGCAGAGACCAGCCTACAGTGCTAATAAGCAACTTCTAAGGCCGTAACCAGAAGACAGTGCTAGAGGATAGGCCATCACTTAGTAAGGGTTGGACAACTCCTCTAAAGGGGTTATCCAAGATTTTGATATCGATGGCCTATCCTCAGGATCGGTAATCCATTATCAGATAGGTGAAGATCCGATTCCCAGCATCCCTGTCGATCAGCTGTTCTGAGATGTTTCATTGGTGACATGGCCTAGGTACAGCTCAGTCCAATTCATGTAAGCTGTGAGGAGGCCACAGCTTTCATATCCATTTCAAACGACTGATCGATGGGAATGCCTGGAGTCGGCCCTTATCCTGAGGATAGGTCATCAATATTAAATAACAGGAAAACCCCTTTAATGAAGTCTTATGTTTATATAAAATTGTGGTTTCACAGAAGCTGGAGTACCAGAGGTTGCTGACCCTTGATGTACATGATAAAGGTAAATACACTACACAGCAGAATTACATTATTTGAAGCCGTAATTACATTTCATTCAGTCTAACATTATAGCTTTCCATCCTCTTCACATTATTAGAAGCAGATGTCTACCAGAGAGCTCTAAGGAAACCAGAATCTAATAAGTCTGCTCCACCTTTACTTACTTCTGTATCAGGTCATCCCAGTAATGGGAATTCGATTATTGGTAACAAAGAAAAAGTATTTCAATTCCACAAAATGAAATTGTAACCCAGGACTTCCATTCATCACCATTGAAGAATATGTTATATCTTGTCATACAGACTTTTTATAGGGGTTATCCAACCCCTATAATGCCCAGGCCCTCACACGGGTTGTACTTATCACTCACAATGCTAGGGAGGCACGTTCCCATCGTGGCCTGCTACTAGCTGCCCATGCCTGCCGCCCGGTGTTTTGATCCATGCGACGGGTAGATTCAGCGGCGGCCATGCGGGCATCAGAAGTGTCGTGGGTGCTGGGAAGCAAGATAAGTACAAACTGTATGAGGGGCCTGGGCATTAGATGGGTTGGATAACCCCTTTAAAGTATAGTTAAAATGAAACTCCCTCTTGAGTGTCCAGCAATAAGCTTATATAATGGTATTGGAATCGCCTGGCGTGTTTCCATATTACAGCTACAAGTCCCTGCCTCATTGTGGGTCAAAAGAGCTAAGCTCACAGCATTAAAGATTTATGTGACAGAAAGGACACCCCCCGAGCTGCCAACCTAAAATAAATCAGAACAGAACAATGGGAGCAATGAATGGGGAGATCTCTGGATCCATGTAAGGTACAGGGCTGGTTCTAGCTTTGTTAGAAAGAAATTTTCATATACTATATGATGGCTGATTTTCATTTTTTACATCAATCATGGCATAACCCCTTTAAAATGGAAAGGTATATGGCAAAGTTATAGAGGTTGAATCCACATTGATCTGCAGAATGAAAGCAACACAGTTCGAGTGTATCGAGGAGTGCCAATATGCAGGGAAACCACCAGAGCTACGTTCCATTTCTTCTATCGAGTTGAGATTCAAGACTTTGGATCTCCACCAATCATAAAGTAATGTCATATCCTAGCAATATGCCACCATTTTATGAAGTGGGAAAAATGAGTTCAGGTTGCTGGTTTTATGAACACAATGAGGAAAATTAATCTAGTCTGGTATATCCATACACCTGTCTTGATCTCCCTCCACTTGCGCAAGATGAGCCTAATTTAATAAGAGGCGCATCTTTGCCCTGCCATGCACCAGAAACTGAGGTCTACACCAACTACAGGGCGGCATAGACTTCAGCTATAACTTCTGACACTTTCTGTAGAAAGTGATAATAAATCTGGTGGGCCGTGCAAAGCCCCTCCCCTCCCCATAGCCCCCACCCCTTTTCTCTGCATTTCGGAAAAGTACCGAGATGCTTAAAAAGTTGCACGTTATGGTGCACATATGGAGTGTGCCATAATTTGTGACTTTTTTACGCCTATTGTAGCGTAAACACATTAATAAATGTCCCACAATGGCTCTACCTTAAGTGATCTACCCACCATTCAAATACTTTCATAGGCCATTGCTAAGTCCCAATCGTATTGATTATAGCCTGAAGTGTGATCTCTGTATGGCTCTGAATTTTCAATAAGATACATGATTTTATCTAAGAGTGTCAGAACTCTGAGTGATAAGGCTTTATTCACTCTAGCGTTTTAAAGCTTTCCAAAAAGTAAACTTCAAATAGCACAAACCTGGTAAGAATGGGATAATCCTTTGTTTGGGATCCTTCTGCCCACCTTCCACTGGAAACTTGTCCAGTATTTGCATCTGAAACAGAATGGATTCACATATTAATGGCATTCTACTCTAAAAGCACAAGATGCACATATTTTGCCAGGAATCTATTTCCTAAAATGTAACTAAACTTCTTAATCACCAGATGCCAGGTTAGATCATGTTACTCAGATTTTCATTTACCCCTGTATATCAGAAAGAATTGGAGCAATCAATACAAAAGCAAGTAAATGGAGCAGACACTTCAGCAGTCATTTGATGGCTGTCACATGATCCTGGCCCTATCTTTAACCCCTTCAGGGCCCTGAGATTTTCCCATTTTTTGCTATATTCTGACCACCATAACTTTTTAACATTTTTGTCTACGAAGCTCTGTGAAGGTTCCTTTTTTTTAACAAACCTGTTTTTATTGATACAATTTTGGAGTGTGTATGTGTTTTTGATCACTTTTTATTCAATGTTTTTGAAGGGGTAAAGCAATGAAAAAAAAAGCATAACGACCATTTTTTTTCTCCCGTTAAGGTGTTCAGTGATTGAATGGCTTCCCCAATCTCTGTGAAAGGTCTGGAAAGAGGACCTGTCAGCTCTCCTGTTTTAGTATATACTTGAATTCCTCATCAAACAATTTTAGAAAACATTTTTTTGTAATTCTGCATTGTGCTTTTCCTGTTATTGATTCTAGAAATTACTGAACCAAGGGTTACCATTCTCCTTGTCAATAGGTTGTGTTCCTACATCGTCCGATACTATTATCACTGACTGTGCTCTGTCAGGTTATGGCCACATAGAGCACATATGCTGCAGTTGGGAATGCATCTGCTTTGTGGCCAATTACCACATGGCTTAGAGCCACATCAGCAACATATTAACCAGTTAGAACTGCATTGTTTATTCGGACATCATTGAAGGGGTTGTCCTACAAAAAATATTCTACAGTTTTCACAACAGCACCTGGATCTCAATACTTTTTTGTAATTGCATGCAATTAAAAAATTAGCATAGCGACTGAGTTATTTAATAAAATGTATCTGTATAGCGCCACCTACTGTTTTTTTTTTCTTGTTTGACCTGCTCACTGAGATGGCTGCACATGCTCAGTTTTATCCTTCAACTGGCTCCTGAGCTGTGATAGGGAGAGCATGGGCACGCCTCCTGAGCTGTGATAGCGGGAGCGGAGACACTCCCCCTTAGCTGCAGCAGAAAAGACACTCCCCTTGAGCTGTCAGCTTGATATAAATCCAGCAGAGCAATGAATGGGGAGATCTCTGGATCCGTGTGAGGTACAGGGCTGGGTCTAGCTTTGTTAGAAAGAGGTTGTCATGTACTATACATATAAATAATATAATTATTTACATATAAATATATTTACATATAAATAATATATCTATTTACATATAAAAAATATAATAAATCTGATTTAGATTTTTTACATTAGTCACGGGAAAACCCCAATGGCTGTGCAGTAACCCGCAAAACCGTGCAGCCATTAAAATAAAGATGAAATAAACAATCTGGTTGTAATTAAGTTAATATGATGCTGCTGTGGCATATCTTGCCATACAGTACTCTGATGCAAGGCAGCCACATCCTGACCACAGCATGGTTGCCCTGTGTAGCCAAACCGTGAGGGTAAAAGCACACAGCATGGCCCTGCTGTGGTTGGGTACCGCACGGTGTATGAGCTGCAACAGGCTCTAATTAAACTAAATACTACTGCACTGCCCAATGTATTTCTTCACTCTATTATTGTCAAACCGTAGAGAAAATTGGTAAGTCTCTCAACAATAAACAATAAATTTAGCTTCAACACAGCATACTGCAGGCTATGAAGATGTACATTCAGATGAAAATTTTTGGTACCAAGAAGACCATAAGACAAATTAACGGTAGTCTTCTAATTCCTCTCAAAGTCGATATATTAAAAGCCTATAAAAAGGTCAGACGGTTAGTAGATATTTATTGATGTACAATGTATGACTGATCTCTGTAGGCCAGTGTACCCTTCCTTCTATCCAGAAGACTGCCACCTAAACATGGACTGATGAATCCCAAATGAGAAAAGCATTGGTGTCTAGTCACCATGTAAGTATATGAAATCAATAACAGACTTGACATCATCTAGAACTTCCATGTCTCATGTTTCGTCACCATTTTCCCCAAAGGGAATAAAAAACATCAAAGAAGAACATGATGAGATCTATAAATCTATCTACTGTATGTCTTTTTATCAGGAACCTATTGGGGAGATTTATCCCAATTGGCGTTTTATACATCAGTCTTGATCTCCTGTGTGCTGGAGTAAGATGTGTTTAATTTATTAAGAGTCAAAAAGTAGGTTTATCTTATAGCCCTCAGTGTGCTAGAAGCTCAAATCTGCACCAGAAGCGGGATGGCGTAGACTTGAGCTGTAATTTTTGTCAGTTTCTGCTGTAAATGAGAGTAAATCTGGCAAGCCGCGGAGAGTCCACCCACTTCTGCTAAGCACATCCCATTTCCTGACACTTTAGAAAAGTGTAGATAGACTTAAAAAGTTAATTTCCAAATTTTTAATGCCTAACATAAAAGCCTTGATAAATCTCCCCCAATAAGCCCACTGAGAAAGGTAACATCTGAACAAGCCCTCTCAGTAACTACAACATGAATGAGTGCTTGCCACATCACATTTGCAATGAATCATGAGCGAGTATGCTAGGCTCAGCCCTTTGTAATGTGTAAGCAGCGAGCAGCTGCCAATGTGTTAAGTCTACTCCAAAAGAAACAGAGCGAGACTCGGTTCTAACCACCACGACAGTTGGTTTGCGTTAAGGGTGGGTGGACCACATTCTGAAAGATGCAGAATTACAAAGTACCCCTTTTCCTGAGTGGATAACAGCTGTTTTGCTGATGACATCCCAAAAATTAGAACAAGAAACTCAGCATTGAGAAGTAAAAAAGAGAAATAAACAATAAAAAAATTAAAGAAGCAGATCTTAATCTACTGTACTTAGAGTACAGTAAATGCTAATGTTAGACCTCCTACACATCTTTTCCCAGAGTCCTCCACTTACTACTTCCCAAAATATATTTGGAGTTTCCATCTGCTGCATGTTGCCTCTCTAACATGTCCAGGATTTTCCTTTCTCCTCTGCATGACTGTATAACCACAGACAAGGAATGCCATCTAAATGAAGGTGGTGCAACATATGGTGCAAAGATGGCTCCTCTTTCTCAAATACATTGTTGAATGAGGTCTAAAACAGATACATTCAAAATGTGGGAAGCCTGCTATTTTAAGGACTCTTAAAACATCAAACCTCTAACTGACAAATTGTGTTGTGACTGCACATCAGTGATTTAGTCCAATGAAAATACAAAACTTTAAAGAGGACCTGTCACCACTTCTGACATGCCTGTTTTAATCGCTTCATGCATTCCCCATGTAATAACAATTCTGGAGCATCTATTCTTATGTCTGTATGTTGTGTCATTCCCTTAGTATTTCTACTAGAAGTTATGAATGAATTGCTAGCAGTCTGCAGTAAGGGTACAGAGGGGAGGTAACCAGTTGGGGGGGTGTCCCTGCACAGACTGAAAATGGCAGCACTGATTGGATAGAGTGAGTCTGTGCAGGTACACCCCCCAACTGGTTACCTCCCCTCTGTACCCTTACTGCAGACTGCTAGCAATTCATTCATAACTTCTAGTAGAAATAATAAAGGAATGGCACAATAGAGAGACATAAGAATAAATGCTCCAAAATTGCTATTACATGGGGAATGCATGAAGCTAATAAAACACACGTGTCAGGAATAGTGAAAGGTCCTCTTTATTCAAAAGTCTGCTTTCTTTTGAGGCAACCTGTTACCAAATGAAGACTTTCTGTCCTTAAGAATGATCAATTCATTACTGTACTGTATCAAATACCACACATCAGGATACAAAAAAATTATATTATCCAAAGTTGTAGAAGTATGTCCTACACATTGATCATCTGGCAAGGACTCTAACCACACTTTATATTATAAATATAAGTAAAATGATCCTAATGTACAGAATTAGGTGTAGGTACCCATTCACCTTAGTTCCTTCAACTAAAGCAAAAGTAACCTTAGATGTACTAACTCAGTCTTTTCAATTAGTAGAATAAAGAAAAGGTTTTAGGCTTAGGATGAGGGGAATAGAGCTTAAGAACCATGACATTTAAATAAGGGACCAATATGTGGCCTAGGAACCGTTCTAGAAATATTTCCTAGGTGCAGTAGGAAACTTTGGCTCCCAAGCATAAGAATTTTGGAGCCAAATTATTTTTAGTGTTTGTAAATGGCTGCTGAAATTAAAATTCCAATTGCATCCAAATGACACTCAACATTACATTGTCACCAGAACATGTAAAGCAAAGCACTGTTCCCTTTTAGTTGATAGCGTTTAAAAGAGTTATAAAAAGTTAAAAAGCCAGACCCTTCAGGTGAATGGGGCTGAGCTGCAAATACAAAGTACAGCCGCTATCCAATGGACGGAGCTGTGCTGTCACGCTCTGGTGTGGAGGGAATAGCCACATCGAGCGTACGAGGGAAGGGAAAAGACCAAAACCAGGGAAGCGGTCACCTCCTGCAGGGAACCCTGAAACTAGGCCCTGACTGACTACCAGTATGAACAAGCCTTAGTGGTAGGAGAGTTCATACACAGGAACCTAATAATCAATTCACCCTAAAGAACCCTGCAGCTAGTGACACAGGAAAGAGTCAACCCGTTCCTCCAAGAGTAAGGACGAACAGGAGACTCCAGAAGGAAAACCACAAAAGGGAAAATGTCACTTATCTTAAAGCAGATATCGCAGCAACCGGATCTCAGCCGAGATCCACACCACACACTACTAAGTAGGCAGAAAGTATAAACCGCAGTGAATACTGGGAAATGAAGGAATAAATAGAGGAGAGAAAATTACCACACCTACAACAGCTGAGGGGAAGGGGTGTGGTAACCAGAAACCAAACCAAGGGGAAAACATGTCAAATTATGTCACTTTTGAAAGCCGCGCAGAGCATCTGATACCAGACGCAAGCCCACTCATGTGCTTGGAAACTGCAAGTAGGCTGAGATGCTCACTGGAGTGCCAAAGTCTCTTCAAACAGCTGTTCGGCAGAGAGTGCCAGGTGTTGGCCCTCAACCGATCGGATATTATTCATTTTTTTGAGGCTAGTGCTCCAGCCAGGTGTCTTACAGTCAGGCACTAGAAAATGGGCAGGATGGCTGGGCTCCCAAGACACAGAGAAGATTTCTTAATATGTTCCTCGGTTTTAACAGCAAGATGAGACAAAATAAGATCTATTGAAAGGAGAAGATTAAGGGATTAAGTGCTGGGATATTATATTTTTTTGTATTTTCTTTGTTTAGTGTTCCCTTGAACTGATGTTTACTGGGGGGTATTTTTTTAGCCATGAGGAAGGAAGTTAGTCAATTTTTGTAAATTTGTGGTGTTTTAGGTTGTCAGCGAGGGTAGTTCGCTCTGAAGGAGTTCTTCCCAGAACAGATTGCACAACACATACTATGAACTTAAATAGAAAGATGAGAAAGACAATGTTGAAAACATATGTTACAGAATGTACAGAATGGCCACAATCAATGAGAACCATATGAAAGTAATAAAGGGGCAGAAGACTGGATTTCTAATGTATTTCAATGTATATGACTCATCTACTCATCTATAAGTGATACACATGTATTTTTCTTGCATTATATATTATTTTTCTAGCATGCACGGGAACACATGACAATCATATTATTGTGTACATGAGTAGTACAGCATACCTGCAACTTTCCATCTTGAGGTAATGGCTTTTCTCAGTGAAAGGCTGTATGCTAATTCCCTGAATGTCTTATGCAGACTGGAAATTACATTAACTGTCTTCAATCTTGCATCAAAGATGAACTCTTTGTTATGTTCCTCCAATCATTCCTGAACAATTTTTGCAGTGTAACATAGTGCATTATCCTGCTGATAAAGGCTGCTGCCACTAGGGAATACTGATACCATGAAGGGGTGTCTGCAACATATTGAGGTCAGTAGTTAATGTCAAAGTTACACCTACATGAATGTCATATGAATGCCAAGGTTTCTGAGCAAAACTTTGCCCAGAGCATCACACCACCTCTGCAGGTTTGTCTTCTTCCCAAAGGGCATCCTGGTGCTATCTCATCCTCAAGTAATGAATGAAGACAAGGCCACCTTCTTCCATTGCTCCATGGTCCAGTTCTGATGCTCACTTCCCATAGTAGATGCTTTCAGTGGCGAGGGATCAGCGAGGACACTATGAACAGTCTGTGGCTATGTGGCCCCATACACAACAAGCTGTGATGCCCTTTGCATTCGGACACCTTTCTTCTACAGCCAGGAGTAACTTTTTCAGCAGTTTATGCTACAGTAGATCTTCTGAGGTATCAGAACAGGAGGCTAGCCTTTGCTTCCCATGCATATTAATCTGTCAGGTTCACTGGTTGACCTTCCTTGGACCACTTTTGGTAGTTATTAACCGCTGTCTACAGGAAACATGTCACAAAATCTATGCTATGGCCCAGTAATATATCCATCAAAATTTGGATTGTCTCAGTCTCTCAAATCCTTATGCGTGCAGATGTTTCGTGCTATCAACACAAAGAACTGACTGTTCACTCGTTGCCATACATATCCCACTCCTTAGAACATGCCAACAAAATAATGACTTTAATGTTATGGCCAATCAGTGTTTAAACTGCACCACAGAAAGTAGTAGGACATTAAAGATTTTTTCTCTATTGTGTTAGGACTATGTTGTCCTCATCACCAACTATATCACCATGCAATATACTGTGCCATGAGCTTGAGCTGATGTCCCTTAGGGCTCTTTCACATGAGCGGATGCAGTGCGTGTAATCCACTGCGTGAAAGAGTGCCAAGCCCCATTCCAGATAGCAGAAACACAGAGTATTAACATGATTGATAATGCTCAGTGCCTATCTGTGACCTTTTTACTACAAAATCACAGTGACAACTTGTGATTTTGTAGTAAAAAGATCACAGAGAGGCACAGAGAATTTTTAATCATGTTAATGCTCCGTGTCTATGTTGTCCTGCACAGGGCTTGGCACTCTTTCATGCAGGGAATTTCCGGATCCGCTTGTGTGAAAGAGCCCTTAGTGTGCGTGGTGTCCCACTTACATTTTTTGTTGGTACATGCCTGTGAATCATTGTACCTTTTATCAGTAAAAAGCCAATTAAAATAGAATTTAGAATTAAAAAAAAAATCTGCATTGCAGCAAGATTGACACCAAAGAAACTAGTGTGCAGCCAAAAATATGATAAAATTACAATAATATTCTGCTATCTTTTTGCCATGCAGGACCATTTTTGTCCTCTGGTAGACAACTGCTTGTGCATTTCATATACTGCATTTACTGTACCCTTCATCTTATTTCAGGAAAGCTCGGGTTACTTCAGGCCTGTGCATTGAATGAATATGAAATAAGGGGTACATCAGGTTTTGTTAAACTTTTATGAGCTCCTATGATCTGGGACCCTCACAAATTTCTAGAAGAGAGAGCTCACTAGTATGGCACCAAGCCCCAAACCATGGCCCTCTGGCATTTGCCTCAAGGATCTCGGCGTCCCACAGACTAGAACTGGGCTATAACGTGCAAAAAAAAAAAATTGCTTGTGACGTTCTCATGATCTTTGGGTTATCAGTCTAGTCATAACAGAACTCGAATTCTTTTTAGCACACAATAATGTTAACCTTTTATCCCTTTTTTTAACATACTAAGCGTTTGTTATTGAGTCTGATGTCTGGACATCCATGTTAAGAATCACAGTAAAGAACTCCCAGTTCAGGAAATTGCTTATCAGAAAAGCTCGTAAAGTTACCAAAACAATGGGGAGTAAACGGAGTGGGTCAATAACTGTGGTGAAAGTAGTGTAAAAAGGTATTGCGGAAAGGAAGTAAGCTCTGAGACTCGCTGACCCTTTACAAGTCTCTTTCCTCTACGGTTTAATCCTTTAGCAGCAGTCTGTAATGAGCAGGCAATTACTGTGAATATAATTACTAGCCATAGCCCGGAGCTGCTGAGATGGCCTGCCAGGTAGGAGCACCGGTCAGGACTATGCCACTGATGAGTATAAATAGCCACTCCTGGCATGTAATTTACACGCAGTACATCTATTTTCATGCAGTTACTTCAGAAGTAAATACACCTCCACAGTAACTGGGTATCTGAATTACGCAAGAAAAGGAAAGATTACAGTTCTAATGGGTTAATAAGCGTCAGGATATTCCTACTCTCACAGATGTTATCAACAGAAAAAAAGTCTTCCTAGTAACCGAATCCAAATTTATCAACACTGGAAAAACACTAAACCCGATAAACGCTCCACGACTATTGGTCTCCAGGATTCACTGTAAAATAATCGTTTTCATACATGACAAGTAAGGGCATTTACAACATATCTGGTGAAAAACACATGCACGTACCATATGAAAGATGCAGGACTAGAAAAGTACTTGGGTCATTTAACAGTCTGCAGTCTAAGACCGGATTCACATCACCATTTTATTTTGCGTTCTTCTGATCCATCAGAAAAAATAAAACAGATCCGTTATTTTGAGCATCTGTTATGATCAGTTTGTGTCCATTTTCGCCAGTTCTCTTAGAGATCCGTTATTTTAGACAGAAGGAAAGGACTTTTTCTCCCATCTAAAATAACGGATCTCTGACAGAACTGACACAATAACTGTTGCAAACTGATCATAATTGATGTTCATAAAAAGACAGATCAGTTATTTTTAGGGCAAACTGATGCTCAAAATAACGGATCCGTTTTTTTTCCCCTGTTCTTCTGACGGATCAGAAGAACAGAAAACAAAACGGTGATGTCAACGCGCCTCAACTCCATTATGCTAACCACCCATCCACTTTTCACAAAAATTAACCACATTTATGTTACAATTTTAACAGACACAGCTATCTACCCTCTACATGTGTATTATTAAACAGGAGAAATCATACTTTATATCAGGGACAAATATACTGTGGACTTTAGTTGCTGGTTAAATAAAACTTGTCCGCTCTCCTGATATGTCGGAACTACTTCCATTCCTCATGTACCGTAATAACAATTCTGGAGCATCTTTTCTCAAGTGTCTATGTTGTGCCATTCCTTTATTATTCCTACTCAAAGTTTATAAATGAATTGCCAGCGATTTGCAGTGAAGGTCCAGATGGGTGTTACCAGTTGGAGGTGTGTTCCTGCAGTCTGACACTGGCAGTCATGACTGGATAGTGTCAGACTGTGCAGGGACACGCCTATAAGTGGTAACACCCAGTTGGACCTTACATTACAGGCTGTTGGCAATTCATTCATAACTTCTAGTAGGAACAATAAAGGAATGGCACAACAAACATATAAGAAAAGATGTCCCAGAATTATCATTACAGACAGTTACCATAAAACAAACATGTCAGTAGAGGTGACAGATCTTCTTTAAAGGGTTTCTGTCGCCAGATTTGGGCATATCAAACAGGATGACATTTGCAATGTGCAAATGTCACCTGATGCCCAAACTGGTATTCTTTTTTCTTTTGGTGTCCCCGTTTTTGTAAAAAATGCACTTTTATTTTATGCTAATTAGGCTTACTAGGTGCAAGGGGCGGTTACCCTGCACCTAGTAAGCGCCGTTTGCTCACCTCTTGTAACGCCTCCGTTCTCTTGATTGACAGGGCCAGGCAGCTCGCTCGATCTGCCGCCAGCCCTGTCCGCGCTTCAAATCCCACGCCTGCGCCGTGCGGAATAAAATTGGCGCAGGCGCAGTGAGTGCCGCTGGCCGCCAGGCTCCGGCTACCTCACTGCGCCTGCGCCGATGACGTAGAGTACACCCGGAAGAGACGACAGCCGACATTTTATTCCGCAGGGCGCAGGCGCAGGATTTGAAGCGCGGACAGGGCAGCTTTCACATATCGAGACAGACTCCATAGAAGTCTATAGGCCTATCATCCTAACCAGTGAGGAGAGAGAGAGAGGTCGATACGCAAGTCCTTCTCTCCTCTCGTTTAACAGATCGGTCAGGAATTTCAACACTCAGACCTCCACCGATCTAAACTTTTGACATGTCTCGATGACATATCAAAGGTTTTTTCAAAAAGTTAGCGACCCATTTAGTGTCTTACAAGAGGGGATACTCTGAACGCTTACAAACATCGACCAGTCACTGTCTAAGTATTTGTGTTTATCCCTTTGACTTTATTAGGAGTTATATAGCTATATACAGTGAGCTCCCCCTGGTGGTAGCTGAATGTTGCCATTATTTTATTATTTAATTATATGTCTAGGTGAAACGAAGCATTGATACTGTATTTGTGTGCTCAGTGAAACATTTTGGCTGCCATAAAAGGGGAGTGCATCCTTGGCCTCCATGATACTGTAGAACCACATAGAAACTTAAAATTTGAATCATCTGAAAGTGGAAAATCCCAGTAGTGTGTACCATGAACTTCCTCATTGAGCATAAACCAAAGACAGCACAGACAATCGTTCCCGGGAATAAAGAACCACTTCTCTCCCAGTGATCTGGTGAATAAAGTATAACAACATCTAGATTCTAGATACCGTAGTCAGCACAATAAAAGCAATAAGTGTGATTAGAATCAAGAACCTGGATGTTGTCTCTGCACATGATGGATGTGTTCTCAGCACATGTCTCAACCAGAGAAGGCGTTTATGTGACACCAAGTCTGGAAAGTCCAAAGTAATGGCATATTTATATCACGGTGACTAAGAATACAGGATGTTGTGGTGTCAGGCCACAAATCCAAAGGACTTATTTAGAGGTAGTGAAAAGCTGGAAAGGAGCTAGGTTCAAAGAAAGAAACTGACATCACTGCAGCATCATAAGAGTTAAAGTTTAAAGTAAAGCCCCAACTTTGGCGCTCTACAGTAATGAAAGCAAAATATGTAAGATATACTACCAGATCAGGACTTCATATCATGACTTGATTTTCATTTCACAGTCAATACTTATAGATAGACTTATAAAATGGGTCGAAACGGCCCAGTGTCCAACGTAATGAATATCAGTTTAACCCAACTAAGATTTGCATTTGCTCAATCTTAAACTGGACAATGAAATGAGATTTGGGCATAGACCAAGTTCTCCTGTCCAGCTGCCCCCAAAATAAGGGTTGATGACAATCTGAACCGTCACTTCCCCTCCATAAACATTATTGTATTATGAAGATAATCCCTTGTCTGCAAGTGTAATGCATGGGCACATGGGGTCCTCTAGAGAAGAAGCGTTTTTTAAAGGGTCAGGTTATCATGGAAGTCATTTTATCTGGCGGAGAACGGGGTGCCTCGAGTATTAAACAGTGACACCCAATGATATTCTATATTTCCTTTTTTCTAGAACATATATGAAGATCTTTTTTTTAACTTTATCAAATGTAATATGTAGTATAAAAAGCATAAAAGATTGATAGGGGCATGTTGACTAGTTTCCACGATATAGTTTAACCCCCTTCTCGACACATTATGTACATGTACATCACATATAACAGGGAAGTACAATGAGCAGGCTCAGCAGCTGTGTCCGATCCTAGCCATTTTACCCCTTAGATTCCAAGGTCAGTACTGACTGTGGTGTTTAAGCAACGTCAACCAGTATCTTGTTATTGTACCTGTCCTAGTCTGAAGACTAAAGGTAGTCATACACATTAGAAAGAGTAAGTTGATCGGGGAACAACCGTTGAGCGATCATCTAGCAAAGGACTGTTACTGTACACCAGTGCCACCATAGACAATTAGTCTACAGTGGCTGTCCCAAAAATTAGGCCCACTTTTTCAATGTCTCCAAGGGAATGACTCTTTCTGGGAATGTTATTTCACAGAAAGATTGTTTGTAGACTAGTCTGATGAAAATCAACACGTACGTCTTCTGTCATTGGTTGACTAAAACAAACATTCATGGTTAAAATTCCAACCTGAAGAACAATGGTTTTGGTTGAGATTGTCCGTTTTGAACAACCTTAGACTAATGTGTATGTCCATCCTAGAGTGTCTGTGGTAAGCCTTTCAATACTCTGAAACACCAGTCTGTATTAACGAATAGTTGCTCTCCATTTCTCACCTGTAAGTCAAAGAACTTGCTGTATCTTCGATAGATGACCTCTGTGGTGCCATTTGACCAGGTGACATTAATAATATATACCTGTAAAGAGAAAAGAAAGCTCAATCAGTGATCTACTATCTCTGACAGCCACACGGCTGCTCAGCTTCCTCGCATAAACTTACACTTGTAATATCCATTTGTCTCACGTGTCTGACATTGATTAGGCCATGTTCACATCATCGTTTTGTTTTCCGTTCTTCTGATGCGTCAGAAGAACAGGTAAAAAAACCCACAACTTTATTTTGAGCATCTGTTCTGCTCATTTTGTATATGTTTTTGTCAGTTCCATCCAAGATCCGTTATTTTGGACTGGAGAAAAAATCCTCCATACAGGACGTTTCCTCTCGTGTAAAATAACAAATCTCCGAAGAAACTGACAAAAACGGATGCAAAATGAACACAATAGATGCTCAAAATAGCGGATCCATTTTTAAAAAAATGTTTCTGTTGTTCTGACGGATCAAAAGAATGGAAAATTAAACAGTGATGTGAACAAGGCCTTAAAGGTCCATTAAACCCAGAATCCAAACACAAAGAGCAACCAACAAAACCTACCTTATGTGTCTGTTATTTGCTCTTGTTTCATTAGATATCACAACTTCAGACAATTAAAAACACAACAGAAAAGCAGTGTATTGTTCTCTCAGGCTGCAGCCATGTCTTCTCCCCCACCCTCTCTCCCCTCTGATGCTAGTGCACGTGATACTGGAAGTGTAGGAGGAGTGGGCCGGTTTAGTGTGGATAACTTTTGTGTATACTGTAAGCCTGGGCATTTTGTTGGAAGGAATCTCTTGATAATAGATAACCATTAGAGTTGGTAATGCTGGGTAGCATGTGTAGGTATGCTGGAGATAAAACTACATATGTAGTATATACTCATGGTTGTCCAAGTCTGGCCTCCATTACATACCTGTAGAGGTCGTTACCCAGTTTTCCCAGCCTTACTGGACCACATCTTTGATAACCTGGTAATTAGCTAGCAGTAAGTATGTGAAGGCCACAACAGCAGTCACAAATGGAAATGTGTACTCAATATACACACTACCCCATCATGAAGATATTTCACATAAAAGGCAGCAGAATGGAGAGAATTTGGCAGGAAACCAAGGTCTGGGCAGACATACATGTGAGGCCACAATGTCTCCACTGACTGTACAGTTTCTATCTACTCTCAATGGCTTTATTTAACCATATGGTGTTTCAGATTTTTCTGATTTCTAATATCTGAATTGGAATTCATTATCTTGGTTATGAAAATGTTTTTTTATAACAGGGAATACAATTTTATGCCCGTCCAACCAATATTTCACACCATTTAATAATGAGTGAAGGTGAGAGCTGCATTTACATGCAGCAATCACCTCCACTGTATGGAGACGAGTGATCGCTGCTATGATTGCTAATTGTCCATGGGCAGCAGATCCCTGTTTACACAGATCTGCTGCCCAGGAACTATTCCCTGATTTATCAAACTGATTTTCTCTTTATTTCTAAGTAAACTGCAACTGTTCTGTCATTTTACTTGTAAGACAAATTTATCAATAGTCGGCAACAGGCCAAAGTTATTTTTCTCTCCTGCTCAGTCAACTTGAGAAATCCAACTGTTTGTGGCTGTTTCAGTGGTTTTTGGCCTTATTTATCTCACCGCCCTTCCCGATATGTGCTCTTCCCCTAAGCTCCCAAGGCTTCTATCCCCCTCCACTGACATCACAATGATGCAGGGCTTACATACTGTGTGTTGTCTGCATCACCCTCACGTCAGGGAAGAGGGGGAGAAAGCCTTGGGGGCTTAGGGGATAAGTACACAGCGGGGAAGGGCGGTGGGCCTGTGCAAAGCCCGCCTCGCTGAGCACTTGGGAGCCGTTTTTTCATAGGACATTCAATAAAGATCCAAATGACAAAGGTATATTTAGCATGCTTCTTGTACAAAGTTCTGAGGGTCATTGCTGGTACTACCTGATAGACTCCCTTTAATTTCAAAAATGCATAAAAATACAGGGACTAAAACACAATATTCTACAAAAATGAATATAAAAAATGCATGGAACATTATAAGAAAAACCCCTCTTTCACATGCTTTTTTTTCCAAAGAAATAATGCTACATAAAAAGTGTGTATGAATGAAGCCTCATAACTACTAACGTCTACTTGGGATTACCTTAAAAGATACCGTATGATCCCAGGTACAAAACAGAGCAGCCAGACTGTGGGAGTAGAACAACAAGTTTACTATATCCAACTGTAATTGGTTAACTGCTTACTTTTAATGGTGTCCTCTGCTATATACCAATCAGGTCTGAAGTCCACCATTTAAGTGAAGACAATAAAATGTTGCCCTTTCCCCAAACCTCAGGCAACAAGCCCAATTCCAGCAGCATAAAAACTGTAGTGTTCCAGATAAGTCCGCTTGGCCTAGCCAGATGACATCATGTAATCAAGCAGTTTTGTTCTGCTTCGACCCCAGGGTGAACAGAGGTTTTGCGGGATTACATCATCACTGGACAAGATCCTACAGAAAAGTTTGGAAAGTTAACCCATTCAGCCTGTATAACATGAAGTTCATCATCCTAGTTAAAGGAAGGGTGCTGAATCTCCTTAACCCCTTCAGGACCTGACCATTTTTTGTTTTTTCATTTTCTTTTTTTACTGCCAGCCTTCCCAGAGCCATAACTTTTTTATTTTTCCATTCATGTAGCCGCAAAAGGGCTTGTTGTTTCCAGGACTTTTTGTACTTTGTAATGGCACCATTTAAAGTTGCATACTGGGGAAAAATTTCAAAGGAGGTGGAATTATAAAAAAAAAAACACACACACACACACACACACACATTCTGCCACAGTTTATGGGTCTTGTTGTTACAGGGTTTCCTATGTGGTCAGTACAATTACAATAATACCACATTTATATAGTTTTTCTTGTGTTTTAATAATGACATGAAATAAAATCTTTTTTCTTTGCATTGCCATATTAAGTACCCCATAACTTTCTCATTTTTATGTCTACAGCGCTGTGTGGGGCTACTTTTTTGCGGGACAATCTGCTTATACTGTGTTGGAGTGTGTTTGATCACATTTTATTCCATTTTTTGGAGGGAGATGAAGTGATATCATGCCATTCACTGTATGTGATAAATAGTTTTATGTTTATTTTTTCACATGCGGCGATATCAATTATGTTTATTTTTTAAATTGTTTATTCATTTTTATGGGGAGTGATTTGAATTTTTATATTTATTTTCATATTTTAAAAACTTTACCCCAAAAAGACACAGTAACCTCTAATTGCACTCTTTGAAGCCAGAATTCTGATGTGCAGGGCTTGATAAATTTCCCCCATATTATTTATAGGGAGTGTCACCCCTCAAATTATTTTCATAGTGAGCATACTGACATGTAGCTATACCTCTGTTGTGAAAATCTGATACTCTAATTCTGAAAAATGTTTCTTTTATGTAAATAATGTTTTCGGTGCAGTGTTGGTGGAGTCGCTCCATTCAGTGTACCTGGCTTCCCTTGAGCCATTGCTACCAGCTCTGAAATCTCACAGACTGTCAATTGGGGAAGAGAGGAGGTGCTTGGTGGTGCCATTGGGCACTGAAAACCTTCCTGCTCTGTAGAGATCACTTCTCAATGTAGTCATCTTATTAGAGGCAATGGAATACATCACCTACTGTATATACAGATAACACAAGAGCTAATTAATTCCCCTTCCTGCACAGACCACAAGGCATGTCCATAAAACGGAACCATAGAAGTCAATGAGTCCCCTCCAGTCTATGACCCATATGGCTTCTGTAAAGGCGCATTTACACACACCGAGGAGAAGGCAATTGTCAGGAAGGAAGCGTTCCTTCTCGATAGACGGCTGCTCATTTAGTCGAGCTGAAGCATTGCATTTACATGCAGCAATCACCTCCACAGTATGAGAAAGAGCAGTCGCTATTGCGATCCCTCGTCCCCATACAGCTGCATTGTTTCTGGACAGAAGATCTCTGTTTATACATCATGATTTACTGCCCAGAAATGATGATTGATGTGCCTGCACGAACAGCAGGATCACCCAATGAAAGAGCGTTTCACTCATTCATCGGGTGATCAGCTGCACCTTTCAGCTAGGGCTACACTGGTCGTGGTCAGGATCGCTGAGTAGCGGGGATCCCATAGAAATGAATGGGATCACTGCGGTAGTCGTAAGAAATCCAACATGGCTGGACTTCTTGCGACTGTCGCGGCGATCCCATTCATCTCTATGGGATCCCTGCTACTCAACGATCCTGGCCGCGACAGGTGTTGCGCAACCAGTGTCGTTGTGTTACCCTAGCCTTAGACAGGCAGATTGTCGGTAACGAGTGTCCACAGAAAAGTTTGTTTCCGATAATCTGCCTGTGTAAATCCACTTTAAAGAATATAACTGGATTATGTTAACAGCTCAAGGAAGAATGGCTGCCCCCATAATCATGTACAGAAAATAGAATTAAAAAAAAAAGAAAAAGAAAAATAGAACAATTGTCAGCAGGGCTGTGGAGTTGCTAAAACAAAGTGTTGACTCTAATCTAACCTAAAAACACTGTTCGCGCTTTTATTATATGTACGTGTCTGTACAGGCAGATTATAATCATGAAGTAGATGTTAATATAGCCAGTCATTTTCCTAGAAATTCACATTAAATCAGGTATGTTATCAAAAATAGCTTTTCCTCACTTGATCTTTTCTATCTCTTTTATGTCAATTCTGTAGAATAGAAATTCCAAAATAACATTTTTGGAAGCTGGGCAAATGTGAGCAATGGAAAAACTGACGTGATAAAAAAAATGTTATTAAGAAGCCATATGTCCAATGGTTTTCACCTGCTTGTACTGTCTTTTTCAGCTAATCTAGACACCAGATACAAGAATGACATATAGGGAATAACCCATTGAGCCCTTATTCACACGGTCAGTCTCCGGTCAGTGATTGTGAGCCCAAGCCATGTGCGGGTCAAAAACAGTACAGGAGCAGGTCTTTCCTCTATACCTTATTTCTGTTTAGCCTCCAATCCTGGTTTTGTCTCACAATCACTGATAGAGATCACTGACCAAGGCCTCGTTCACATTTCCGTTTTTCACTGATGCGGACACCACACGTACCCATTGATTTAAATGTGTCTGTTCACATTTCAGCATTTTTCTACTGACCGTGGGTCAGTAAAAAGATCACGGAGACATGCACTACTTTGATCCGTGATGCGGACCAAGCACGACCATTCAAGTCTATGGGTCCATGAAAATCACTGACACACATCCGTGTTGTGTCCGTGTTGCGTCTGTTTTTCACTGATGACTAATAGCAGTTCTTTGGAAATTAACGTTCAGCTGAGCAACGTCAGTGAATTACGGATGACACATGGATGGTAAAAACGGACACACGGACAAACCACGGATCCTTCACTGACATCTTCACGGATGAAACACGTATGCTTTTTTCACAGACGTGACACTGACACGGAAGGCATAATATAAATGGTGGATGACACTAACTAGTAGCAAACAAAGAAGGAGAGGAAACACAGATGAGATGCCCTCAGATAGGACAACGATGCCTGCATACCACCAAAGCCCATATTTGATCTCCATTGCCATATCTTACTATGCAGAAAATAAGTGTCATTTCCAGGGCGGGGGGTCAGCTTAAAAGTTGGTCTTTACTATAAAAATAGAACATGACCTAGTATCAGTCACAGAATATATCTGATCTACTGTACTTTGTTACAAAGGACCTCTCACTCGCATGTGACCAAGACCTTCTCCATGTTAACCACAGCTGAACTGCATTTAGTCTTTTTGTCCATTGTCAGCATTTTCCTACCGTTTCCTCTGACTAGAATAAGTTCGCTTTGCTGTAACTGGAAACCATAATACAGCAAAATATATATGTATACATAAATCTATAGCCATAACAGAAAACAGATTTGAAAGGGACTTTTGCTTGAAGTCTTTTTCGGCATTCACAATTTGAGAAGCCGATTTGATAATGAGACGGGGGTTCATGAGAGGACTTGTGTGATTCATCAAGATTTCACAATCCAAGTACTCCCAGATTTGTCAAACAGCAGAACCCATGCCTGGCTTCCCGGCTGACTGTTTCTTCAAGTGCTGAGAGAGGTACAGGAAGCAGCTCATTACAAGGGAGCGAAATGGAGGTGACACAAATCATAGCTACATACTGAAATCTAGCAAACTGCAGTCAGGTTTCCAAACTATGAAAATAATCATAATCTGAGAGATCACCCCAATATCACTACATCAAGTCTCCTAGAAACAAGCGGCCAGATTTTCATTTTGTAGGAAAAGTACCCATACACCATAGATTGCTATTGGCCAAATGTTCATTCCCCCCTTTCCCATGCATGCTTGGCTGAGCATTTTTATTCTCTTAAAGGGGTTTTGCTGAGTGTTTTATACTGATAACCTATCCTCAGGATACGTCATCAGTATCTGATTGGCAAGGGTCCGACACCCAGAATCTCCACTGATTAACTGTTGCATTGCTCACTAATGCCTCCTCACAGCTTACCAGGCACAGCAACGTCCATTGGACAGCGGCTGTGCTTGGTATCGCAGCTCAACTAGGGTTGGGCGATATCAAAAATATACCCACGATAACGATATTAAGAAATTTAGGAGACATTATACTGTATGGGGGCAGCCACAAGGAGACGTTATACCGTATGGGGGCAGCCACAAGGAGACGTTATACTGTATGGGGCAGCCACAAGGAGACATAATACTGTATGAGGGCCACAAGGAGACGTTATACCGTATGGGGGCAGCCACAAGGAGACGTTATACCGTATGGGGGCAGCTACAAGGAGACGTTATACTGTATGGGGGCGGCTACAAGGAGACGTTATACTGTATGGGGGCAGCCACAAGGAGACATTATACTGTATGGGGGCAGCTACAAGGAGACATTATACTGTATGGGGGCAGCCACAAGGAGACATTATACTGTATGGGGGCAGCCACAAGGAGACATTATACTGTATGGGGGCAGCCACAAGGAGACATTATACTGTATGGGGGCAGCCACAAGGAGACATTATATACGGTATGGGGTCAGCCACAAGGAGACATTATACTGTATGGGGGCAGCCACAAGGAGACGTTATACTGTATGGGGTCAGCCACAAGGAGACATTATACTGTATGGGGCAGCCACAAGGAGACGTTATACTGTATGGGGGCAGCACAAGGAGACATTATACTGTATGGGGGCAGCTACAAGGAGACATTATACTGTATGGGGGCAGCCACAAGGAGACATTATATACGGTATGGGGTCAGCCACAAGGAGACATTATACTGTATGGGGGCAGCCACAAGGAGACGTTATACTGTATGGGGTCAGCCACAAGGAGACATTTATACTGTATGGGGGCAGCCACAAGGAGACGTTATACTGTATGGGGGCAGCCACAAGGAGACGTTATACTGTATGGGGGCAGCCACAAGGAGACATTATACTGTATGGGGGCAGCCCACAAGGAGACATTATACTGTATGGGGGCAGCCACAAGGAGACATTATACTGTATGGGGGCAGCTACAAGGAGACATTATACTGTATGGGGGCAGCCACAAGGAGACGTTATACTGTATGGGGGCAGCCACAAGGAGACGTTATACTGTATGGGGGCAGCCACAAAGGAGACATTATACTGTATGAGGGCAGCCACAAGGAGACGTTATACTGTATGGGGGCAGCCACAAGGAGAAGTTATACTGTATGGGGGCAGCCACAAGGAGACATTATACTGTATGAGGGCAGCCACAAGGAGACGTTATACTGTATGGGGGCAGCCACAAGGAGAAGTTATACTGTATGGGGCAGCCACAAGGAGACGTTATACTGTATGGGGGCAGCCACAAGGAGACGTTATACTGTATGGGGGCAGCCACAAGGAGAAGTTATACTGTATGGGGGCAGCCACAAGGAGACGTTATACTGTATGGGGGCAGCCACAAGGAGACGTTATACTGTATGGGGGCAGCCACAAGGAGAAGTTATACTGTATGGGGCAGCCACAAGGAGACGTTATACTGTATGGGGACAGCCACAAGGAGACAATATATGTACCGTATGGGGGCCACAAGGAGATGTTATATACTGTATGGGGCAGCCACGAGGAGACATACTGTATTGGGGGCCACAAGGAGACGTTATACTGTTATGGGGGCCACAAGGAGACATTATACTGTTATGGGGGCCCCACAAGGAGACGTTATACTGTATGGGGGCCACAAGGAGACGTTATACTGTATGGGGGCAGCCACAAGGAGACATACTGTATGGGGGGCCACAAGGAGACGTTATACTGTATGGGGGACATTATGGGGAAGCCACAAGGAGACAATATATGTACCGTATGGGGGCCACAATGAGATGTTATATACTGTATGGGGCAGCCACGAGGAGACATACTGTATTGGGGGCCACAAAAAGATGTTATACTGTATGGGGGCCCCACAAGGAGACATTATACTGTATGGGGACCACAAGGAGACTTTATACTGTATGGGGACCACAAAGAGACATACTTTATGGGGTTAATGGGGGCCACAGTTATGGGCTTGGGCAGCCAGACGGAGACGTTAATTGTTATACTGTATGGCACTATGAGACACTGTCTACCATGGCAGCTTCTACAAGGAGAATTTACAGTATGGGGGCAGCAGCCACAAGGAGACATTACAGTGGGGGCAGCAGCCACAAGGTGCCCCCCCCCCCATGTATTATGACCACCTGCCACCATAAAGTAATTCCTTCTTCATGGGGGAGTAAGGGACTTGTGATGGCTCATTCCCTGCCTGTTGGCTGCTATTTGTGCAGTGCAGGCGCAGATACCAGGAAGGACTGAGTAGGACAAGGTCGCACCGCACTCGCCGCAGTAGAAGACGACATACATATAGACAGAGATATTACACCTGTAATCGCGGCCGGGCCCGGCCGGCAGCTGTAATATATAGGGTCTCTCTCTCTCCCTGCAGGCGAAGTTAATTCTGTGGCAGTTGGGGGTGGGACTTTCCCACCACTGGCTCCTGTCCTGCATGCTGGTCAGCAGGGGTGCCCAGAGTCAGGCGCCCACTGATCAGATACTGATGAACTCTTCTGAGGATTGGTAATTAGTACAAGACACTCAGAAAACCCTGTTAAACACCTCTGGCGGTGGCTTAGGCCGTTTACGTATCATTTTTGACCATGCTGGAGGCATTTCCTAATGTATACCTCTGTCACTTTCAAAGGCCCCATTGGGAAATAATCCTAACAAAAAACAAGATGTGACCAGAGCTTTATCATCCATGAGAGAAATGGATCAGGCATGCCAAAATCAAAATGCCTGATCCTTCGCTCCCCTAGATATCTGCCATCAGGGGAGAATCGAGACGCCCATGTACACATTAGATAGTTACCAGGACTTGCAGAAATCTTCGGGTTTGGCCGACATTCATCTAATGTGTGTCAACACCTTTAATTCAGTTGAAGACAACTAACTGCTGAAGTCCACTTCTCCTTCTGTGATTATCCAGATGGGCACCCTGTTGTGTAAGTTCTCAAGCTACCCATGAGGAGGCTTTGGACGAATGAAAGCGACCAGTTCATCACCGATGGTCAGACAAAATGATCTGTTTCTGCAGAGATTTTTCTACTCTAAGCTAGCTTCACTTCAGGGCCCATGAAGAGAAAAAATAGGGATTGTTCCTGTCTTTCTTAAGTATCATCCATCGGCGTCTTAGACCACCATAACCTCTACAGTACATAACCTCTATACAGGGCGCAATGGGTGATAACACTACTTCAGACACTTGTTCCATGGTATAGGTTCAAGTCCTTTGCCATTTCCAGATGCTTACCGGGTGTGGAAGAAACTGGAGGTGCTGTACTCCTTTCTCCCCATTGAAATAAACATGTACGGTTTGGGGGAAGGGAAAGCCTGAAGAGACACAGTAGCTGTCAACTCAACAAAGTATTTGGCCAATGACTCACATCTCCTGTATGAGCAGCTTAGAGAAGTCATCACTATGTTTAAATGAAAATGTCAATCTTGAGATTGATTTCTTTGTAAAACAGTCTGTGTACAGATGAGGTCACCGGACATGTCTCTGAAAAGAAAAGGAATTGTGGAGGCCTAGACTCCTTAATGAGGGAAGTATACCTATGTAAAGACTATGGGTGAAATGACATCATCCACTGGGTCTAGAGTATTCAGTGACAAAAGGGGACATAGTTATGATCTCTAAAACATGACAAACAATTTTAGATTTACCTAGGATTTTAAGTATCTTTTTACAGGTATTAATGTAGTCATATCATAGAAAGGTTCCACAGGCTGCAAAGAATTCCAATCCCCTGACCTGTAAAGCATTTTTTTACCCACAAAAAAGGTCTATAGAAATAACCAATTTAGACAGAAGTTGACCAAACTCACTGATTTTGGCGGGACTGGCCAACCAGCTAATGTGTATGCCGGCTTCCCGACTGTTCCGATGCTGGGGAAGAGAAGGATCAGTCCATTGGATTTTAACATGCCATATTCTTTTGTGTTCAGGAGATAAGCCACCACCAATGGTGTCAGAGTTAGACCTCATGCACACGCACCGACCATAGGGCCGCCGCATACAGACGTAGACCCATTCACACTGTAGTGCTTATGTAGGGTTCCGTGCCTCCGTTCCGCATCGACCTTCCAGATTGCGGACCCATTCAAGTGTGGGCCGCATTACGGCCAAGGCTGGGCAACAGCCATGTGCATGAGCCCCTGCTCATCCTGTTGAGAACACATGCACACCCAGATGAAGCGAATGTGCATATGTATGGGATCAGTTAGTTGAAATCCACCTCCTCAAATGACTTTCATTACAAAAATAATATATGAATATACACATATACAACAGAGTAGAGGAAGATTCGTCACATGTACAAAATATAAAAAGTAAAATTACGACAATGCTGTGTACATGAACACAGCTCAGTGGTATAGAGTGCTCATAGGTCCCTATTAGTGTACTGCTATATTGTGCATGTGATGCATCAGACCACAACTTGCAGTCATGCAGAATCCATAACAAAAAAAAAAACCTCTGTCCCATAGAGTTATAGTACAAGCCTATACTCAGATATATGCTGTACTGACCTATTTTTGCATTTTTGGTTTTGCATCTGTTAATGGGTGAGCAGCAGAAAATGTCACTAGGCCACATACAGCTTCTCTGCTCCATAACTGAGGTGCTCCCATTCTGTACTTCATATATCAATGCTTTACAGTTTTATGTCACCCATCAACTACCATTGTAGTGCACGGATACATTCTGTATGTTTCCTGTACAGTAAAGAATAAATGAAGCCGGGCAAAAAATTATATACATAAACAGAAAAAAAAGAAAAACGCATTAATACTTTATCAGCAAAGGGTTACAAAGAAAGTGGAAAATCAGAAGGAGAAAAAAAAAGCGTAATGATGGAGATGCCAGGAAACAAAGAGATTTCTCCTCTTGGCTGGGATGACTGCTGGCTCGTGTCCACGCCCTCACGAGTGCTCGTCCAGATCCCACATTAGGAGTCCAAGGCTGCATAGGAAAACACAAACTCTGCTTCACTACTGCAAAACAGCCTCATCCAACTGGGACAAGAGCTCCAGGCTTCGTAAGGTAACATTCAGTTACTGGTATCTGAACATTTCTGAAGAGTTTTACATGAACCGCCAGCGCTAACTGTACTGAAGCAAAAATCAATGCACACAGTCTATTAAAATGGATTGCATCCTCTTCAGGAAGGGATAAATAATAGCATCTATACAGCCGAGCGCTGCACGGGCCTCAACTTTCTAATATGCTCTGTTACAATACAGACCCCAAACGCTGATCTTGGGGGACTATAGCTCAAGTACAACGTGGAAGCAAAAAAATCACTCCGAAAATGGCAAGACTTTGGGGGACAGTTATCAACACCGGCGTTCTACACACCAGTCTTAATCTCTCTCTGCTGGTATCTGATGTGGCACAAGTATTTAAAGGTGTGTTAATACTTGTGTCGCATTTGTTCAGGCCTGTGCGCCAAAGTGGAGATCTAAATCTGGTGTAGGACTCCACTCTACTCTATGCTAGTTTCCTGCTGTAGATTATAATATATGTGACAGACTGCCTACTATGGCTCATCGCTCGCCACTTTGAAAAGTGACCAGCGGTGAGTAAAACCACCAAAAAGTTACAATTTTTTGCACAACTACAGCGTGAAACACAGACATGATATACAGTACTGTGCAAAGGTTTTAGGCAGGTGTGGAAATATTTTGGACAGGATTAAGGTTGAGAAATACAGGCAGATAATTATCCACCATGAAATACCATTAGGGAGGGATCTGATTGGCTCCAAATGTATTATACAGCAGGACAAAAACGCCCAACATACAGCTAATGTCATTAAGGCCGGTTTCACACGACCGTGTTTCACGGCCCGATACGGGCCGTGAAAGCCCGACCTGTGCTCCTCCAGAGGACGGGAGCGCACGGCGTCATTGGTTGCTATGACGCCGTGCGCTTCCTGAGGCCGCCGCTGTACAGTGAAACACTGTACACGCTCGTATACAGTGTTTCACTGTACGGCGGCTGCCTCAGGAAGCGCACGGCGTCATAGCAACCAATGACGCCGTGCGCTCCCGTCCTCTGGAGGAGCACAGGTCGGGCTTTCACGGCCCGTATCGGGCCGTGAAACACGGTCGTGTGAAACCGGCCTAAGAAATATATTCAGCGTAAAGAAGAACAAGGAGTCCTGGAAGTGATGATCTGCCTTCCACAGAGCCCTGATCTTAGCATCATCAAGTCTGTCTGAGATTACATGAAAAGAGAAGGATCTGAGCAAGCCTACAGTACATCCATAGACGATCTGTGGTTAGTTCCAAGATGTTAGGAACCTCTCTGCCGAGTTCCTTCACAGTGTGTAAGTGAACCTAGAAGAATTGATGTGTTTTGAAGACAAAGGTTGGTCACACTAAATATTGGTCTGATTTAGATTTCTCTTGTTAATTCACTTTGCGTTTTGTTCATTGATAAAAAAAATAAACTATTAGCACTTCTATTTTTGAAAGAATTCTTATTTGGCAGCTTTTTTTCCCCCCACACCTGCCTAAAACTTTTGCACAGTACGTACTGAAGTAACAATAACTCTACAATAACTCAATAAAAATTGTTATAAAAATTATTTCAGAACCTCTTTCTTAGGGTCGACCCTCTCTCTCACGGCCGTCACAGCGCCGGTGCCGCCACCCGTACACAACGGGGGCTGGCCCTGTATATGTTTGTTTGTCCGGGATATTGTGCTGCTCCTGATGAGTCCATATGTTTATGGTGAAACGCGTAGAGCCTGGCACAGTGGTGTGAGTTACCCATGACACGAATGGCGCTCTGATTTGACAAAAGTCACAGCCAGGGGGACTCCTTGTTATTAGGCAGTGTGGGGTGAATGCCCAGAGACTCAAGGCGCACCACCAATCATATGCAACAAGGATTATTCCCCTAGGGCTTTTTGGTCTGGATTGGGTCAGTGAATAGAGCTATATATAGGTGGATGGACAGGGTAGTTACCCTGTAGGCTCTTCACTGGTATATTCCAGTACATCAAACAATTTTAACCTTATTTAGTAGGTCGTGACATTTCCCAGGACTCCACCATAAAATAAACCGGTGGCTGGGGAATGCACTTCCTATAGGTCCAAACATAGGACCTAGGGCCATTACTTGTTTTCCCCTTATTATTTTAACATGAAATAAATAAAGTTTGAGATTTTACTCTTAATTTAGCGTTCCATAGTGTTCAGTGATTTTTTTTTTTTTTCGACCCTCTCTAGGAGCCAGAACAGGACCCAGCCCATCCTAGAAGTACATACACGTAATATGGCGGTGCAGAATTACAGCATTAAAGAGGATCTTTAATCAGTTTGTGCTTTCTAAAATCAAAACCTGGCACTGTAGGCCAAGATTTCCTCATACACTGCTCTGTTGTGCCGCTGTGCCCCTTTTCTGTTTTGCAGTCCTGTATGCTAATCAACAGCATCGGTACAGGGAGGAGGAGACGGCCGCATTTTTCAGGGGGGCGTCTCCTTGTCCCCGGCTGTGGCGTGGTCTAATCACAGCCAACCACGTCACTGGCACTGAGAAAAAACTGTTCACTCTCACCCTGCTGTAACGTGTTCCACTGTGATTGCACCCCAACACAGCCAGGGAGAAGGAGACGCCCCCTGAGAAAGGCGTCCGTCTCCTTCTCCCTATACCAATGGGTCGCCTTCATTGAACCAAAGTTCTAATTTACATATCAGGAAAAAAAAAGGATTAAAACTCAGGAACAGAGTCTCGGATCAACAAAAGAAAAACAGCGTTTTAATCAGGTGAACCACAGCTATGTGTCCTATGTGTCTGTGCAAACAGATAGGGAGGTTGCTGGTGACAGATTCTCTTTAAATGCCTTCAGTTTCCTGTATGTATCTGTGGCTTATACATCCCATACTAACTTCAGACTCCCCCCCCCCCCACCCCTCGTGAGATCCCATCATACATAAAAACTGGAACAGATCTCAGCAGAAGCGAAAATGTTGGAAATGTTTCTTGTATGACTTAGGCTCCATTCACACGCCCTGTTTTTCTTTCCTGATTCGATCCTGATCTGGATCCATTCATTTCAATGGGTCCTGAAATAATCAGGATCGAATGAGGAAAGAAAAACAGGACGTGTGAATGGAGCCTAACCATGAGGCTACTCTACCAAAATGTTTAAGCTGTGTAGACAGGATGAACCATGCATGTGACAGGCCATGACTGCATACAGTTTTAGCAGTAGTTCATTAGAATGGAGGCAGCGTTTCAAGCAGTCAACAGTTGTTTCGCAATGCTTTGATTTCTTCAGTCTGTACAAAAAAACTAAATTGCATTTAGAATCTGAATGGTTTTGATGGGCAACAGAGTTGTTCTGTCTCGCCCAGTTACCTCATAACTAGGGACGTCACTACAATAGTGGCAGACCGTGTGACTGCTATGGGGCCCAGGACAAGAGGAGGCCCAGTCTTAGTTGGGATCATCTCCTCTTCTACTGGGGGTGAAAACCTGGTTACCCTCTAAAGAAACAACTTTTAGCAAATGAAGCAGTGGGAAAATGGCCCAAGGGTCATTGAAAAGGGTTCAGGCATAAATCCTTCTGTCCTGTGTGTCGGGCTGGCTTGATCCTTGCTATGGGGCCCTTACTTCTTTATGTACGCCACTGCTCATAACCAACACCCTGGAGATGTTCTGCAGCATCAAACCTGTATTGCTTGGGTAGTCTCCAGGAATGGTACCGGCTACCAAGGTGTACAGTACATATAAACCTGGATTATACACCATAAGCTTTAAGCTGTAAACTTTGGAATACACAGTAACTGCTGCAGGACTAGCCATTTCCAGCTAGCACAGCACATACCAACCTCATTCTTCAACCTTTAGTTTGGCAAAGTCATATAATAAAAAGCCACAAATATATCTAGACGTCATAAAAGCACATGTAAATCAGATACTTTATGAGTAAGTAATCCAGGCAGGAAAAGAAACATCCTTACAATATGCATAGCAAAAACTGCTAAGGGAAAACTAACCTAAAATTAAAAAAAAATGTAAAAATATCCATGAAAAAAGACAAGGGGCAGATCAATCCTAATGTTATAGTCCATTTACACAGGAACACAAATGGTATTAGCAAGTGGTTAACATTCCCAGGGCTTGGATTCATAAGTTACAACAGGGTGTATTCAAACAGACATGTCCTATCTTTGGGTGCAACATGCGGATCGCGGACCCATGGACATAAATGGGTCCGCACCAAGATGTGAGGTGCGCATGGCTGGTGTCCATGTTTTGCAGAGCCATGGTATATGGTTCGTCAAAAGGACACAGCCGTGTGAATACAACCTAATAGTGTGACTTTTTCGGTAACTGCGATCATTCATCTAATCACTTGTCTGTCACTTTGTCCTGTCAACAAACACATGGCAAATGAGCAAATTACTTCTGATTGTTCACTTGCAGCACACTGGGTAAAACTGGACAGTGATTGGGAACGCTCGATGTATTGATCATTCGGGTAGTTGTCACCCCATGTAAAAGACCTTTAAGGCTGGCCATACAGATAAGATAGCTGTCTGTCCCCATCTTCAACCACTTATACACATGCACGCTCAGAGGGGTGTACACCACTGTCAGAAGCCATTGGCGAAGGTTTATCTTCCTAGCACAAAAGGGCAGATGTTGAAATGCAACTGGGAGAGTCAGGAGGCCACTATATACACTATGTAACCAAGCACTGATGTGACTCTTGAAGACACGTCACTGCTGAGGCCAGTGATTGGCTGCAGCAGCGCACGTGACCCAGTCCAGCATATCTGAAAAAAGCACTGCGCTGGGATTGAATGGTGGGGAGCATGAGGGTGGATTTGTTTGTTTAGGTACAGCGCAGTACCAGCTAAATCTAAAAAGGTCCCTAAAGGTGGAATACCCCTTTAAAGCATATATTTTAAAAAAATCTATTATTCAATGATGTGCAGAAAGCTTAGTATAAGGTTGATTCAAGGACTAAAAAAAAAACCCTGCCAAAAAGGATAAACACCTCATTGAGCTAGTAAAGATGTGTCTATGTGGGAAGAAGGGCAGGAAAGGATTCAACAGATGTGTGTGGGATAAGAAGTGATCAGTGACCTCCTGACCGTTCCACCCAGATACTTCTCTCTAATCTCCTTCATAATGTGGCCAGTACTGTACTGGAGAGAGGATACAAGGGGGAGTTCCCCTTGCCTGGAGTACTGTCGGACGCTCATATTTCTCTCCTATCCTCCCTCTTACCTTCTAGTAGTGCAACTATAAAATATCAAATCTACTTTTAAAGACTTTTATTACACATAGCTGGGTAATAAATTCTGCACTCATTCAGTCTGCTTACAGTGCTGCGGATAAGCCGAATACTCCGCCATCTGCTCCCATCATTTGCTTACCTCCAGTTATTGAACTAGAACCATACAAGGAATTTGGACACTGTGAGAGAGTTAGAAAATAGCAAGGAAAAGAGTCAGCGCGCTCAGTACCACACTATCTACAGACATGCCAGGACTCTTGGGCTGTATTTTTCACCTCATCAGAATTTTCCCTGCCAGCTTTCACAGACAGAGCAGCCCAAACCTTCGACAGCGCTTCAAACAGGACATGGAGAGTCACTTGGCCATCACTTCTGGACGGTACAAGGAGCAAAACTTATCATACTGTCATAGTAAATATCTATCAGCCACAAAAAGCAATATTAACAGAAACATTAGTTCTGCCACAAAGAAGCTGTCTGTCCTCCAAGGCTAAGCTGCAACCACTGCCAGCCATTCTGGAGGCTATAGAGAGCTGGCGTCTGTCACCCAGTCACCTCCTACATACATGTCCCCCTTGGTATGTCTCTCCTCCCTCTCCTGGTGTATATCAGTAAGTTGTATGCTCTCCATATACTTTCAACAGCTATTCTTTCCATCTCTCCACCCAGAGCTGGACTCGGAAATTAAAGTAGCCCTGGTAAAAAACTAAAAGTAGCCCCATGCTGATGCGGATCCAAATTGACAGAAGGTGGGGCAATACAAGTAGGCGAGGTCAGGAATACCATAACGCAAAATACTTTCCTGTTAAAACCATATACCACAGTGAATAACAATATATTGCCCCAAAAACCATCCCTCTGCGGTGGCCATAAACTTTTGCCATTTATTGTCCTCCTCCTCCAGTTGTCTCTAAGATATGGAGTCGGAGGCTTAGGAGATGAGACGTGGACCACAGCAGTTGAATTCAGGAGGGCATGTGTGGTCGCTGTGCAGGTACATGAGAACCTGATTCTCACAGCCAGCAGCAGAGAGGAAGTCTTGGGTGGCCCCCTGGGAATCAGCCCACCGGGAAATTTCCCTGTAGGGTCTATGGCCACCAATCCTCCCCTGCCTCCACCATATAAAAGCAAACTCCTTCATTATAGGGAGTCACCTCCAAAATCTGTTTCAGAGCAAGCATACCACCATGTAGGGTAGGTGCTGATGTAGATTTTCCAGCAGGCGCAAGGACAACCAAAATGTGCCTAATTTATGACAAGGTGCACCTTCCGGTAGCAATGATGGTGAAATAGCAACTAAAAAGACAGCCAAAAAAACAATAAATGACCCCTAGTGTGAGCAATATTCCCATTGACTTGCACTGTCCAATGTGAATTCTGCATCGTAAATCTGGGATGTTGTGAATTTAGCCTTGGACTAGGTCTTTACAGGACTGAAAATACAGCAGAAAAGCCCACTAGGTTATTTGCTGCTATGGATTTCACCTAACCTTGTCCACTGCAAACAGTGCGGTAGAGAATCGCAGCATAAACTAACATGCTACAGCTTTCAAATCCGCACCACAAGTCAATTCAGGCAGCATATTTTCGGACAGCACGTCGATGACATTTCTTAAAATCTCATCCACTTTTCTGGTACTGGACAACCCTGAAGATTTTCAACAAGAAGGCAAATCTGCAGCAGGTAAGAGGGTTCTCCAAGATATACTCATAGGTCAGTATTGATCAGTATCTGATCGGTGGGGGTCTGACAACTAGGACCACCTTGGACCAGCTGTTTGAGAAGACACCAGTGCTCACAGTAGTGCCGCGCCTTCTCACTGCTTCTCCTAGGCCAGTGATGTTACGTTTATTGGTCATGTGGCCTAGACGCACTTAGGCCCTGAAGAATTTAAGGGATAGACCTGCCATAGCAAGCACAACCGCTATATAATGTATGGCGCTGTGCTTGGTGAGCACCGAGAAGGCATCGGCACTCACAGGAGCGCTGGTGCCTTCTCAAACAGATGATCAGCAGGGGTCCCAGGTGTTGGACCCCTACTGATCAGATACTGACGACCTATCCTGAGGATAGGTCATCAGCATTAAATTCTCAGAAAACCCGTTTCATACCCTCACTGTTTCCATTCAGGTTTCATGAAGGTCACAGGGGTTATAAATCAAATAACTTGAAGTTAGTTTTAATTCCTCGTTGCTGCATCGGACAGGAAACGTTTCACGATTTGCTCATCTAAATGTGCTTGTATGCTCTATGTGTCACAGCAAAGTCTGGAGTAATGGAAGGGAAGGAACTGGTGTAGCTAAAACCATCAGTAAAGGATATATTACATCCAGGATGGGATGCATGTCTCCTCTGGGAGCGTGTTGATTTTCTACAAGCTATAAACATTTCTAACAACTCCATCAGCATCATTAACATCTCTGTACCACCTGATACAAGGCTGAGCACCATGGATCTGCACACTTCCATTATATATACTTAAAAGAACCTCTCAATAAATGCATTTTCTTGGATATTTCTTTATTATAGCAACACTAAACACATCCAGTCTTCATCCTCTCCTTTCCCTAGGTCCTATTTTGTCTTGCATTACAATTAAGACTTATATATAAAGAACTCTTCTGTATGTGTCCCAGAAGCTTATCTGGGTCCTCCCTTCTCCTCAGAGTCCAGGGTCTGACTGTAAGGGCTCTTTCATTCAAAGGAGTGTTCTGTCCAGATGTAATGCGTGTTGTGAACGGGTTACATCCGTCCTGAATCCTGACCCATTCATTTCAATGGTTCTGTGCACATGAGCGCCGTTTTTCACACATCAGCTCTGCTTTCAGGAAAAAGCGCAGCATGTTCTATATTGTCCATTTTTCACACAGCCCTGACTCCATAGAAGTAAATGGGAGTTGCAGAACGGATTGCATCCAGATACAAAGCATTTTTCACTGATGGTTTCTAGGAAATGTTATGAAGCGCTATTCTTCAAAAGCCAATTGCATCCATGTGGAAAAAACAGAATTCACTGAACACAATCAAAGAAAAAACGGATTAAACTTGTGTGCAAAACCATCAGTTTTCCTAAACAGATCCTAACCATTCCATATCGCTGGTGTGAAATAAGCCTAAGGCCCCTTTCACACGAGCGTGTCCGGATTTGGTCCGGATGCGTTCAGGAAAATCCGCACGCATCCGCACCAAATCCGCACGCAATTGCAGTCAGTTTTGACTGCGATTGCGTATGTTCTTTCAGTTTTTTCCGCGGGGGTGCGAAGCGTTTTGATGCGTTTATCACGCGCGTGAGAAAAAACTGAATGTTTACAAACAACATCTCTTAGCAACCATGCGTTAAAACCGCATTGCACCCGCACTTGTGTGCGGATGCAATGCGATTTTCACGCAGACCCATTCACTTCAATGGGGCCAGTTCTGCGTGAAAAACGCAGAATATAGAACATGCTGCGTTTTTCACGCAACGCAGAAGTGATGCGTGAAAAAAAACGCTCATGTGAAAAGCCCCATTAAAATGAATGGGTCAGGATTCAGTGCATCACGCATTGCACCCACGCGGAAATCTCGCCCGTGTGAAAGGGGCCTAAGACAACCAGCTGGAGCAGTGGCTTCCTCCCTCTTTCCTGTGTGCAGTAGGACAAGAAAATCATCCAGCCCCGCACCCTCTGTCGGCCACCATCCAGAGATGGAAGAGACCGGTAGAAGATTAACCCATGGTCTCTGAGTCATCTTCACTGACCAACAGGTGAAGACAACTCTTGCCCACTTTTAATGTTCATTTCAAGTTTTAGTGTTCCTTTAAGTCCTATTATTCATTGAGATTAAGAGGGCTACTGAATTACATGATTAAAAAAAACTCCAACCCTAAAGCACCCCTTTCTCCCCTTTCAATCTGTGCTATGTGCAGGATACCCATACTGTTTCCCAAAAAGTTGTTCCCACTGAGGCTGTGTCACAAATTGGGGTTTGACAATAAAGGGTCATTATGCTGGGTTCATTCACATTCATAAATAGACGTGTGACAGTCAATGTCTAGTGCAGGTTATGCTCTAGGGGCTGGAGAATATTCAGTTTAAAGGTCTCATTTGGTCATACTGTATATTTGAACCCATTTCTCGAGGTAACAAGAATGTGTCTCAAGGGAGACAGGATGTAAGGAGAGATCACCTCAATTGGCATGAGGAGATTTATAGGCCATACATGCTCCTCTGGAATTCTGGGAAGAAAGACATGCAAATAAGCTCTTAACAAGATCTATCTCTAATGCCACCAGATGTAAGGCAGCTATCCTATAAGTCAATGTTCGACCATTTAAATAGGCCTTGAGACATGACTTGGATATTAAATAAGTCAGCACCTAATCTGCAGACAGCCGAGTCATGTCTCAAGGCCTATTTAAAGGGTCGAACATTGACTTATAGGAGAGCTCCTTACATCTGGTGGCATAAGAGGTAGAGCTTGGTAAGAGCTTATTTGCATGCCTTTCAGACAGTGACTAAATAATTATTACATGTTCTCCTGACAGTGAACGGACCCTCACGGCACCAGCAGCTCCTAGTAATAGGAGTACACTAAGATTTGTCACTACATCTAAGCTCTATCTTCTCGCACAGTGATGCTAAACTGGCCACAGGGAGCCACATGTGTGAAGGAGTGCTCAGCTCTTCAAAATCATGAAGAGCAAAAAGCTTCCACTCACAGCTAGAATAGCATCTAACAAACTGTCCAAATTTTTGCTGAAGAATTGGGAGACAATGTCATAAATATGGAGTATGTCCCATAAATCATATTTTGTAATATATTTAGGTTAAACGCTCCAGATCTATCCACCAAATGTATCCCTAAGGCTTCATTCACACGACCTTATTTTGTTTCCGTGTCCGTTCCGTTTTTTTTGCGGACCGTATGCGGAACCATTCATTTCAATGGGTCCGCAAAAAAAACGGAAGGTACTCCGTGTGCATTCCGTTTCCGTATGTCCGTTCCGCAAAAAAGATAGAACGTGTCCTATTCTTGTCCGTTTTGCTGACAAGGATAGGCATTGTTAAAATGGATCCGCAAAAAAACGGAAACGGATGCCATACGGAACGTCATCCGTTTTTTTTGCGGATCCGCAATTTGCGGACCGCAAAACACATACGGTCGTGTGAATGAAGCCTAAGTGTCCTTTCAGCCTCCAACTCCATAAATGGCCAATAATTTAGTAATAACAAACTTCCTGCACTAAAATGTGAACAGAAATCTTTTTCTTACATCATGTAAGTAATCTTGCTACTTAGACAGAACTTAAACCATATTTATTAGAATACACAAGTAAATATGTAATGCATGATGCATTTATTCATTGGAAATGAATGTTATATGTACTTTAATTATAAGAAATGTAGAAATTTGTCCTCAGAAAATGTTAGAAAAGCTATATATCTATGTCCTGGAAGTGCAAAGAGTCATGAGCAAGTCTAAATGGGAATAAAAGAAACATGTAAAAAATGTAGTAACTTTTTACAGGTGCCCACAGCCTGCCACCATTCTGGAAACATTGATACTTGCACACCGGCTCCCTTTTGTCTACCTTGCATTCCACAGCTTGTTTTGACATTTCCAAAAGAAATACGTCACCGCTGAAGCCAGTCATTGGCTGTATCGGAGCAGTTGACCTTACCAATGTTGGGGTAGAAGTAAACAAGCCGCAAACTGGAACAAGGACACAGGACAGGAGAGGGGGCAGGTAAATATAATTCTTTCATAGCAGAGGCAGTCTGCAGGCACCTGTGAAAAGGTGCAGTATGAAGATACCGAGTATAAGGGACAGAGAAGAACACAGGAGAGGCAAGAACTGATCATCACTAGAACATACTGCTTATCACTGTTTATAGTATAAGAGACAGGAGAGAACACAGGAGAGGTAAAAACTGATTATCTATCACCAATAGAACACCCTGCTTATCACTGATTATAGCATAAGGCACGAGAGAACTCAAGAGAGGTTAGGACTGATTATCTGTCACCAACAGAACACACTGCTTATCACTGTGTATAGTACAAGCACAGGAGAGAACACAGGAGAGTAAAGACCTGATTATCTATCACCACTAGAACACACTGCTTATCACTGTGTATAGTACAAGCACAGGAGAGAACACAGGAGAGTAAAGAACTGATTATCTATCACCACTAGAACACACTGCTTATCACTGTGTATAGTACAAGCACAGGAGAGAACACAGGAGAGTAAAGACCTGATTATCTATCACCAGTAGAACACACTGCTTATCACTGTGTATAGTACAAGCAAAGGAGAGAACACAGGAGAGTAAAGAACTGATTATCTATCACCACTAGAACACACTGCTTATCACTGTGTATAGTACAAGCACAGGAGAGAACACAGGAGAGTAAAGAACTGATTATCTATCACCACTAGAACACACTGCTTATCACTGTGTATAGTACAAGCAAAGGAGAGAACACAGGAGAGTAAAGACCTGATTATCTATCACCACTAGAACACACTGCTTATCACTGTGTATAGTACAAGCAAAGGAGAGAACACAGGAGAGTAAAGAACGGATTATCTATCACCAGTAGAACACACTGCTTATCACTGTGTATAGTACAAGCACAGGAGAGAACACAGGAGAGTAAAGAACTGATTATCTATCACCACTAGAACACACTGCTTATCACTGTGTATAGTACAAGCAAAGGAGAGAACACAGGAGAGTAAAGAACGGATTATCTATCACCACTAGAACACACTGCTTATCACTGTGTATAGTACAAGCAAAGGAGAGAACACAGGAGAGTAAAGAACTGATTATCTATCACCACTAGAAAACACTGCTTATCACTGTGTATAGTACAAGCAAAGGAGAGAACACAGGAGAGTAAAGAACTGATTATCTATCACCACTAGAAAACACTGCTTATCACTGTGTATAGTACAAGCAAAGGAGAGAACACAGGAGAGTAAAGACCTGATTATCTATCACCACTAGAACACACTGCTTATCACTGTGTATAGTACAAGCAAAGGAGAGAACACAGGAGAGTAAAGAACTGATTATCTATCACCACTAGAAAACACTGCTTATCACTGTGTATAGTACAAGAACAGGAGAGAACACAGGAGAACTGCTTATCACTGTTTATAGTGTAAGGACAGGAGAGAACACAGCAGAGGAAAGAACAGATTATCTATCACCACTAGAACACCCTGCTTATCACTGTTTACTGTGTAAGACACAGGAGAGAACACAGGAGAGCTGAGAACTGATTATCTATCACTACTAGAGCACCCTGCTTATCACTGTTTATAGTGTAAGTACAGAAGAGAACACAAGAGAGGAAAGAACTGATTATCTATCATCATTAGAACACCCTGCTTATCACTGTTTAGGCTTCATTCACACGACCGTATGTGTTTTGCGGTCCGCAAATTGCGGATCCGCAAAAAAAACGGATGACGTTCCGTATGGCATCCGTTTCCGTTTTTTTGCGGATCCATTTTAAAGAGGACCTTGGCTGTGCCGCGATCCAATCACAGCGGAGAGCGTCACAGCCAGGGAGAAAAAAAAACCTCACCTTCTCCCTGGCTGTGACGCTCTCCGCTGTGATTGGATCGCGGCACAGCCAGGGAGAAGGAGACGCCCATTGAGAAATGCCGGCGTCTCCTCCTCCCTGTACCGAGCTGTATTTTAAAAAACTAGGCAGAGTGGCATCATCAGCGGGGGGTACCCCGGGACAAGAGGTATTTATCTACAGTAATTCAAAACTGTGAAAGGTCCTCTTTAACAATGCCTATCCTTGTCAGCAAAACGGACAAGAATAGGACACGTTCTATCTTTTTTGCGGAACGGACATACGGAAACGGAATGCACACGGAGTACCTTCCGTTTTTTTGCGGACCCATTGAAATGAATGGTTCCGCATACGGTCCGCAAAAAAAACGGAACGGACACGGAAACAAAATACGGTCGTGTGAATGAAGCCTGACTGTGTAAGACACAGGAGAGAACACAGGAGAGGTGAGAACTGATTATCTATCACTACTAGAGCACCCTGCTTATCACTGTTTATAGTGTAAGTACAGAAGAGAACACAAGAGAGGAAAGAACTGATTATCTATCACCACTAGAAGAGCCTGCTTATCACTGTTTATAGTATAGGGGACATGGGAGAACACATGAGAGGTTAGGACTGATTATCTATTACCACTAGAAGACCCTGCTTATCACTGTTCATAGTGTAAGGATAGGAGAGAACACAGGAGAGGTAAGAACTGATTATCTATCATCACTAGAAGACCATGCTTATCAGTATGTATAGTACAAGCACAGGAGAGAACAGAACTGATTATTATCACTAGAACACCCTGCTTATCACTGTTTATAGTATAAGAGACAGGAGGAAACCCATGAGAGGGTAAGACTAATTATCTATCACCACTAGAACACCCTGTTTATCATTTTTTATAGTATAAGGACAGGAGAGAACACGGGAAGGCGAGGACTGATTATATATCATCACTAGAACACCCTGCTTATCACTGTTTTTAGTATAGGGGATAGGGAGAACACATGAGAGGTGAGAACTGATTATATATCACCATTAGAACACCCTGCTTATCACTGTTTACAGTATAGGGGATAGGGAGAACACATAAGAGGTGAGAACTGATGATCTATCACCACTAGATCACCCTGTTTATCAGTGTTTATAGGGGACAGGTGGAAACCCACGAGAGGGTAAGATTAATTATCTATCACCACTTGAACACACTACATACCACTGGTTATAGTATAAGGGACAGGAGAACACAGTAGAGGTTAGGACTGATTATCTATCACCACTAGAACACCCTGCATATCACTGTTTTTGATAAATAAGGGTCTTAGATTGACAGAACATAAAATATATTTATAATTAACATTTCCAAACTTTTCTAAATTCCTTTAAAAGTTAAGAAATTAATACACATAATAAATTTCTTCTGACTCCACCCAAAACTAGCTTTGACTCCAACTTCCCAGCCCTGCTGCTGAGCAAGTATACATTGGTATTCCTTCTTTGCAGTATGGTATAAACCTTCAATGTAGGCTTTTAACATGATGTGAACTGAGCCTTAGTGTGAATATGTATCTCACAGAAATCTTGGGGAGAATTTATCACGTCCTGCAATCAAACTTTTTGGCTTATTTGTGCAAAAATGTATGACTTTTTGCATTTTTTACACCACTCACTCCAGTTTTTTAAAAGTGGATGGGAATGTGGGCATGGTTGTCTACACTAATTAGTTTCCCTCCAGATTTATCACTCCGACTTTAAAAAGACGCAAATTCACTCTAGTAGAGGAGTGACGACAAAAGGCTTCTTTCACACGACCGTTGTGTTTTGCGGTCCGCAAATTGCGGATCCCCAAAGAAAACGGATGACGTCCATATGGCATACGTTTTTTTTGCGGATCCATTGTAATAATGCCTATCCTTGTCCCCAAAACGGACAAGAATAGGACATGTTCTATTTTTTTTTCTTTTGCGGGCTACGGAACGGACATATGGATGCGGACAGCACACAGTGTGCTGTCATTATTTTTTGCTGACCCATTAAAATGAATGGGTCCGCATCCTATCAGCAAAATATGCAGATCGGAGCCCGCAAAACATACCGTCGTGTGAAAGAAGCCAAAAACTGACTTTAAGGGCTCATTTAGACGACTAGTGTTTTGCAGATGCCGGCCCGTGTGCGTTCCACAATTTGTGAACCACATATGGCCGGCCCTATGATAGAAAATGCCAATCCTTGTCCACAATTGCGGACAAGAATAGGACATGTTCTATCTTTTTTGCAGGGCCGCGGAATGGAACTGCGGATGCGGACAGCACACAGTGTGCCGTCTGCATCATTTGCAGCACCATTAAAATGAATGGGTCCACACCCGTTCCACAAAATTGCCGAATGGGCGCAGACCCGTTTACATGTCCATTTGACTGGGCCCTAAATCATACCCTCATGATACCACAGAAGAAATGGAGTCAAAAGCATGAGAATGCAACTGGGTTTCTATAAAGGCGAAGAATATGAGCCTGATTTAAGAGATGCCAATAACATCGTAGACCTAAGGATTAAAGGGAACCTGTCACCATGGCCAGGTGACATGACTATGCAGGAACCTGGTCCTGTTATTCAAGAAGGGCTGGCAGAGGAAGCAGAAGGAAGGTTGCACAGAGTTGCATATGGATTAAAAGTACTTTTTCTCCAGAATGAAGAAACAGATCACTAAGTCAAAGGTATTATTACATTCCGCTAACCTAGCCATACAAGGTACTGACTCCCTTTAATTATCTGACCTTAAAATGCTGTGTCCAAGTTTCTTCATCTTATAATTGTAACCATACAATGCAGCGTTGAACCCGGCATGCCTTTGAACTGTACAATATAGAATCCTTTAGAAAATGAAATGTAAGATAAGGGAAATGACTTCATATTAATGACCTCTGCTTAGTGTCTGGCTCTATAATTACCGCTCTGGCCATAAAGTCTGCATGTCTGAGTCACATATGATCAGACAGGATATCTCTTGTAGAACAGCTTTCTGATTTCGCATTTCTAGCCCCAATGACCCTTAAAACCCACTAGTAATGGTGTACTGGCTCTACAACTTTAGTTTATTTTATATTTTATCTTATAGGAGATTTAAAATCACAAAAAAAAAAAAAAATAATAAATAAATAAAAAAGTTATGGGTCACATAACTCCTCAGGTGGTCATTCACATTAATGTTGCCAAACCCGCAAACTTTGCCAGGACTAACCAACCATTTAATGTGTATAGGTATGCCACCCCATGAGGACAGATGTCAGGAGAAAGAAGGATCAGGCTGTTGGATTTTAACATGCACAATGTTGTTGTTTGATCCTCAGGACAGATAACATGGTGCCGGAGGCTTACTCCCCTCTCCACACACTGGTATATGAAGTCTGGTCAGTTTTATCTGATTTTTTTTCCATTAAAGGGGTTGTCTGGCCTTAATTGGTGTTAGGAGGGAGAAGCTCTTTGACTTCCAAACAAATTTGAAAAGTGTTAGTCAGTCGGGCCCTACAGGCCCCTTTACATATAATGTACATTAAAAAACAAACCAACAATATTATTGCATATAAGTAATTCTTAATTTAAAAGGGTTGTCATGGTTCAGAGCTGAACCCAGACATATCTCCTTCTTCACCCAGGCAGCCCCTCTGAGATGAGCATGAGAGCATTTCATGCTCTTCCTTGTCCTGCACTGAATGGTGCAGGGCAAGGGCTTTTTCAGCAGATCCAGTGACAAACTAGGTCTCTGCTAGGCAGGGGCTTCCACCTAGCAGTGTTCCCGGTGATGCCACAGCTGGGCTTTAGCGCTGCCCTAGCCTCTATTTAGACTCATCAGAAAACCCATGGTTTTCTTTATAAAATGTGACCTAGATAAAACCCACATAAAAAGCAGAGTAACTTTGCATTCACACCAGTTTGTTTCTGTACTGTATCCTCAGCCTGTAATATGCTTCTTTTCTCAGATCTGCCCACATTCCCTGCTTGTTTGAAGGAGTTGTCTGAGATTTTGATATTGATGGATATCCTCAAGATAGGTCATCAGTATCTGATCGCTGGAGGTTGAACTATCGGCATCTCCATTGATTAACTGTTTCAGTGGTATTGCAGCCCAGGCCCATTTACTTGAGTGGGTCTGAGCTGCATCTAGGCCATGTGACCGATGAACTTGACACCACTAGGAAGGGGCCACAGCACTCACCAGAGCACTGAGACCTCTTCAAGCAGCTGTTTGGTGGAGGTGCCAGGAGTCCGATCCTGAGAATAAGCCATCAGAATCAATATCTCAGACCATGCTCAGGTGATTTGCGGTCCACTGTTTTATAATCTGATGAAGAGAATAGAACTATTACTAGACAGGATACTGTGTAACCATCAGATACCTGACCACAGCTTTGGGTGATCATGCTGTAAATGCTGACCATCAGGTTCTGCTCGAGATACCATAAGTAAACCAAAGAATGTGCAAAATAACTTTTTTTTTTTTTTTTTTTTTAACTGTGTATTTTATTGGTACAAAAAAATACACTGATTTTTCCATTATAACACAATAAAGGGAGCAAAATAACTTTTTGTGTAGATTTCATCTATGTAATAACTATGACCTAGACTTAAACATGGGTCCTGATAAATGAGGATAAGTGAGTGTGAGGAGGACAAGAACGGATCCCTATGGGAAGGTCACTCCCTTAGGGAACATCTGCAATATACATAAAAAGCCTCAAAGTGATCAGCGGACACACAGCCATAACAGACAGTCGGCCACAGATGGAGAGAATTAAAGTTACAGTTGGGCAGTGATCTCTTTCATCTCTGACATGTTAGGAAGGCCTTTCTACTGTAGCACTTCAATGGCAAGCCTTAATCCTGGTTCTTTGGCCAGCGTGTCTGGAGGATCATGGCAAAGTGATCAATGGTGTGGCTTCCTAAAGTCAACGAGGAAGGTTCTCAGTCTGAGACATGACTGCTCCGTCCTACAGTACCTATAAGAAGCTCTACTATGGAGCCTCATGGTTACTTGTTACATCCCTGCCAATAATACATGAGTTTTCTTACAAAATACATAAATAAATTAGACCATACTGTTCTATGGTCACAATTTGTATAATATTATAATTATAATATAATATTTTTGTAAATGTATCAATTGTGATATTTTTGAACACATACTGTATATATTTTAGGCCTGGGCTACACTGCGACGTTTTGTAGCATGGTTGATTGACTTTAACTACTGAATTCTTCTGAAGCTGTAGTGCAATAGTTACATTCAATCAGACATGCTATATAAAGTCGCGGTGTAGCCCTAGCCTTAATCTACTGGTTCATGAGGTGTCCAGCAGAGGGCACTGTTCACATTCCAAAGCATCTTCCAAAAGTTCAGAGGTAACCGCCATGACTACAATCAGTGGCCTGAAGGCAAATTCCTGGCACCTTCTACCTTTAAATGATACCTGCCAGATAGCAACATGTATTAACAGCTCCGTCACAGCACAAGACACAACTATTCTCAGTAGAAACACACCAGCAAGAACGGAGACCTTCACACTGGCCTTTCATGGTATCAGAGAAGTGACTTCTCACATCATGTTACTCCTTTGATAAGTGGGTATGATGCCTATAATCCTGAAGAGCAGCAATGCAGCCTTCTTATAAGGGTATGTTCAGACAGAAGATTCTGGGTGCGAATTCGGTGCCAAGAACTACAATCTGCAATGAAACCACCCCCCACTGTATTCAACTTGAAGCCACGCCCCACATTATGCAGCGGGGCAATTTTTGGTGTGCCTTTCAATACCACGCCAAGAATGCACAGGTCCATTCTTGGCACTGTTACCGCTCAGGCTCCTTGCAAAGTGGCAGCGGGATCCTGCTCGCGGTTTAGCTCTATTCAGTGGAGCTAAACCTACAGCAGGTCCACATGAAAACCCACGAAAGAAACCGCCGCACAGCGCAGCAGTCTCTGCCGTGGGACACGCGACGGGCTTTGAAACTCCGTCTGAGCATAAAAGCCGTGAAGAAAATGAGATGATTTCCCTAAGGGTACGGCTACACCGCAACATTTCATGTGATTATTGTCAATGGTGTTGCAATGCGACATGCTGGGACTGCAACGCGTCAGTCGCAAAATATCCAGACATGCTGGATTGTGTCACATGTAAGTTTTCAGCCATTGACTTTAATAGAAGACCCGCGTGCAACTCGTCTGCGACTTACAACAACACGTCACCGTGTAGCCATACAGGTAACGGGGTGCCCCCATATGGTGTTTTCATTAGGCACTGCTTTCTGCATGTAATGCATTCTATATGATGGAGCCATACAATACATCAAGGGCAGAATGATTAGGAGGGTGCCTTCACACATGGTGGAAAAATCTGTGCAGGTTTTTACAAAAGGTACGGATTTCTTTGAGAGTTTTGATGCAGATTTCTGTGCGGATTACACCCCCCACCCCTGCTTCTGAAAAGTGGTAACATATCATTACATATGCAGCACTATGTTATCCTGTAGAGGAACACAGGGCAGAGAGCGACGCTTTTCAACCCCATAGGATAACATGGGGAAAGTCTTTATGTGGCGTTTTTTCTGGCGGATTTTTCCACCATGTGTGAAGGCACTCTAATCTGTACAGACTACATGGTAACTGGCATACATATACTAACTCACAATGTCCATGGAGCTCCCCATGCAGCCGTAAGCATTTTGCGGTCCGCAAATCACAGATCTGCCACACACGGATCCCGGCCAAGGGCAAGAAACTTTTTTTTTCACTTCTGTAGACAAGTCCTATCTTTATCTGCAAAACAGACAAGAATAGGACATGTTCTATGGACCACTGTGTGCTGTCCGCATCTTTTGCAGTCTCTTTGAAAAGAGTGGGTCCGTGTCCGATCCGCAAAAATTGCGGATGCGGATCGAAACTACAGCCATGTGCATAAGCCCTTAAAATGGAGCTTCACTTTAACGGTATGTAAACCACCAGTCAATAAGACAGAAGATCCTTGCTAAATGTCTTCCCCGTTATTGATCCGCATGACGCTGGTGGAAGGGGCGAGCGCTTCACCACAAATCATATTGTTAGGGTCGGTCCCAGAAGCAGCAGAACACTAATAAACCTCCTTTGTGGAGAAGCAGCCACTTACCTAGCTCCACTACCAACCTAGTGACCCCAATGTTAACTAGCTCTACCCATCCCGCACCCGCCATCTCATACCCTGCAGCACATATTTCATTGCCATATCCAGCTACAAAATACACGGTCAGCTCCTCTGGGAGCATCATCTGCCATGTCAGAGCCAGCGCCAGGCTGCAATTAGGAGGATTAGTCTGTTGCACATTGGCAAACACGCCCAACCGAAAAGTCCTGTTTACTCAGAGAAAATGCCAATAAGCAACCGCCGCATACTGACTGTATCATCGCCTATAGATGTATTCTACATACATTATACATACCAGTCAATTACATGCAATGGACCTCAACTGAGATGTACACCCCTGAAGTAAATGACCCCCAATACCAATCTCAGTATAAGCCAAGTGCCCTAGACCTCTATGTGGCAGTACTATTCGCTGCTGCTGTGCCATGCATAGATATGTACTAAAGAAGCAGAACCAGGAAATGACTGAGGTCCTGAGGACAATGACTCCCAGCCCAGGACCCTGAGGTTAAGCGCCCTCCAGGCTGGCCAGTCAGTCCCTCACATACAAAGGCCACTCACATAGTGCTTGTTGGGGCTGCGCCTCTTCTGGACGTTCTGCACGCTGACTTGCACGATGCTTTTCCTGGGCATGGCTGAGCCGGGCAGCGGACAGGGAAGAGGTGAGCTGGCGGTGTCCTGCTGGGGCTCCTGACTCTTCACGACGAGGGAGAAAGCGGTCCCGTTGCCAGGTTCAGCGCCCAGCTCGTCTTTCTTCCCTCAGCGCTTCTTCCCTCCCCTCTCTGTGTGAGGAGGACCGGCCCACTCATTCCAGCACAGCCCCTCCACTACCTCAGTACGTGCTATCCCTTATTTCCAGGCAGCAGTGCTGGGTGCAGGTCTGATCCCAATGGCAACATACAGTACAGGAGTACTTCACTTGTCCTCTGCTGTCCACATCTCATGCAGTCACATGTCTGGGAGAGCTGGGTGACATTCTGCAGTGGTTGTCCTATGGTAGTGATCAGGGGTGGATTGGCCATAGACCTTACAGGGAAATTTTTTTGGTGGGCCGATCCCCTGGGGGCTACCTGGGCCCTCCTCACGGCTGACCAGTGGAAGTTTTTGGGGATGTATTTTGTGCTGCTGGCAGTATTTTGTGATGGACTGTGGTATTTGGCTTGTTGGGGTGGTATAATGTGCCACAATATGGTATTGCTGGCCCTGCCTTCCATCAATTTGAACCCGACCACAAAATGGGGCCACTTTTAGTATTTTTTTTCCTGGGCCACTTTAAGTTTCCATTCCGCCCCTGGTAGTGATGGTTTGTGACACAGTCTCTTAACAGTTGCATCTACAGGTTTTTCAGTGAACACAACCCAAGGGCTCACGCATGCGAACGTGGGCCGGCCGTGCCCTGCATTGGGGACTGCAATTTGCCTGGCCCTGTGTGCATTCGGAAGATACAGAGAGGAAGGCCACAGAAGCAGTACAAAGCGCTACCGTGGCATTTTGGTCTGTGTCTCCGCACCTCAAAAAAATAGAACATGATCGTGGACCCATTAAAGTTGAATGAGTTTGCATCCATCAGCACAGGCAAAAAGTGCAGTCCCCAATGCATGGCACAGGCGGCGCACGTTCATGTGGATTAGCCATGTCTAGCTTCTGGCCTATGGTAGGGTTGCCTTTTTCCCAACAAAGAATTTCAGCCAAGTTTACATTGTGAAGAGGGTGTCGTTTTTGGAGATTGCCTTAAAGGAATTGTCTAAATGTATGGTTGTCAGAAAATGGCTGCACTACTACCTCAGATGCTGTTCAAAAGTAACATAGCGCCCGTAAACCAAAACATCTTGACAAAAGATAAGTATACACGCTCAGTCCCTCCCAGTCTCCTTAAAGGGGTTCTCCAGGAATTAAAAAAATTTAAATGCTTATATATTATTTTACAATAAATATGTTCACAAATAACTTTCATTACTTAGAATGGCTTGTTTTGTCTAGGGAGCAATCATTAGGAGAAATAAAATGGCCGCCGTCCTATAAGTACACACAAAACAAGTTACTTCACAACACTGTGCTATAGAGGTCCTTCATCCTCCGCTCTGCTTGTCAGGAATCATGATCCTGAATACAGGTGAATCTCTGTTTAGAATGGAGAAGATGAGGAGAAATGAGAGGAGGGTGAGGTGTGGCTAACGAGCAGCAGCACTTGTCTGCAGTTTCCATTGCCATAGCCCCACATTACCACAGTCTTTCCTGTCCATCACCTCAGTACTTCATGTCTCTTCATAAACTAAATTCCCCAGAGATTCAGCTAAAGTTCTTATCAGCTGTATTCAGGATCATAATACCTGATAAGTAGAGCAGAGAGGAGGATGAGGCAGCTCTTTACCTCAGTGTTGTGAAGTAACTTGTTCTGCTGTGTGATTAGGACAGGTTTTGTGTGTACTAATAGGACAGAGGCCATTTTATTTCCCCTGATTGCTCCCTAGACAAAACGAGCCATTATAACTAATGAAGGGTATTTGACAATATATTTATAATAAAGTAATATTTAAGTTTTTTCATAGTAATATAGTAACATAGTTTATGAGGCCGAAAAAAGACATCTGTCCATCCAGTTCGGCCTGTTATCCTGCAAGTTGATCCAGAGGTTCCCAGAGAACCCCTTTAATGTCCTCATATAGTACTTATTCCACCTTTATGTCACCACACAGTAGTTATGCCCACCCTATGCCTGTCACAGTAGTAGTAGTGCCCACACTGTGTCCCTCACAGTAGTAATGCCATATGTGCCCCCTTCACAGTAGTTATGCCTAAATTGTGCACCATCACAGTAGTAGAGCCCTCACTGCACCCTCACTGCAGCAGTGCCCACATTGTACCCCCTCACAGTATTTATGCCCACATGTGCCCCTTCACAGTAGTTATACCCACATGTGCCCCTTTAACAGTATTTATGCCCAGATGTGCCCCCATCACAGTAGTTGTGCCGACACGTGCCCCCTCACAGAAGCAGTGTCCTCTCACAGTAGTTATGCCCACATGTGCCCCTTTAAAGTATTTATGCCCACACGTGCTCCCTTCGCAGTATTTATGCCCACATGTGCCCTCCCACAGTAGTTATGCCTAGATGTGCCCATCTTCAGTTGATTCCCTACCCCATTTAAACTGCTTGGCCCAAAACTTTACTTGGTAATAAGAAGGGGCATTATCACCATATACCATCCTTTCTTTGATTGCCTTAGACTTCTTTCCTTCCTTTGCAAGGAATTTAATTGCGAAGCAAATCCCTCACTTTCTTTGTAGACCCACACTGTACTGCACTTGCCATCCTGTCACTTCCGGTGGTTTCATCAGACCGAACTGCTACTGTGTGTGTTGCATATCCAGACATGTCTCAACCTCAACAGACAAGCTCAGCTCTCTAACACTGACAGAACATGCTGGGGTAGATAACTTATTGAACACTTCTCATAAATATATAGTTCCTCTAAAGATCTGCACTCCCCAGCAGCGTACAGGATGCTGTCACACATCACGCTGCCAGGCTGTGTAGGAGAAGAGCACAGGCTGATTCCCAGGCCTGCACTGCTTCTCCTATACAGTCCAGCAGTGTGAAGTGCCAGCTGCTGAACTGAATGTATAGTGGGTAGCGGATGGCTCCATGCTTCACCATTATGGGCAACTGTTTCTGTGTCTTATAGATGCAGAGACAGCTAAGTGCGGGACATACCTCAGCTGTTCTGGGATCATGGGATAGCCACTGAAGTCTGGGACTGTCCCGGCGGATCCAGGATGATTAGGAGGTATTTCCACTTTGCACCATTTGTATTTTTGAAAACCACCTGTGAGGTCAAATGCTCACTACACACCTTGGTAAATTGTATGAGGGTGTGGTTTCTAAAACAGGGTCACTTCTTGAGGTTTTTTTTTAAATTTAACATAGTTAATACGGTTGAAAAAAGACATAGGTCCATCAAGTTCAACCAAGGGATAGGTGGAGGATGTGAATCCCAGAATGAAGTGAGACTCAGATTTCTACACATTTTCATAAGCAAACCTCAGAGCTTCTACAATTGTCAGCCAGTGCTGTATAAATCAGCAAACTAGGCCTCAAATGCACATGGTGCTTTTTCTCTTCTGAACTCTGCAGTGTGCCTAAACATCAGTTCATGACCACATATAGCGTGTTACCATATTCAGGAGAAAATGGGTACCGAATTGTGGGGCCCATTTTCTCCTATTATCCCTCGTGAAAATGAAAAATCTGGTGCTACAGCAATATTTTATTTTGGAAAAAAATATAATTTTTCATTTTCACAGCCAAGTGTTTATAAATTCTGTATAACACCTGTGAGGTTAGAGCCCTCACTACAACCCTTAATAAATTCCTTGAAGGGTGTATTTACAAAATGGGTTGACTTTTTGGGGGATTCCACTGTAGAGATAATTCAGGGTCTCTTCCCTTCTGAGCCCTGTGGCATGCCCATACAGCAGTTTATGACCAATACATTGACGTATTCAGGAGAAAATGGGTAACAAATTGTGGGATCCTTTCTAAAAAGGAGTCACTTTTTGGGAGTCTTCACTTTAGGGGTAACTCAGGATCTTTCAAAAACCTTATGTCGCTCTTTCCCCCGGTGTGCCTATACAGCAGTTAAAGACCACATATGGGGATTTTCTGTAAACTGCAGAATTGGTATTTGGTATGTTACAGGAAAAGATGGATTACAATGGAAAATCTGCAAAAAAAAGTGTAATTTTTAAATTTAATCTCCATTTTCCTTTAACTCTTGTGGAACACCTAAAGGGTTAACAAAGTTTAAAAATTTGAAAAATTGCAAGCCTTCTAATGTCCTAAAAAATAAAATGACACTCATTAGAACAGTAGAACTGGGAAGCCATGAATACAGCTTTCCCTGTGCTGGGTCTGTAGCCACCACTTCCTGGTCTTATTTTGGCACTGCACACTATTTTGTGATCTGCACACAGCGCGAAGATGTAGGCATGCTCTGTGACGTCATTCTGGAGTGGCGACGTTCAGAATAGGAGAGGCAAGTTTTTTTTCTGATCTCAGGTTGATTAACCCTGAGGTGAGCTAAGGTCTGATTAACAATGGGCGTCTGAGCTGGGATCTAATTAACATTGAGGGTCTGATTGGGGGTCTGATCTGAGGTCTGATTAATATTGGGGGTCTGAGCTGAGGCCTAATTAACATTTTGGATATGAGCTGAGGTCTGATTAACATTAGGGGGTCTGATAGGGGGTCTGAGCTGAGGTCTGATTAAAAATATATATTTTAATTTTCCTCTATAAAACCTATCACTATCCATCTTAGGGTGGGTTCACATCACGTTTTATGCGTCTGTTTGACATATACATTACAAAAAAAGGATACAAAAATGTAGTAAACCTCGTTTTTGTATCCTGCACAGTCTGGTAAAACATATACCGGATCCGCAAAACACGGATACTGGCCATGTGCGTTCCGCAATTTGCGGACTGCACATGGCTAGCACTATATAGAGAATACCTATTCTTGTCCGTGCTTGCGGACAAGAATAGGACATGCTCTATATTTTTTGCAGCGCCGCGGAACGGAACAACGGATGCAGACAGCACACGTGTGCTGTCCGCATCTTTTGCAGCCCCATGGAAATGAATGGGTCCACACCCATTCCACAGAATTGCGGAACGGATGCGGATCCATTTATACAGTCGTGTGAATGGGGCCTAATGTATACGGAGGGGAAAAACACAATGTCAACCCACCCTTAGAAGCAGAGAAATTCCAATTTTGAAAATAGTGAATTTTTCTAAATTTTCTGTAAATGTTGGATTTTTTTTTTTATAAATAAGGGTAAACTACAGTGCTGGCCAAAAGTATTGGCACCCCTGCAATTCTGTCAGATAATACTCAATTTCTTCCAGAAAATGATTGCAATCACAAATGCTTTGGTAATAATATCTTCATTTAATTTGTCTTCTATGGAAAACCACAAAAAGAATTGTCAAAAAGCCAAATTGGATATAATTCCACACCAAACATAAAAAAGGGGGTGGACAAAAGTATTGGCACCCTTTGAAAAATCATGTGATGCTTCTCTAATTTGTGTCATTAACAGCACCTGTTACTTACCTGTGGCACATAACAGGTGGTGGCAATAACTAAATCACACTTGCAGCCAGTTGAAATGGATTAAAGTTGACTCAACCTCTGTCCTGTGTCCTTGTGTGTACCACATTGAGCATGGAGAAAAGAAAGAAGACCAAAGAACTGTCTGAGGACTTGAGAAGCAAAATTGTGAGGAAGCATGAGCAATCTCAAGGCTACAAGTCCATCTCCAAAGACCTGAATGTTCCTGTGTCTACCGTGCACAGTGTCATCAAGAAGTTTAAAGCCCATGGCACTGTGGCTAACCTCCCTAGATGTGGATGGAAAAGAAAAATTGACGAGAGATTTCAACGAAAGATTGTGTGGATGGTGGCTAAAGAACCTCAACTAACAACCAAACAAGTTCTAGCTGCCCTGCAGTCCGAGGGTACAACAGAGTCAACCCATACTATCCGTTGGCATCTGAATGAAAAGGGACTCTATGGTAGGATACCCAGGAAGACCCCACTTCTGACCCAGAGACATAAAAAAGCCAGGCTGGAGTTTGCCAAAACTTACCTGAGAAAACTTTTTGGAAGAATGTTCTCTGGTCAGATGAGACAAAAGTAGAGCTTTTTGGGAAAAGGCATCAACATAGAGTTTACAGGAAAAAAAAGGCCTTCAAAGAAAAGAACACGGTCCCTACAGTCAAACGTGGCGGAGGTTCCCTGATGTTTTGGGGTTGCTTTGCTACCTCTGGCACTGGACTGCTTGACCGTGTGCATGGCATTATGAAGTCTGAAGACTACCAACAAATTTTGCAGCATAATGTAGGGCCCAGTGTGAGAAAGCTGGGTCTCCCTCAGAGGTCATGGGTCTTCCAACAGGACAATGACCCAAAACACACTTCAAAAAGCACTAGAAAATGGTTTGAGAGAAAGCACTGGAGACTTCTAAAGTGGCCAGCAATGAGTCCAGACCTGAATCCCATAGAACACCTGTGGAGAGATCTCAAAATGGCAGTTTGGAGAAGGCACCCTTCAAATCTCAGGGACCTGGAGCAATTTGCCAAAGAAGAATGGTCTAAAATTCCAGCAGAGCATTGTAAGAAACTCATTGATGGTTACTGGAAGCGGTTGTTCGCAGTTATTTTGTCTAAAGGTTGTGCTACCAAGTATTAGGCTGAGGGTGCCAATACTTTTGTCCGGACCATTTTTGGAGTTTTGTGTAAAATGATCAATGATTTAACTTTTTTTCATTCTCTTTTGTGTTTTTTCATTGCAAGCAAAATAAATGAAGATATTATTACCAAAGCATTTGTGATTGCAATCATTTTCTGGAAGAAATTGAGTATCATCTGACAGAATTGCAGGGGTGCCAATACTTTTGGCCAGCACTGTATACTGACACAGATTTGCCACTAACATGCAGTATGATGCAGGGGCGTAGCAATAGGGGAAGCAGGGGAAGCAGCTGCTTTGGGGCCCAGACCCACAAGGGGCCTCCTCAGGAGGGAGACTAAAAGATTTTATTATCAGGCCCCCCTCAACAGTATTATACAATGACATTATATACAGTGACACTATAGAAAGCGGATGGAGCGGCTGTCAGGCCTTGTCTGGGAGAGCTCAAACTTGACTAGTCACAAGAGTGAGGGTTGCATGTGAGTTGTGGGTTGCGAAGAAGTTTCTGGGGGGGCCCCATTCAAAAATTTGCTGTGGGGCCCAGTTAGTTGTAGTTACGCCACTGGTATGATGTGTCTAAAAAATTCTGAATCATTCAGATAACCAGAAACATTCTAAATGTATTACAGTTCTGCAGACTAAAAAAAAATACCTAGGAGTCATTGGCTCCTAAACTGAAAAATTTAGGAGCCAAATTACATTTTTAGTCCCCAAATTTAATATATATAACTATAATTAAAAAATTTGTCTTACCGTGTGCAGTTGCCCGCATGTCTCTCCTTTGGATTTGTTCTTCATAGGGCTCATTCAGACGACCGGATTTGTTTTGCAGATCCGCAAAACACGGATACCAGCCGTGTCCGTTCCACCATCTACAATTCTAAGTCGCACTGGTGATCATTTTGGTCACCATCTTGAGCACTGTATTACCATGTTCCCCTGTATGAATGGAGCGGCAGATACACACGCATGTGCTCTGCTCCATTCAACTTTAGTTTTGATGCAGCCAACCCCCTCCCGATGTCAAAGGTGCATAACCACTTTCATATTTCCATCCAAAACTCATTCAATCAATTTAATGGGTATAGAAAAAAATGAACGCACCCAGAGGCCAGAGACATCCGAGTTTTTCAGATGGAAATTGGAGCAGCGTCTGAATCAGGCATAAGGGTACACTGGGAATGGTTTGCCCTAGCCTAGACTTCTGAGCTGTGTTTTTGCATGGAACTTAGGCCAAGTTCACATGTCCCTTCTCAATGTGGATTGCAAATCCGTGGCTATATGAATGGCAATGAGGTCCTGTGGCAGCTGTCACACGGACCTTGCAGTGGAATACTCATTGAAATCTGTGTAAAATTTAACAGGCATGTTAGTGTGAGAGGAAACACAAAGATTTGAGGGATGGGAGCAGCAAAGCGTCACAGGAAATGCCCACTGTGCGTACAGCTTGCAGCCTGAAAACAGCTTTAGATACTCAATTTTTTGTCTTGTGCCTTCCTTGCTGGTTTCTGTAAATGCATATTTTCTCATAAACTACTGAAACGTCTATCTACAAAGTATATTGAAGAGGGTGTGTGTGTGTGTGTGTGTGTGTTTTTGTTTAACCCTTTCTACCCCAGAGGTTTTTTTGACTTTGCGTTTTCACTTTTTGCTCCCCGCCTTCCCAGAGCCATAACTTTTATTTTTCTGTTTACATAGCCATATGAGGGCTTATTTTTTGCAGGACAAGTTGTACTTAACAACGCCACCATTTAATATTGCATAGAACGTAGTGGAAAGTGGGAAAAATTCCAAAGGGGGTGGAATTGGAAAAAAAAAAGCATTTTGCCACAGTTTTATGTTTCTTTTGTTTTTTTTTACGGCATTCATATGGTAAAACTGACTTGTGATCTTCATTCTTCAGATCAGTATGAATCCAGCGATATCACATATGTATACTTTTCATTGCATTTTGATGCTGAAAAAAAACTTTTTTTGCAGTCATTTTCTGACCTCTGACTTTTTTGTAGTTATGTGTGCAGAGTTGTATGAGGGCTCATTGTTTGCAGGACGGTCTGTACTTTTTATTGATACCATTCTGGGGTGTGTACAACTTTTTCATCACTTTTTATTTAATTTTTTAAGGGAGAAGAAGCGACCAGAAAATTGCAAATCAGCCATTTTGACCTTTTTTGTTTCACCTTTCTCTTTATGGGATTAATGCTTTTACATTTTGATAGTATGGGCGTTTTTGCATGCGGCGATACCCATAATGTGTTTTTTTATTTTTTAATCTCATTTTGGGGAAAGAGGTGATTTTTATTTTTTTTATTTATTTGTAAAAACTTTTTTTAACAAGAAATCATTAGATTGTTGTTATGATTTTTCTTGTTTCCTATGGAGCCCTATTACATACCTCCTAACTTTTGAAAAATGCAAAGAGAGACAATGTCTGCGGCACACATCATGGCAGTTTTTTCATACTAGGCCACGCCTCTAGCTCAACCCAAAACATAATTACTGGAGCCCCTGCGACAATTTTTTTCTTGTGCTTCAATGTCCATATAAATACCACACATAAATAACACAGGTCAACAGCATTTTTGGGGCCAAAGATATTTCAACGAATTTAGGGTAACTTTGGGGTGCTGATTCTGAATATGTCATCAGTTTTGCCAGATTGGCTCAAGTTTTTGAGATTTTTCGTGAAATGTGTAAAAAAAAAGACGTAATTTGCTACACGCGCATTAACTTTATTGATATTGTCATGAATACAATAAATTTAACAAAGTAAATGTTGATTTTAGTTTATTTTAACTAGTTTTAGAAAATAATCTTCAAAAATGAACAAGACATGAAAGATAGGAGACATTTAATCGCTGGAAAAGCGCTTTTTATATGATTTTCTTCTATGTGAGCTATTCGGGCAGTCACGCTGTAGATTCCAGCAGTAATCAGCCATCATATGTCTGTCCCATCTGCCTTGGTACCTTTCCTCCATCACCATAATATCCTGATGAAATCTCTCCCCTTGTTCTTCGCTAAAATCTCCAAGGTTTTCTGGAAATCTGTCCAAGTGACTGTGAAGATAATGCAATTTAATGCTCATGTGTACACCCAGATTTCTAAATCTCAATAGCATGTTTTGTACCAGTTCTTCATAATTGTCTGCCTTTTTATTTCCCAAGAAGTTCTTCACTACCAACACAAAACTACACCATGCAGCAGCTTCAATGTCATTCATTTCCTTAGGAAAATTTGAATCTTTAATGAGTTTCCGAATTTGAGGACCATCAAAGATTCCTGCCTTCAGTTTTTCGCTACTAAGACCAGGGAAAGATCTGCAGATGTACATGAAGCAATTACCATCTTTGTCTAATGCCTTTACGAACTGCTTCATTAATCCTAACTTTATGTGAAGTGGTGGTAGAATGATTTTTTCCCTGTCCACCAAAGGTTCGTTCACTATGTTTGATGCTCCTACTGTCAAGGTGTCCCTTGGAGGCCAATTCAGTTTCTCCCAGTGCTGATGTTTTGCTCTACTATCCCACATGCAGATGAAGCAAGGATACTTTGTGTATCCACTTTGCTGTCCAAGTAAAAAGTTGACCATTTTTAAATCAACACATATCAGCCACGAATGTTCATGGTAGCACAGTTTCTCCAAGACCATTTTGACATTTTTGTATTGTTCTGCAAGTTTAGTTGAGTGAGCTACTGGAAGAGATGCACACTGATTGCCATTGTTCAACAAAACACATTTCAAACTCCTTTTTCACTGGAAAACAGACAACAACATAAAGTTAGTGCAAAAATCAAGCTATGAACAAACTTTTAGAACACTAATTAACAAAAAACTATATAGTGAAGAGAAGTCCTGGGAAGAAGCTGTGGTGAGGTCTGCTACATAAGGAGAGGTAAGTGAAGGGAGAGGCAGTGCAATGCTGGGGGTTGTAGTTATTTAACTGGGACTGTAAGTTAGGGCTGAAGGGAGGGAAGTTATTTACATGGGATAGTGGGGTGGAGTGATGTTATTTACATGGGACTGTAAGTTGAGGAAGTGATGTTATTTACATGGGACTGCATTTTGGAGTGGGCTGTAGATATAGAGGCATGTTATTTACATGGGACTGTATATAGGAGAAGATCGGAGAGATGGTGTGATGGTATTTACATGGGACTCTATGGCGGAGGGGAGGGAAATAATGTTATTTACATGGGACTGTATGGTGGAGGGGCTGAGGAATTATAATTTCTGAGGACAGGAAACGGAGGAATATAACTACAGGGGGCACTTCAGAGTGAGCATTATAAATACTGGGGGCGCTTCAAGGCGAGCATTATAACAGTAGGGGACGATATAAATGGGGCATTTTAAATCCAGGGAACATTAGGCGTTCTTATTACTACTAGGGGCACTTCAGGGCAAGCATAACAGTAGGGGGCGATATAAATACTGTGGCACTTCAGAGTGAGCATTATAGAGGGGCAGTAGAGGGCATTATAAATACTGGGGGCACTGTGGGGGAATTTTAAATCCAGGGGACATTAGGCATTCTTAGCACTACTGGGGGCTCTATAGGAGGGACTTTTAGATCTGCTTTATTTGTACTAGGAGCACTATGGGGAATCTTATTACTACTGATGGGTCTATAGGGAGCTTTATTACCATTGAGGGCCTTATTTCTACTGGGGGCTCTGTAAGGGCATTATTAATACTGGTCGGCTCTTCTACTAATGAGGGCACTCTTGGGGAGCACTATCACTGTTGGGGACACTGTAGGGGCAGTATGACTAATGAGGGCATTCTAGAAGGGGATTAATATTGGTGGGACTTTGAGGAGCACTATTACTATGGGGGCATTGATATTTCTTCAGGATAGTATTTGGGGTCACAGAAAATTGAGGAAGCTAAGATGTCTGTGTGTCACACTCTGCAGAGACGAGGCGGCTGAGAGAAGTCCTGGACCGAATGAAGAAGATGACAACAGAGAAGATCTGTATCAGAGGAGACGTCACCTGGTAGGCACTGGATGTGAGAGGTATGTGCTGCTGTATAGCAAGTACAGCAAAATGTCTTCAGTGTTAGTGTTTGCAGGGGAGGTTGGGGGGCGGTTGGTCGACTTAAAAAATTGGGCCATATGCATTGGGGCTTGGGCCCCTGCTGCACGGGGAACAGGAGCAACACCAGAAGCGTCCACTTTTGGTAAATAGCGTGCTCAGATACCGTGGTTAGAGGTGAGGGTTAAATGTCCATGATCGCCATTACCGCCGCTCGCGGACATTAGCCATGGATGCCTGCTGTATGAAACAGCAGGCACCCGGTTGCTATGCTGCTCAGGAGCGGGCGTCATATAGTACGTCACATGTTGGTAAAGGGTTAATACTATATATGGTATGTTTTTGTTGTTTTTGCCACAGACTTCTTTATACGCCTTTAAAAATATCAGCAAAAAACATGTCCCCCCCAAAAAAAAGCCATTAACCACTAAATGCACAGCATTTTTGCAAGCATTTTAAAACAATAAACAAAAAAATGTCATGTGTAACCTAGCTCAAACATGGCAAACCGTGTTAGAAGAGAAAGGCTTCACATGGGTACTGTGAACACTATGAAATTCTCATTTTATATTTACTGTAGGTAAGTTTTAAATGTGTAATTAAAAGAAGGAGAATGCCTTTTCAGTGTACCCATTTACAAAAGGTTTAGGTCACATTCACACATGGCTTATGAATTGTGGATTTTTAGTGCCAACTGCAATCTTGGACAGATCAATTATTGTAACCCTATTACTAGGGCTCAGACTGGATGATAAGTCTGGTGCAGGGATAGACACTTTCCTCTGACTCTACAAACTATGAGTTGGCTTACTTTGAGACAAATTTTTATGCCATAATTGCTCCAAAGTTTTGGTGCAAAATTGTCCATATTAGGTCATGTCTCTTTCCAGTGAAGTCCCATCCCTTTTCAAAGTATGTTGGAGAAAAAGTGTAGAAACATCCAATGTGCACATCTGCAGATTTTCAATAATTTGGTGATGCCTCCTCAATCACTACCTAAAAAGGGTTTTCCCACAAAAAAATTAACTACATTTTTCAAACCAGCACCTGGATCTGAATACTTTTCTAATTGCATGTAATTAAAAGTTTAGTATAGCCAGTGAGCTATTCAATAAAATATATCTGTATAGCGCCACCTGCTGTTTATTCTTTTCCTTAGGGCCCATTCAGACGGCCGTATTCTTGCGGGTCCGCAATAATGCAGACCTGCAATACAGCGCTGTGGAACACACGGCCGGGCGCCCCATTCAAAATGCCTATACTTGTCCGCTCATGCGGACAAGTATAGAACATGTTTCATCTTTTTATGCGGAGCGGCTGTGCGCTCCCATAGAGGTGAATGGGACCGCATCTATTCCACAATATTGCGGAATAGATACGGCCCCATTCATGCGGTCGTGTGAATGGGGCCTTACTCCGCTGTCTACCTCAGTAACATGCCAAGTTCCATCCTTCTATTGTCGCCTGCGGTAGGTACTGTTAGAAGCGTTCCTTTCTGACAATTTCCTGCTTATCAGTGGAGGAGACCGCTGCATTTACGTGAAGTGATCTCCTCCACAGTATGAGGAACAGTGTTCACTAATGACATCGCATGTCCCCATAATGACCTATTGTTTGCCGGCAGCAGCTCATGTTTACACAGCATGTGCTGCCAGCAAACAATTTTTGTGACCGTATAAATGATCTATTATCCGATAAACGAGCATTTTGCTCATTTTTCGGGTAATCAGCTGTAGTGGCGTAACTGCAGGGGAACCAGCTGCTTCGGGGCCTGAGAGGAATAGGGGCCTGGGAGCAGTGTCTTTTCTACTACTATTCAAGCCAGACCGGGCCCCCGTGTGGCTGTATCTAAAGGGGGCCCAGTCTGGCCTGAAATGTACTAGAAATAGTATACATACCAGTATCAAGGACCTTTAGAATACAGTAATCTGTAGGCTAAAGGACAGGGGCGGACTGGGAACTTAAAGTGGCCCTGGAAAAAATACTAAAAGTGGCCCCGTTTTGTGGTCGGGTCCAAATTGATGGAATACCATATAGTGGCACATTATACCAACCCAGCAGAGGCAAATACCACAGTCCATCACAAAATACATCCCCAAAAACTTCCACTGGCCGGCTGTGAGGAGAGCTCAGGTGGCCCCCTGGGTATCGGCCCACCGGGAAATTTCCCTGTAAGGTCTATGGCCAATCCACCCCTGCTAAAGGACCTTTGATGATGTCATCAGGTCACATGATCGAAGGTCCTCTATCCTACCATTACTGCATTCTGAAGGTCCTTTAGTCTCCAAGAGGCATCAGATGATAATGAAGAACCTGCAGCCTGTAAGTAAATAAGTGTCTGTGTGTATATGTATATATATATATCTATATCTCTATCTATCTGTTTGTGTATGTATATATGTGTGAGTGTGTGTTATGTGAGTGTTTATCTATGCCATCTGCTTATTCTGTATATAGGAGATATCTGGATATGGGTAGTAGTGTATATATATATTATATATATATATTATATATATATATATATATATAAAAGGAAAAGCTGGAGCCACACCCACTACATGTGTAGCAAGCAAGCAGTGTCAGCGGTTAAATGTGACCAGCATCCAACAATATAAAAAAGAATAAAACCGCAGCACATCCAAAATGTGAATGAAGTGATGTCCTTTATTCACCCATGCGACGTTTCGGTCCGCTTACTGGGACTTAGGCTTGAGAACGGTCCCAGTAAGCGGACCGAAACGTCGCATGGGTGAATAAAGGACATCACGTCATTCACATTTTGGATGTGCTGCGGTTTTATTCTTTATATATATATATATATATATATATATATATATATATATATATATATATACACACACACACACAGACACACACACTACTCCTATCCAAATATTTAGGACACTGATAGGATAGGTATCAAGGGGGGGGGGTGCCCTGTAGAAAAATTGCTGTGGGGCCCATTCAATTGTAGCTACGCCCCTGATCAGCGGCACATTTACAACACCATATAATCCCTAACGAGCATTCCTATAAACACTCGTTAGCGATTATCTGAGAGGTTCTCACCTGTGTAAACTGCCCTTTAAAAGATGGATGGGAAAATAGTAGAGGAAAAGGCAATGCTATAAATAAATAAAATATAACCGTTATTAAATATACTTAGCCAAAGTAACTTGCAGTATAGATGACTGCTTTTTAGCTATGCCATGAAAGAACGGGCTGGATGTCCCCAGTGTTATACTATTACTGACCAGCACTGCCACATTATTTTCTTCTGTATATTTATATTTAAACATTCTAAGTTGACATATATGACTGCTTTCACAGTGTCAGTGTTCCCATCAGTGATCAACTGACCAACCACAGACTGTGTAATAGTGGCCTTATTGTTATCTAAATACTCTGTCTCAGCTATTTTTTGTAATGCATTGAATTTTTGTGGTAGTGAGTTTTCATTACTGGAATGGATTGTTGAGCTTACACCCTTAGTTAATTTCGCACAAGCGATTATCCCATCCAGATGTGTTCCATTTTGTGAACGGACAGCATTATGACTGAACCCTGACCCATTCATTTTAATTGGTAAATGCACATAATCATTGTTTTTCACAAACCATCTTTCCATTCAGGAAAAATTGCAACATGTTCTGTATTGTCTGTTCTTCACACAGGACTGGTGCATTCAAATCAATGGGCCAATGAAAAAAAACTGATAGCACACGCATGGCATCCAGATGCAGTCCATTTTTCATCGATGGTTTCTAGGAAATACTGCATGTTATTCAGTGTTTCATCACATGCATGACAGATGAATGTAAGGCCTTATTCACAGTCCGTGTCCGTTCTGCATTATTTGTGGATCACACTCGGACCCATTAATTTTTATGGGTTTGCAAAAAAAAAAAAAATGCTGACAGCACATGTATGTCATCCATGTTGTCCACATCCATGTTGCCTGTAGCCGTATTTTGCAGATCTGTGGTTTGCAGACTGCAAAATACATTCAGTATAAAATTGTAGAGGCTACAATCTAGCCTGTCTGATTACTGTCTCTTGCAAAACGGTGGCTGTTGAAAAGGAAGGTCTTTTCTGGCTTCATTTTAACCATCGTGAGGGGTCAAACCATCTCCGATTCATCCATTACTGCCATAAGAAATGGATCTTTTTGTTAAAAAAATCAAGTTACATTTCGATGTTTGGACTTCTGAGATAATAGAATGAAAGGTTTACTGAACTTTACCACCATATACTATTAAAGCAATACCGTTCTCAGTAAATATCCCATATACAGTACAGCACTGGAAGTTTTGTCTTACAATAAGACTTTGTAAGAGGACCTACAGAGAAGTCATTTTGATGTGTGCTGAGACCACAGGGATTGAGTACAAAGATGAACTGTTCTTCTGAGGGTTAATGAGGCACTTGAGAGCCAGACTTTTGCTATGTGATGAGGTTTTAGCCCTATGAAACTGTATGACCCTACAAATTAGCACACCCAGTTCACAAAAGATGCACATTCCAAGCTTCTTGTACATTATTCCCTGGCTGTAACATAAGAAGGGTGGGTTTCAGGAGGGAGCAGTGGCTTTTAGACCCTCACTTTTGACTTGACTCTTTCGCCCCCAAGTGGTGAATAATACTTGAATCTCAGCTTTCTGAGAAATTTGTTTCTAGGCCCAGTTTTATAAACCAGATGTTCCGAGAAAAAAAAAAAAAAAATACCGTACTTATTTTGTGTTTTTTCCTAGGAGAAATGCACGGGGTGCAGTTCTGGTTGTGTATCATTTCTTAGAATCCACATCATTTCTACATACCGTTTGTGTGGCTGATGAATATTTTGCAACAGTACAGTCTTATTTCTTTTCTTATTACTTTATTAGAATCTTATTTACATTTTACAGTGTTTCACCCCAGCAGAAAGCCCTTATGAAAATAATACACATTTGCACATATGAAAATAAGCTGGGAGGAAAATATATTATTTAGAACTATATGCACTTGTTCTTACAGCACTTGTTATAGAAACTTAGAAATGAAGTTAGCAGCGACTAGGAGGAGAAGAGGAAACACAATATTCAAGTATCACAGCTGCGCCAAATTATTAGTCAAGAAATAGTACTTAGGGTATGGCCACAAAATCTGATCTCTGTGGTTTTGGAAGCCAAAATCAGGAGTGGATGATAAAGGAGAAAATGTATGTATGTCGGACAAGGTATGACTTCTCTTTTTTGAATTCTCTCCTCATCTTGGCTTCAAACCTGACTGTATGACTATACCCTTATATATGAAAAGGACACTTCATCCGATTCCCAACAGATGAAATATTTTCTATGCAATCCAATTTTCTCTGCCAAACGTGATACTTTATATCAACCAGACATCCCAAGCTCAATGTAACAATATTAGGTGACAGGGCACCTTAACTAGGTAGCTTAACTAATAATTCTATATTTTTAAAGTACCCACTTGTTAAATGTGGCCCACTATAAGACTGGCCAGCAGTCACTACTTATCAATTACTACACAGAAATGCACCAAATACACAGCTTCAAGTTCAAAACTGTTAAACATATTACACCCAACATTCTTAATAATGACCTCTATACATGTTATTTTGACATCTGCCAAATTCTCAATATGTAGTTTAACAATTCAACTATATTATTTTTTTCTTAGTTACGCTGCTTTTAAAGGGGTTGCCCAGGTGTTTAGATATTGGTGACTGATGCTCAGGATAGGTTTATCAATATTAATTGGTGGGGTTCTGACTCCTGGCACCTCCAGTGATCAGTTGTTTGGAGAGGCAGGCTGTGGAGCTCCGCGAGTGCTGCGGCCGCTTACTAGGCTGGTGACGTCACGTTCATCAGTCACATGGCCTAGGCACAGCCTGCTTCCATTCAAGTGAATGGGGCGGAGCTGAAATACCAAGCATGACTGCTATACAATGGAAGGCGCTGTGCTTGGTTAGCTACGAGGAGGGTGCAGCGCTCAGCAGGGGTAGCCGGTGTAGGATCCCCACTAATCAGATAATGATGACTTATTGATGACCTATCCACAGGATATTAAAACATCCAGAAACCCCTTTAATTTCTCATAGTTCAATATTTCTTCTTAAAGCTTTGACTGAAAAATGTAAAACCCTAATGGGAAGATTTATCAAAACCACTAATTTGTTTGTAGGGACAACTGCCCCACTTTTCTCTTGCACAGATTTTGATAAATCTCCATTGTGCATCATATCTGAATCCACAGTGCAATTTCTTCTTTATTTATCATATAAACGTGCTGAAATGATCTGTCAATTTCTTCCTTCATAAAGTATATTTTAGAATACCCACAAGTGCGCAAAATCAATAGTCTGAGCACAGGTCAGTCTACAGGTGCATAGAGTAGGTGTGCCGTCAAATAGTACAGCTTACTAATATTTTGTGGTCTGCACAAATAAGGCAAGTGTAAGGAGTGCTTTATAAAATATACTTAAAGGAATTGTCTCATCTCACCCTTACTAAGCCTTGACCATCAGGTTGCTGGGAAACAGTGGTGTGGGCTGGTGTGCCACTGTTTCAGTAGCTCTCAGTGTTGTGTGTCCCTGCCAGACCTGTATCTACTGAATTACACTGACAGCATTATGTCACAAAAATTCAATAGATTCCAGGTCTCACAGGGACAGTCAGTATTATAAATCATTATAGGAGCAACGGGGGCATTGCCATTACACCTAGAGGCTCTGCTATCTCTGCAGTTGTCACACCCTCTCCACTTTGATTGACCATTCCAGGCAGTAATAATCTCGCCTGTACCTGTAAATCAGAGTGGAGAGGGTGTGACCGCTTCAGAGACGGCAGAGCCTCTAGGAGTAACAGCAAACCTCCATTGCACCTAGAGGCTCATTTGCATATATTAAAACATAATCTCAGCAAAGCAGGCACATATGAACATGGGAGCAAAACAGATACCTTCAGCGCCCATGCAACAGGTCAGCCAGTTTTATAGGTCTAAATCTGCTGACAGATGCTCTTTAAGTGCCAAAGGTTCACTCAGGAGCCATACAAACATGGCAAAAGAAAGGAAGGCAATGAGGGTAAACAATGTGACAGAGTGAAAAGGCACACGGACTCAAATACAGGCCCACCAAAATGAAAGTCAATTCGATATTAATGTCCCATACACGAGGAGAACGTTTTTGGCACAAAATAATTTACAAAAGTCTCTTTTCCAGAAGCAAAATAGAAATAGCAAGTATGGTCATTGAGCAGATAAATGACATCAGCATTCTTAAGATGGGGCATCATTTTTTGGTTGGCAGGCAGCTTTTCGTTGTATAATTATGGATATGGCATTTCCTCCACATTAAGCTCTTCTCTGGTTTTCAAGACCTCAGTCTGCAGTGCTAATCTCTCAGCTTTCTGACGTGTTCCTTCATATTTTTACTTGCACCTTAAGTGCAAAGACAGTTTATTGGCAAAGTTGTAACAAAACCTTTTCCAGATCCTTCTGGAGATGGGTATTAAAGTGAGTATTGCTGATCACTATGAGGCCTCAGCTGAACCATAGGCGTAAAACTTAGCAGGTTTCTGAGCAGAACCATTATGTCTTCCTGCGTCCTCACTCATGCGGAAGAACATTTCCTGCTCCAGCTTCTTCTGCTCAAGATCATCTTCCAGAGCCTGTTGCAATACAAATATAAATGTATTTATCAAAAATGCTAGAGTAATAAGCCATCTCTGCTTAATTATAGTTAACAACAAAGGCACAACTTAAAGCTTATTGGCTCCAATGGAAAATTTGTACAGCCCCCCAACTACAGTATCACACTAGTCACTGTTCTAGTCTCCTCATATGAGGTAGACAAATCAGGAGATTGAGAGCACATTTCTGCCTCCTCTCAAGGTGCTTTAAAATTGTTTTCAACGTTGTAGCATTGAGCAGTGTAATTATAGCACCCTCGTCCCAATCACTTGAATGGGATGGAATGTAACTAATTGCTCCTTTTCATTCAAGCAAATGACCGATACATTCTCATTATCGGTAGGCGGTAATACATTGATCACCTATGTTGTGAAATGTGGTTTACTGGAAATCTCTTAACATGTAACAGGATTCCTGACCAATCCTGGAATGGCAATAACCCGATTGCAGTACTGTTTTTTGTTAATTTACTTGGGATAGTAACTCATCATTTTTTGGTTCCACTAGGTGGCGGTAGTATACTGTGCATCTAATTAATGTACGCTACATTTACTCCATTTACTACATTTACAATATTTTTGTGAACAGCAATTCAGAAAAACTGAAAGTTCTACTGTGGGGGAGATTTTTCCAGACTAGTGTTACTAATGCCAGTCTTCATCTCCACTGCTGTGGTGCAAGATGTGCAAAAATTATTAAGAGGCGCACTTAATAATTTTTGGTGCATGTAGGCTGGTCCATGCATCATAATCTGAAACATCTACGCACCAGCTTGGAGCTAGTGTAGGTTTCATACGTACCAGAAAACTGGTATTAGTAATAGCAAATGTGTTGGGCCAATTAGGCCTCTCCCCCTCCCGCACTTATTTAACAAAAGTGGCGAACAAGGGGGTGAAAAGATGAAATCTAATTTTGCACAAAACAGGGCTTGTACAAAATTTTTTGCAACTTTTTAATAAATGTTCTCTTTGTACTTTTACAAAGGTCACTAACATTCAATATCTAGTTACTGGGTTTTCCATTCAAAGAGGCACAGCAGAAACACCACAGGGTTAGGGCTCATGCACACGACCGGTGCTGCCCCGTGGCCGTATTGCGGCCCACATATGCTGGGTCCGCAATACACGGGCAAGGGTCGTGTGCAGCCCGCATCACAGATCGCAGACCCATTCACTTCAACGGAGATGATTCTTTCTGCATGAGCCCTTAGGGTCCATTCACATGTCGGTATGAACGGGTCCGCATCTGTTCCGCAATTTTGCGGAACGGGTGCGGACCTATTCATTTCAATGGGGCAGCAAAAGATGCTGACAGTGCAATAAAGATAGAGCATGTCCTATTCTTGTCCGCAGTCATGGACAAGAATAGGCATTTCTATCACAGGGCCAGCCAAATGCGGTCCGCAAAATGCGGAACGCACATGGCCGGTGTCCGTATTTTGCAGATCTGCAATTTGCGGATCGCAAAACACTTGCAGACGTGTGGATAGACCCTAAAACCGTGTGTTTTTTTAATTAATTTATTAATCGGGTGATGGTATTATACTCAATTCCTGCTGCACATGTTTGGGCTAATGGCATTTTGTCTGACCCTTTCGCTATAAGGCCCCTTTCACACAAGCGAGTTTTCCGCGCAGGTGCAATGCGTGAAGTGAACACATAGCACCCGCACTGAATCCTGACCCATTCATTTCAATAGTTCTGTGTACATTTTTTTCACGCGTCATTTCTGCGTTGCGTGAAAAACGCAGCATGTTATATATTCTGCGTTTTTCACACAGCCCTGGCCCCATAGAAGTGAATGGGGATTCAGTGAAAAAACGCATTGCATCCTAAAGCACTTGCTTCAGGATGCAATGCGTTTTTCACTGATGGTTGCTAAGAGAGGTTGTTTGTAAACCTTTGGTTTTTTATCACGCGCGTGAAAAACTCATCAAAACGCATTGCACCCGCACGGAAAAAATGAACAACTGAACGCAATCGCAGACAAAACTGACTAAACTTGCTTGCAAAATGGTGCAAGTTTTCCTGAACGCACCCGGACCTAATCAGTCACGCTCGTGTGAAAGAGGCCTAAAACTGGTAAAGCTAGAGTTGTCCCTTGTCTCTGTTTTTTTTCTCACAATGGAGCATTTGGCTGTAGCGGGTATCCAGGTTGGGAAAATGCTGATGACTTGTTTTACAAGCAAAAGAGGCCCCAAAAGTTTAGGTCTTCCTGAGGTGCTGTATACTGCAACACATACCAAATCCGTACACCGTGGCCATATATGTGGTGTACAGATTCTGATTTTTTACAAAAGGCTCTGCAATGAGTGCTGTACTGGCAGACGCACACATACCCTGCATTGGTGTGCCATGCCAGGCTTTACTGGAGCAGGCACAGGCAGAAGCTCTGCATAGCATATCTCTGCTCTGCTAAAGCCTGGCCTGGGTATCCTGCACCGGTGTTCTATGGCACAGGTTAGCGATGTGTGCAGCACATATTGTAGAACACAGAATTTATACATTGCATCTATGGCTACTGTGTACAGATTCTGTATGCGCTTCAGGAAGGCCCAAAATTTGGGGTCCTCTTTTACTTGTAAAACTATAAAATCAATACATAAGAAAAGTTTAGGTACAGTACACTTTCACTATCTTCCCTTACAGCATTAAGGTCTTCTAAACTACCATTCTAAGTTTTTGTTATAGTTTGGTTTTATGAGTGTAGAATGAACCCGTAAAATGGTTGTTCTGCTGAAATTTTTCTAAAGTTCTGTACTTACGCCAAACCATTCCGGCTATTGCTGCACTGGAATATGAGCAACTGACCTCTTTTAGACGGCATATATTTTTGAATGCTGTATATCGCCTCTATTCTATATCAACTTCTTTTGGAAAGTAATAATGGGAAATAGTGAAACTCCCTTTTTAACAAAATGGGAGGCAGAGATGAACTTTAGTTTCACTCCAGAGAAGGTACTTAAAGGGGTTAGCTGGGAAGGATTTCGAATGGCTGCACGCAACCTGTCCTAGAAATGCCTCCACTTGCAGAGCTGCCTAGGGGAGTGAGTGGACAGGGCCTCCCTTCACACTATACTGCTCTACAATAGATGATGTGATCCTGCTTATGATATGCCATCATGGCTGAGCAGCCAGACAGGAAACCATCTTTGGTATCGTGGGTGAAAGAACATAACTAAAAGATACACTCTCACTAATACTTCTGTCTAGTAAATATTCACCAGCTTTTCCCTACTGCTTCAGAGGTGGATTGGAGATGTGGGCAAGAGAGGAGAAAGATGCTCCATGTGTGATGGGGATTCACCTCTATTAAACATTTTTCGGACCACAGTCTTCAAATTTATTGGACATTTTCTGGGGTACTACTGCTCAATACCATACTCCTCAAATTAAAATAAAAGGGCTAATAATGTAATAAAAGCAGGCAACTAAGATTTGCTCCGCTGTATGAAAATAGTGAATGGGTCCAAGAAATTACAGAATGCGCAGGTTGCTCATGAATGTGTAGATGGATATGACCATCCATCTCCTGTAATTTTATGGGGGAAGGGGGGAATTTACAGATAAATTTATTTCACCATTTTGAACCCAGTAAAATATTAAAAACTTTCACCTTCATTTTACTATTTTAATTTGGTCGAATTTTTACTGGATGATCAGCATTTTGTTCGTCACTTAAATTTAGAAGTATTTTAGCCTTACCTTTTTGCGGGGCCTTAACTTTTCCCTCCAGTCTCTCAGCATCTGTATGTGACCCTCATCCAAAGCCTTTAGTTTTTGAGTCTCATGTTCCACTAAAAGATGGCACTTTTCGTTCTAGAAAAAAGTTGATGTATAACAGTAAAAGGTCAGACAACAAATATTCATCAACAGACTACCAGTATTACCAGAACTATCCACAGCGCTACCAGTAACAGAAAAACAGAGCTCCAGCTCTTAGGCTGGATACACACACCGGGGGAACACATCATTCCCCCTACACCAGATTTCAGGTTAGGCGTATACACTGCTGAAGCTGCACCTAACTTGGCATAAGCCTCGTCAGAAATTAGCCGCAGCCTATCATGGGGATATCATGATCATATGATAAATTGCTCCCACTGTGTTTTTTGCGGTATTAACTTGTTTTTCTGTAAGTCAAAAATGTTGCAGCCAGATGTGATATTAAAGTGAATGTGTCGTCAGAAAATGACCTATTAAATTATTTTAAAAAATTTATTTTTCGAATTTTTGCTGATTTTTTTCATTTTTTAATGCAGATAATTATATGAAATTATTTTCAAAATATATATATATATATATATATATATATATATATATATATATATATCTAATTTTTTTTAAATTTAACACAATATATCACTTTTTGTGGCGACAAGCTCTTTTTAAAAAAATAAAGCACGCTCTTTGAATGGCATTCCCTATAAGCTTCTCTATAGGATAAAAAATAACAACAACATATAGACATACGTATGTATAAAATGTCTCAAAATAGAAATAAATCTACAAAATTCTAGTTCTTAGGTAATGAGTTTCATGTCTGGCAATGGGTTTTCCCCATGAAAGTCAAGGTAGGGATCACAGAATTCTGTCAGTTAAAAAAATAAATAAAATGAAAACGGAAAGCAACTGAATTTTTCAGCCATGTTTTGCAATCCAATTCACTACCATGTAACATCGGGGAAGATAACTATGAAGGAACCTGGCCATGTCAATCAAGGACAGGGAGAGGCTGGCAGAGAAGGATCACTAATGAACGGTATCATTATATGTAGCTGGGCTAGTCCTACAGGACATTGTACATGGTGTATAAGTGAAAGTCATGGTGACTGATTCCCTTTAAGTTGTTCAACAGATGCGCCCATAGCATTGAGTTGTACAATTTAACTGTGACGCTAGGTCTTTTGTTACAAACAGTGGCAAGTTGAAGAAGATGGGACCAATGCAGCTACCCAACTATCACATGGCTCCTATTTGCCTTTGTTAATATCACACAACCGAAGTCAAGTGTGATTTAAAGGCTATGCACAACTTCAAGGGCAATTTTGTTCATGACTGCATTTTACTCATTTTGGGCTAAAAATAAATTTTTCAATAGGTCTTTATTAACAATATTCAGCCGTTCTGTCAAAGGATTAACAGTTTGTCTCGCTGTGTGAATCGTACTTTTTACTTTCACTTTGTGCCGATCATCTAATAAATATCTAAATTACTCAAAGTTCATAAACACGTATTTAAGCCACATTCTCATCATTAAGATAAGAACTGAGGTATAACGAGTGTTTATAAGGTAAGAAATCAGAGATACCGTATTTTTCACTTTATAAGACGCACTCCGCCCCCCCCCCCCAAAAAAAAAAGTAGGGGGAAAATTGCAGTGCGTATTATAAAGCGTATACAAGTGAGCACTTCCATTATGGAAGCGCTCACTTGTATGTATCAGGTGCCGGATCCCCAACAGACCTCAGATCAGCCCACCCAGCCGCATAAAATAAAAACCTCTCTTACCTGTCCTGTGCCGCGGCTCCCCTCCGGGTCCGGCGCTGCACTGTCCTGACCGCGTACAGCGTCCGGACGTGGTGCGCGCACTATGACCTGACGCTGCACGCAGTCAGGTGACAGAGGAGCGCCGGACCAGGAGGGAAGCCGCGGCACAGGACAGGTAAGAGAGTTTTTTTATTTTATGCTTATGGGGATGGGTGGCCTGATCTGAGGTCTGATGGGGGCTGATTGAGGTCTAATGGGGCAGAGTGGGCTGATATGGGGGCACAGTGGGCTGATCTGAGGTCTGATGGGGGCACAGTGGGCTGATGGGCTGATCTGAGGTCTGATGGGGGCACAGTGAGCTGATATGGGGGCTGTTGGGCTGATCTGAGTCTGATGGAGGCACAGTGGGCTGATATGGGGGCACAGTGGGCTGATCTGAGGTCTTATGGGGGGCACAGTGGGCTGATCTGAGGTCTTATGGGGGCACAGTGGGCTGATATGGGGGCACAGTGGGCTGATCTGAGGTCTTGATGGGGGCACAGTGGGCTGATATGGGGGCACAGTGGGCTGATCTGAGGTCTGATGGGGGCACAGTGGGCTGATGGGCTGATCTGAGGTCTGATGGGGGGCACAGTGGACTGATCTGAGGTCTGATGGGGGGCACAGTGGACTGATCTGAGGTCTGATGGGGTTCTGACATGGAGGGCTGATATGGGGGTCTAATGTGATGTCCTGAAATTTATGGGGGGGGTCTGATATAAAATCTGGGGTGCGTCTTATAATCAGGTGCGTCTTATAAAGCGAAAAATACGGTAACCAACTGTCAGCTGAGAAGCCTGACAGAACAGAATAAGAATACAAAGCCTGGTACTAGAGAATCTAAATGATGTACAGAGAAAGGGGTTCAACATTTTTTAATAAAGACCAATTTGGGGTGGGGGGAATAAGGGATAAGATTTTTAGCTCAAAATGAGTACAATGCAATAATAAAAAAAGTCCCCAAAGATGTACATAACCTTTAAGTCAAGAGGCAGATCCATGTCTGAACATGAGCCATGCTGTTTGGCTTTAACCGTACATTTGTGTTTCCGTATGGGATGTGATGCAGTTACCTGTAGCTGCTGCAGCTCTCTTGCATTGCTGTCGCACTGGGCCTGCATCTCCAATATCTGCTGTTCATGCTTTTGCAGTTGCTGTGACCGCTCTGCCTTCTGTCTCCTGTCTTCCTGCTGTGTGAACTACAAGGAAAAAACCTTTTTAAAATCAACTGTTACCAAAAATGTATTTCTAGGTCACTTTTTTCAGATGTCATTTTAGGGCAACATGACAGAAAACACAAACAAGATACATTTTCCATACTGACTGTGTGTATATATATATATCTCTATCTATCTATCTCTAATATGTCTCATTTGTGTAGATCTTAGTGCTGGGACCTACACATGATAATTAGAATACCAATGCTCGGTGTCCTAGTCTTAGTAGAGAAGTGAAATGCATCCATGGTCACTCTCTGTCATAGTGAATGAGATGCATGGAAACAGCCAAGTGGGAATACACAAATCAACATGCAATTAAAATGTGAAAACAGGTATACATTAAAGAACTCCCTCAAAAAATGTTAATCTCCGACCTGCTAGAAAGGTACACGATGTAACATAGTGAATGTAATCTTCTTACCAGTGTCTGTATTTGTGAGTTATAACCTCCCTTCTGCTTCTCAGCTGTGTTATGTGACCAGCAATCAGACTCTCCAACTGACACAGCATCTTATGTGTGGACAGGAGGTCAGTTTCTCTATGTATTCCTAGGGGAGCCTCAATGTCAGTCGTTAATAGAGACGTAACTGACTTCCTGTCCTGTGTCAGTTGGAGATCAGAGTGTTGGTCACATGACACAGCTGAGGATCAGAAGGGAGGCTATAACACGAAAATACAGTCACTGATGAGAAGATTACCTTCACTACAGATTAGATCATGAACCTTTCTAGCAGGTCATAGAATACAATTTTTACAGGAGTTCTACTTTAACTAAATGCTCCATGCAAAACTAAGTTATGATGGCAGAGCCTAAGTAGGTAGTGCAGAAAGTAGGATTTCCCTCTTTGGTGTTCTCTGAACTCTTGTACTATGCACTGCCCTCTTAAGGCTATGCCAGACATAACACCGTGTATAATTATTTCCGAAGAAAGAAATAGAAAAGAAGAAAATTCCAGCCTTCACAAACATTTCAACTATATGCACTGCACCAGGGGCGTAGCTAAAGGCTCATGGGCCCTGGTGTAAGAGTTCAGCTTGGGCTGTGTGCTATCCGCATCTGCATGTCCATTCCTATTTTTGTTCGTTTTGCGGACAAGGATAGGCATTGTTACAGTGGATCTGCAAAAAAAAAAAAAAAAACGGATGCCATATGGAACATCATCCGTTTTTTTTTTTTTTTTGCAAAACACAACGTTCGTGTGAATGTAGCCTAATACAGCGCCCCATACCTCGTACATCCAGTGACGTCTCCTCACCTTCTCCTTTTAGACCAGACGCCATTTTTCATCTCTGCAGTTTGACCAAAAAAAAAAAAAAATCTTTGTTTTATTACTTTTCCATCATCCTCCCATCTTCTGGACAAATCATCCTACCACCCCAGTGCTGTGCCACTAGTACCACACAGATAGTGCCCTTCAATAATTATTGGCACTCAGTGTCCTAAAATAACTGCGCCCAGCAAATAGTGTCCCTGACAGTAATAGTGTAAACATAACATCCCCCAGAAATAACTGTGCTATGCTGATACTGTGCCAGGGTGCCCCCCACAGTAATAGTGCTCCCAAAGTCCCAACTAATAATTCTCTGCCAGAGTGCACTTGTTAGTAATAGTGCCCACAACAGTACTAGTCCCCACTGTGACCCAGAAGTAATAATGCTTCCAATGTGCCAGTAAGTGCCCCCAAAAGTTCCCCCCAATAATGTGCCAGAAGTTTCCCCAAAATTTCCCCCAATAATGTGCCAGCAAGTGCCCCCATAGTGCCCCCCAATAATGTGCCAGTAAGAAGTGCCCCCATAGTGCCCCCCAATAATGTGCCAGTACGAAGTGCCCCCCAATAATGTGCCAGTACAAAGTGCCCCCAAAATTTCCACCCAATAATTGTGCCAGTAAGAAGTGCTCCCCCCCATTGATTCCCCACCCCCAAATCATGTGCCAGTAAGAAATGCCCCCATGTGCCAGTAAAAAGTGCCCCATGTGCAGTAAGAAATGCCTCATGTGCCAGTAAGAAATGCCCCCATGTGCCAGTAAGAAATGCCCCCATGTGCCAGTAAGAAATGCCCCCATGTGCCAGTAAGAAATGCCCCCATGTGCCAGTAAAAGTGCCCCCATGTGCCAGTAAAAAGTGCCCCCAGTGCTCCCATGTGCCAGTAAGAAATGCCCCCCAGTGCCAGTAAGAAATGCCCCCCAGTGCCCCCATGTGCCAGTAACAAATGCCCCAGTGCCCCCAATAGAGCTCCGGTCCGTGATTGCACCAATAAAAAAAACCAAACACTTATACTTACCTCCATTGAGCTAGCAGCGATGCAGACCTCTTCCGGCCTATGTCCGGCGCTGTACGGCTGCAGGCCTCTCCCTCCCCTGCCCCGCAGCACAGGCATCTGTTTCGCCGTCCTGAGGACAGTGATACAGATGACTAAGGAGATGAGCGCTTCCACAATGGAAGCACTCATCTCCCTCTGCCATACCGCTGCGTTGCCGCCCAACTGTGCGCAGGGCCTTGCCTTGGCGGTGCGGCCCTGCAACCCTTGGGGCGCCCCTGGCTTAGGGGCCTGGTCGCAACTGCGACCGCTGCAACCACTATAGCTACGCCACTGCACTGCACCATAAATGCAATGATTTCTGAACTTTCATCTACTTCCTTGGGATACAGTGGTGGTGTTATGTAAACAACTGCTTGAAAAAAAAAGACACATTCAAGCAATTACATAAATAAGAGACAACATGGTCTCCCCAAATGTTTTTTATTGTGGGGGGAGGGGAGATTACACTATGCCTAGATTAAATATATATAGAAAGTGGGTGCGTAGAGCAGTTGGGTAGGGATAGACTGTTCTGTGCATCCCCAGTATGTGTTGCCACATGTTGGTTGGTAGGAAGAGGACATCACAAGTGGATCTCTAACCAGGCAAGTACAGCAGAGGGACTTTATACAATTTAATTCTACACATTATTATAAATATATCTTTTTTTGCAGATTGCATAGCAAGGTATTTCAGTAGTCTCTTTTGTTAGTAGTACATGGTGATACCTGGCATCCCTGAAGTATGAAGTAACTGTACATGTGTACTGCACAATACAAGTGATGACAGTCTCGGTGCAGCGATGCAGAATATGTTGACACTATATAAATGAACTAATAATAATAACGATAATAAGAAAAATAGGTAACAGATTTCTCCCCTAGAAAAGAGCAGCACTCCACCTGCTTAACCTTCTCCCTCTGTTCTGCACCACTGGAAAAAGAGCTGATATGAAGACTTTTTTTGTACATAGCCAACCGTGTCTTTCCTTCACTTCTCTGAAGTTTGGGCAAGCGTGTTCTCTCTTGCTGCTGCCGTATTCGGAGTTGTTCAATCATGCGCAGATTGTACCGTTGCATTTGTTCTTGCTCCTAGATAGTGAGAGTCATTATATATCATTTTCTTACATGATGATAACACAGTGTGCATGCACAGCAAATATTCACATCAATGGTGGTCAAACAATGTAGAATTTTGGAACTAGTTAAAGAGGTGTAAATGTGTTGCAAGAAAGTATGTTATTTTAAACCACAATTAGTGCCATACCTGTCCTTGGACTGTGGACTGCATCTCAGTTCTATTCAAGTATATAAAGTAATTACCTTGCAGAGCAGAGTTATCACACAGAGCACGTGTACAAGTTTAGCTCCATTTTTGTTATGGGGGAAAAAAGACTTGTCCAACTGCTTTAAAATCTAATGTGGTAGAAGTATCTGGTTAAGAGATAAGAATAGTGACTGTGGCAGCAATGGTGATCAGCTGGTCATACAAGCAAAGAGGACTGGGAACAGCAGGCATCGGTGGTACAGAAATTCAGCTGTACGGGGCCTACAATATAGCTGGTACCCTGCTCTCACTCTCAATCAGAGATAACTCAGAATGCCTCAAGTGTCACAGTCAAAGTTGCAGCACATGAGCGCTTAGACAAAGGGAGGGAGCCGAGGTCCTTCTGAAGGCCCCTGGGCCTGCCATGTTAAGGCCGCTATTACATCCTGCCTCTGACAAGATGTAATAGAGTTCCTGTTAAAATCCCTTTACATTGTAATGTACAAGTATTTCAGGGTAGTACAAGCGATCAAATGATCACAGGTCCAAGTTCCCTAAGCAGACTACAAAAAGGTATTAAAAAGTTGAATAAAGTTTAAAAAAAAAAACACTCCTCCACATCAAGAAGGACAAGCCGTAAGGCAAGGCAAATCAAGGAAGTAGAAGGTGTTGCTAAGATCTGCAAATGTTCACATTTTCAAGCACCTAGTTCTAGTCTGTGGCATGTGGAAGGGGCATAAAAGCCAGACTGAAAGCAAAAGTTTTTTAGCCAGATGAAACCTCAAAAATTGGATAAAGTCATGTGGGATAATAGTGCGATGCCTCTTGTTCGTCAAGTATCGCTACGAACCTAGGCCAAGGTGTCAGCACTCTTCAATGTTGCATGTCCCAGTGATTGAGAGAACAATGATGAACTTGATTGACAGCAAGAGGTGCACAGAAGCAAACATGTGCACCTACTGATTGTCTGATTAGAAGAATGGTGCGTAGTGATCCATTCTGTACTGCAAGTCAAACTGGATGTCACATCTAAAGCCTAGGGTGGCAAACAGTGTCTACACAAACCATCAGAAGGCATTTTCAAGACACTAGGCTACCAGCCAGACATCGAGCTATAAGTGTTCCACTGACCTCATGTCACTGCTCTCAAAGGCTATCATGGTGCATATCAAACATCAATGGAGGTCAATCCTCCAGCAAAGTGTCTATTGTCTCGGAGGCAATGTTAGCCAGAGAGTGGTCTAGAGACCATGTGGGCAACACCACAAAGAGGCCTTCACAATGGAACATCATAATGCTACTATTCCCAGGATTATGGTGTGGGTGTGTGTGTGTGTGTGTGTGTGTGTGGAGGTGGCATAATGTATGGTAGTCAGATACCTCTAGTCTTCTTTTTAGGTACACCAACAACTCAGCGTTATATTGATTTGTTTGTGAAACCAGTGGTATGGCCATTTCTTCAAGGTGTCCTAGGAACTGTTTTTAAACTTATGCAACTGTGAGCAGCCTGCGTGGCCTAAATGTGCTATTGTGGCCTGCGGCATTTCTGGACTTGTCTCCCCACTAACAAAAGGATCATGCAGTTGAAATACAACATGCCAGGATCCTTTTTTCCCCTCAACATCATTTATCAGGGGAAAGTCAGAGGCCACCACATCAAATCAGCAGGTTCAGCCAATACACATCTGATGTACATGGCCAGCTTAGACCTGAGGAGGCTGGTGTATTTTGAAGATCTGAGGCAGAATGGCTATACCGTCTCATATTTGAGCATTTTATAAGGCTAGCTAGAGACTAGATTCATAAAATGCTCGTTTTAATATCATGCAAGAGAACAAAGAATTACACAGCCATTTTTAAAGTACACCAGCCTCATCAGGTCTAAGATATTATTTAATAATGCTTGCTGTTTATACTATGAAATCTGAGTTGTCTAATATATCATCATCCAAAAACAAATTGCAATAATCTGAAAGTCAACTGTGGGATTTAAACAGCAACCATAGGTCACTTCAAAGTGCAAGGACATGTATTAGAATAGTTTATCATGATAGCTTCAGCTTGTTCTGTACCTTCTCATGCTTCCTGAGCAGTTCATGACGTTGTAAGAAATATTGATCCTTTAACTGCTGCTTTATGAGTTGATGTCTTTCCTGTAGGTGGCGCTCTTCCAATTCCCATATGCGAGCTTCCCTGTCTTTATGAAGAAAAGATGTATGCAATGTAAAAATTGCAGGTCTGTCACACACAATGCAAACTTTATATATTGCTCGAATGCTGTTTTTCCCTAGAATTGTATCAGTCGAAAGCCAGAAACAGAAGTATATAAAAAAAAAAAACTTGGTTTGGGGAATAAAATTAAATAAACATATATATGTAAAAACTGCACTGAAATAGCACTGTGTGCACAATTTCTTTACTTTTGACTAAGGACATTCCATGTCACTATATATCAAATTATGGGTAATGACATGAAATTTCTTTTATACTGTGTAATTTGGCACCAAATCTCTTTCTAAGTTTTAACTGGACAGCTGCACCCCCAGCCATCTGGCTGCAACTTTCTGTACGGTGGATGGTATGGAGGATAGGAGGTGGTCCCAGAGGTCGGACCCTCATCGGTCATAAAGTGATGAATATCCTAGCGAACTGGGGTTTCTGTAGGGTGAGCTGAGCCACATACTACTCCTTTAAAATACATGCTTGGGAAAGTGGGATAAGATGCTGCAAGACAGCTCTAAATCGCTTGTCTCCTAGATAGAGTGGTTTAGGTTAAGGCTGGAACGATTACTCGATTGAATCGAGTAACTTCACAAAAAAAAATTTGCATCGAGGATTCGCTTGTGTCATGTGACCATGGTGCGCGAGTGAAGCGCTTGCTATTGCTCAGTGCTCCGTGGTCACCCGCCAGCCTGCACACATTGTCAGGACATAGCACGCACTATGACCTGACGCTGTGTGACGTTAGGACGACAGTGCAGCGCGCAGAGAAGAAGATGGACGAGCTGTGGAGCAGTGCCCCTATAGGAAAGGTAAGTAGGGGAGGGGGCAGCTGATGGCACTGGGGAGGAGCTGATGGCACTTGGGGGACAGTCTGATGGCACTGGGGGAGGGGGGCTGATGAGTTTTTATAAAGAAAAAAGTTCTTTTAATTAGTTTTTTGTTATTAGAATACTCGATTAATTGTTGTATCAATTGGTAGAATTCTCGATTACAATTCAAGATTCTAGTCGGGTATCTTAAATAAATAAAATCTAGTTGTTGGAACAGTGTTTTCCTTCATGGAAGGAATCGGTCAAGCACCTGTTAGTCCCCAGTAGACTGCTAGTAGTTTCTACATAGATCTTTGGGACCTGCAAACGGGAACCTTACAGTATTTCTATACCCTACTTGCGCAAAACAGACTTGGTTGTATAATCACCTCTGAGAAGCTGCTGTTTCTTATTCAGGAATTCCCTTTCCTTGCTATATATCTCTTTCTTGTTCTCCAGTGTAATGGCACTCATAACCAGAGCCATATCATCCTTCTGTTTATTTAAGAACTGTTGCTCCTATAGAAGCATAAAAAAGAGTGATAGAGAACGGTTATACAATTATTTTCTTAGTACAGTATTCAGTACAATACTGTACACACAAACTATCTAAAAAACAGTAGTTTGGTGATAGATGTAACCTGTAAACAAAACCGATGGGGAAATATCAGAAAGACAGAGACGTCATCATGAGGCTAGCCAGCAGATCTCTGTTACATTCCACAGATTACTAGGAACACAAAAGCAGCAAAGAAGCTAATCCAAGGAGCACTTGGCAGACCTTCAGGTCTAGCTTGTAAGACCTAGATGAGATAGTTCCTGTGTTCTATAAGAACAGAGACACAGTGTTACCCGCAAGGTAAAGCGTGCACCTTGCACAGAAACTTGCTGAATGCATCCTTTCAATGATATGTTTTCCCAACATGACACTATGGAAATAGAGAACAGATACTCCCCTCTCAGGGAACCTGATTCTTGACTATCCCCATAGAATCTAAAATGCCAGTTTAAATAGAAGAATTATTAGACAGGAGCACACATTAGCAAATAACCCTGTTACACTTCATATGATGCTTCTTCTCCACAAATCAAGACTGGCATAATAGTAGTAATAGGTCATTAGAGCTTTCCACAGACAGATATCAGTGAATGGGTTACCTCACTTTGCTTCATCTGAGAAAACTCATCCATTTTCAGTTTCATACGTTCTCTGCGTTGATACCTTGGTAGATTTTCCACAGATGCCTTCATCTAAAGACGGGATAGAAGACTGGTGAGTGAACATCTAAGCAGCATCTTAGTGGCACTTTCCTACTGATGCAGACATAATGGTATTTCCAAAAGCAAGGAATGAAAATCGTAAGCAGGAAAGGAAACCTACAGACCTTCCTAATCATTAGACAGAGTACCACCATGAAAAGAACTTACAGTTAGGTCTCTGCTGTCTTAAGGCAGGTGACCAGAATGTCATACAGATCACAATAAGCGATCGAAGATATAGCGACTCGTTAACCAAAAAAATTTTGCTTATTATACGCATCGATAATTGTTCGCACTTGTGGTCGTTACTCGTTGACTTTTAAATCGTTCCTTGCTTGGTCAAAAGATTGTCAGCGAGTAGACGACTCTATATTATACGAACAGATCTATTAACGAGGAGCAATCATTTTGAAAGATCACAATGAGCGATCTGTCGCTAGACTTTGAATCATTTATACTTCTTACATCACACAATTCTCGCTCATTTTCGCTCGCATGCGATATTCGCTCTGTGTAATAGGGCATGTAGGAATCAGATGATAGGGATTTATTTCTTGCTGCTTGCAAAGAATAAACTTACTCTGTGGTATTGCACACAAAACATAATAAACCGGTCCTTGTCCTTGAGGTTCACAATGTAATTTTCCAATCTTGCACACAAAAGGGTCATTTGTTTACACACGTTTTATTTCCAACAATCTTCCACACTTTTATGATCCATGACCCACACATGCCAGATAAATTCCTAACAATGAATTGAAAACCGTAAACGTTCCCCACTCTAAACACATTTTTCTGTAAAGGAGTTGTCCAGCATAAGTAAAACATGTGTGCTTCTTCAAAGAGTATATGTCAGTGACCAGCCTTATTGTTGGGAGACCCTAAAAATGTTCACACTCCTGTGGAAACCAGTCACCCATTCCTACCATAAAGTAGCTTGGTGTAGAAAAGGGTTTTTCCAGATCTAGGATATTGATTGCTTTTCCTCTGAATAAGGTATCAGATTGGTTGGTGTGCTCTCATCATCGCTGTAGGTCAGCTCTTTCACAAGTCTGTAGAAGTCGTGTGAGCGCTGAAGTCTCTTCATTGTTTACATGGGCTGTCTACCTGTAAGGAGTCTCCTTGGTAGATACTGTATTGCCGTTTCATCTCATTCAGGTGATCGGGACAAATGAAATATGGTATAACGCCATTACTAAATAGTGTGTAGGTAGATGGACTGAAGTAAACAATGAAGAGACTGGAGCGCTCACATAAGTGCTGAGGCTTCTTTACACAGCTGACTGGGGGGGGGTCCGATTCTCTTGAGTAAAAGCCATTAATATCATTAAACCAGAAAACTTCTGGTAGACAATGTATTTTAATAGCGATGGTGTATTTTAAAAGGGTTGTCCCCAAATAATATTCTAAACTTTTCAAACCAGCACCTAGATCTGAATAATTTTGTAATTGCATGTAATTAAAAACAATTATTAAAAAAAGGTTATTTAATAAAAATGTATCTGTATAGCGCCAACTGCTTTGTTGATTCATTTCTTTGTCCAGATCACTGAGATGGCCGCACATGCTCAGTTTCATCCTTCAACTGCCTCCTGAGCTGTGATAGGGAGAGCATGGACACGCCCCCTGAGCTGCAGCACAAAAGACACTCCCCTTGAGCTGCTGCTTCATATAAATCTTGCCGATCAATGGAAGAGGAGATCTCTGGATCCATGTGAGGTACAAGGCTGGTTTCCTTGTTTGTTTTGGTTTTACATTAGTCATGGGATAACTCTTTAGTGAACTAAAAAAATACCTAAAAAATGAAAGACATAAAAAGGGTCTTAAAACAATGTTATTTAGTCTTCCATGCAGCACATTTCAGGGACACGATCCTGAAGAGAAAAAAATATTAGGGATGATGGTAAACAAAATAGCAAGTTACCTCTTTTTTTCGTAGCTTTAGATGCTCAAGGAATTTGGCATGTTCCCGCTCTTGCTCAGTACGGATGCGCTTGGCCTCATCTCTTCTGCGTGTGGCATGCTCCTGCTCCATCCGCTCAATCTGCTGCTTTTGCTGGCGCTCCAATATCTCCAGCTCTGTGTCATAGAACTTTTTCTTTGCCTTAACAACAACATAGCAATTCAACCCAGTAGTTAGTATGCATACAATGGAATTTTCCTTCACTGAAAATAAGGCGTAGCTTCATATAAGCACTATAACGAATTATACTCAAGTGTTTCAATAGTTCCATTCATGTGTATACAAAATGCTGTTGGCTGTACAAGAATGGGTAGCTAGTTGATTTTATGCTACTAAATAAACTTGGTTAACCTACATATAAGTGTTGCAGTGGACGAGCAGTGGACAACTAGACATCTATGAAGAAACAAGAGAGCTCTGGCACAACTTCAGTAAAAATTTATGTACTTCATGACCAAGCCATGTTAGAGATTATGCCATTTTAGACAAAGGCAGTACTTGAGTCCAGTCCAGTCTTCAATCTTTATCTCATCATCTATTTTTAGTGCAACTGGTTCCCAGTTTCAAACTTTTCTCATCTACCTCAGAGTAATATCTGCTCGATGTGTGCGCCCAAGAGGCTGACCTGCCTCCTGGTTCGTTTGCCTGCCTCTCCACACTCCGATCTGCCATGTACAACCTTAATTTCTCTTTAGGTCTAACATTGAAAGGAGAGAGAGTAGAAATGCGAGACAACCAGGAGCAGTGCTTTGGCGGATCTATGTCAGGTTCAACATTCTGCAGAAACCAACCACATATAAAAGAGGGGACTCCAAATATTCTTAGAGAGGCAGTGTACAAAATACATTAAATTAAACAACCAAGAAAAGGAGAAACTTACACAGACACCAATGGCACACAGGTACTCTCTTTACCCATGTCCACTCTGCGTTTATGTAATGCTTTTAGATGTTCGGAAGATTCATTACTATAGGGTGTTTTATATATGTGACAACAACGTGTAGGACTTCCTTTAGTTGTACTCGTGCTGTAGATTTGGATATTCTGGGGGTTCCATTCTCAAATACACAACCTGCTTTTTTTTCTCCATTCATATTGAAATACAAGTGGAAATGTGGATATTAGGAGGTTTTATCTGACAAACTAACAAAAGTTTCTTACATGCATTTCCTGTTCAAAGCGACGTATCATCTGCTCCTGCTGTAACACATGCTTAGCGTTCAGCTGGGTCTGGTTTCTGTGCTCTTCTTTCTGCAGCAATCTCAATTCACGTAGCTCCTGGCGCCTGCAATTCATAGAAAAAGTTGGTCGCCATTGAACCTATTCTTAAAGAGAACTTTGCCATGTGTCTTATGTTGTCTTCTAACAGGTCAGTAACTGATGTGTTAACGTGAAATAGTTTTAGAGAACTTCTATCAGAAATGTTGATGCATGTGGACATGAGACAAGTCAATGAGACAAGACAAGTCAATGATGTGCATTCTGCCCAATCATCCAGTTACTGTGCACAGAGAAACAACTGTTAAGTAGCAGCTGGAGAGCAGGTCTGGCACTGTCCAACCAGAGCTGCCATTGTTAGATTACACAGGTACACCCCCACACACACTGGTAACATCCAGATACAGCTTCATTAAAGGAAATATGTTACCACAAAATCATCTGATCTGCAGGCAGTATGTTATAGAGCAGAAGTAGCTGAGCAGACTGATACATAGCTCTTTGGGAAAATATTCAGTAAAACTCGTAATTTATTCAGTAAAACCACTGCTCTTTCGTACACGGGAGCCACCTTATCAGTGACTAATAGTATTCCCTGTGTAAGTGTGTATACATAGATGTCTGTCACTATCAGTCACTGATACACAGGGGAGGTGTTATCAGTGATTGATAGCATTCTCTGTGTAAGTATGTATACATAGATAGCTGTCAGTCACTGATAGTTGTACACAGGAGAGGTATTATCAGTGATTGACAGCTATCTATGTATACACACTTACACAGAGAATGCTATCAGTCACCGATAGCTGTACACGGAGGAGGTGTTATCAGTGATTGATAACATTTTCTGTGTAAGTGTGTATACATAAATAGCTGTCAGTCACTGATAGCTGTACACAGGGAGGTGTTATCAGGTATTAATAGCTTTCTCTGTGTAAGTGTGTATATATAGATAGCTGTCAGTCACTGATAGTTGTACACAAGAAGGTGTCATCAGTGGTTGATAGCATTCTCTGTGTAAGTGTGTATACAACGATAGCTGTCAGTCACTGATAGTTGTACTCTGTGGTGGTGTTATCAGTGATTAATAGCATTCTGTGTATAGTTGTCAGTCACTGATGGTCCCCATGTATAAAAACTCAGAAAGAGCAGATTTAAATGTAGAAAATGACAAGTTTTACAGAATCTCTTCCCACAAAACTATATAACAGTCTGCTTAGCTCCTCATGTTCTATAACACGTTGGCTTAGATGGCACTGCAGTTCAAGGTTAGGTTCTCTTTAAAGGGGTTTTCTGGGATTTTAATATTGATGACCTATCCTCATGACAGATCATCAATATCAGATCGGTGGGGGTCCGACACCCGGCACACCCGCTGATCAACTCTGTGCAAGTGCAGCCTTTCCTTGTTTGTTTTGAATATGAGCAAGCTGTCCCATTGAAATGAATGTGACATATGAACGTGTCACCACTGGCGCTCACAGGGGTGCCATTGACTTTTCAAACTGCTGATCGGTAGTGGAAAAGTCAATGATCTGATATTGATGACCTATCCCGAGAATAGGTCATGAATATGAAAATCCCAGAAACCCCTTAAATGAATTTCCAGTAGTAATAACTGAGGAACAGAAGAGTTATATGAAAAGGTAGGTGCTCCAGAATCATAACTGCATGTGGAATAAAATGATGTGGTAAAGTTAATGTCTATCCAACTAGCATAGAACGTTCAGAGTTACGTACCTCAGAAAGCGCATCTCTTCATCCTTCTTATCATCATCACCGATGATCTTTGAGGTGGTGATGCTCACTTCTACACCATCAACTACATATCGTCTGGTGCGTTTCAAAGTCTTGTTGTGAAGACGAGACTCCTAGAACAAGAAAGCATTTCCAACTTTTACAAATTTTATACAAAATACTAAAATGTAATTGGGAACAAGTAGCATTATTGTTTTTCAGATTACCATAGAAAACACATTACATTTTATGAGAGGCACTTGGCTCAGTAAATGGATGTTCACAATGCTGTACACTCTGAACACCAGGTGGCGCCATAGTATGTAAGAAAATGTCAATGTTTCAATGATCAATTTTTAACTGCCAGGAAATGGCAAATATTGTTTATGTTTAATGATCTATACAATGAATATGATCTTTAATGGTGGGACAACCCTTTAAGATATAAGGAACAATTCACCCTGATGAAATAGTTTTATCCTGAGTAACTAGATACTGCTACAATGTAGAGTTATGTCTTGTACACAAGTGTTGACTACATGCCGTGCACCATGTTCTAGGATTCTTCTTGTGAGTGTCATCTGTTAATAATCAGACACTATTTGACAAAGTAATGGAGAGGTCACGCGCTGATAATATTTCAGGAATGGAAAGGAGCAGGTTGGTAGCCATGTTCCAGGAGGTGGAGGTGAGCAGACACACGGCAGCAGCCTGGATGAATCATTAACAGTTTAGCAAACATAAAAAGCAAGTTTAGTTCAGAACTAGCCTTTAAATAGAGAATACAGCTGATCAGCGATATATTTTTCTGAGGAAATACACTACATAGTCAAAACGTGGCCACCTGTTACTGGATTGGACCATTTCAGCCACAATTCTTGCCATAAAGTGCATAAAATCAAGCTTACAGCCAACTACTGTCCCTTGAGTTTAGCCAAGATAATGTCATAGGATTTGGTTTGTCAAATTTCTGCTAGAGTTACTGAGTAACGCCTAGGGGTAAAACCTGCTCAGCTATGAAGTTACAGAACGGGAATGAAGAGTACCAAGCAAGAAGCAAGTACAAATCCTCTGTACATGGCAGCTATGCTTGCTTCCAAATACCAGTTCTTGAAGCCAAACAAGCACAATCAATGCATATTCACATGTGGCAGATATGTTGCAGAAATGTCTGCAGCTGTCCCATTCATTTGAACTAGACTTGCAGAAATCCAAGTGCTTGCTTCCAACACAACCAACCCGGATGAATGAAGCTGATCACTCACAGAAAGCCTTGGGAGCATTACCAATTTGGAAATCAAGGCTGATCAGCTGCAGACAGCTTTGTGGTTGCCATGTGATGAATCATGCGTCTCCATCAGAGAAACAGGTTTTTGAGGATATCTGGAAATGCTTCCTGCCTAAATGTGTAAAGCCAGTTGGAAGGAAACAGTTGTCTGGGGCAGTTTTGGATTTGGCAAGAGCCCTTAAATTGGCCATAAATGTAAAGATCATCTTTCAATATGATCAGATCTTCCTGCAGCATGGAATGAGCTACACTGATTGACGTATAGTTTGCCGCAAAACTATCCAGGCTTGGAAATCCAGTGGACAGACCTAATGAGTGACCGACAGACATCTTTAAAACCATGCTCACATAGGGAAGACCGTCAATGATCGGTGACAGCATCGACTGAACTCCTAAGCATAGAAATACCAGGGATTCAAATCAATAAATTACACTGATTATTGTCCCCACATAACTTTATATCAATCCGCCCAGCTCCCCTTGCTCTTTAACAAGATGATCGCAAACTAAACAGCATTTTCTTGGCAGTCAGTCACCCTGTAACCAAACCCAATTATTTTACGATTGTGGACAACTGTTTGAGAAGTTTCAACAAAAGGAAATCTTTTCTATCCAAAGGACAACACATTTCAAATGTGTTCATGGTCTTTTGTGATTAATATGATTAATATGTATAAATATTAACCCCTTCTTACCACAGCTAGTTTTGGCCTTTCTGGTAAAGCCCTCATTTCAAATTCGACATGTGCCACTTTATGGCATAAATAACTTTGGAACAATTTTACTCATTGAGCAATTCTGAGAATGTTCTCACACAATGTATTCTACTTCACACGTTAGTGGCAAATTTTGGATGATACGTTTGCAAATGAGCAATTATCAAAATTAGTCATACCACACAAGTTAATTAACATCTACCATGAGTCTAGATTATGTTGGCATCATGTCATAAAAGTCTTTTTATTTTCTTTAGCTAACTTCAACCCCTCAAAATATTTGTTAACACTTCAAATATTTCCACTGAAATCAAATCAAAGTTGAGGTGAAATTTAAAGATTTTTTATTATTTTAAAGTTAAAACCCTTTTTTTCCTGTAATACAGCACGTGTTAAAGGGCATCTGTCAGCAGATTTGTAGCTATGACACTGGCTGACCTGTTACATGAGCACTTGGCAGCTGAAGACATCTGTGTTGGTCCCATGATCATATGTGCCCACATTGCTGAGAAAAAAAGATTTGTTTTTAATGTATGTAAATGAGTCTCTAGGAGCAATGGGGGCATTGCCGTTACTCCTTGAGGCTCTGCTCTCTCTAACTGCTGCATCCTCTGCACTTTGGTTGACAGGGCCGGGCAGTGAAAACATCATCATACATGGCCCGACAATGAAAGTGCAGCAGTTGCAGAGAGAGAAGAACCTCTTGGTGTAATAACGCCAAAGTTGCTCCTAGAGGCTCATTTACATATATTAAAACATCATTTTTCTCAGTAATGTGGGCACATATGAACATGGGACCAACATAGATCCCTTCAGCTGCCAAGTGCACATGTAACAGGTCAGCCAGTTCTATAGGTACAACAGACAAAAAAAAAAAAAAAAAAGTGACCCTAGTGTGCAACATGACCAAAACACTCAGCCTCAGAATAAAAAGGAGTATCTTAGGGTGATCGCCTTGTTAAGCCAGGTTACTTTAGGCTGGAGTTTTTTTTGTTGGTTAGCCTTCCTTTACATATTTATGCTTTTTTGTCTTGTTGGATGAGTAATCCTAGTATTCTGCTCTAGTCTACGTGTGTGGAGTCAGCGTAGCGTGGGATCGGAGTACTACTGCCTTTCATTGCTGCCAGCACTGAGAGGTCTGTTGGTTCTTTACCTCTGGATTCTGTATATTATCCGTTTGCTTTGTAATTCCTCTGGCTGCCATTGGAACCATCAGCACCCAGCAATCGCACGGTGGGGAGGGATTTCATGAGGTACAGAGGGAGCCCTCTTACTTTGTAAACCACTTAGATGTGGCAGTCAGCACTGGCCGCAGCATTGAAAAGATATTAAACAGCCAGGATCTGAGTTCTCAGATACCGTCAGTTACAGCAGAAGACAGGCTGTCAACCACAGCTTGACTTCTTGCAGTGAACAAGCAGTAACATCTCTCTGCCCTATGACAGTGTGGTACATGTACAATGCATTATGGGAAATCCTTTCTTACAGCGCCATACATGTACAGCAGATGACAAACAGGTTAAGTGTTACGATGACCCACAAAAATGCTTGGGGCAATGCAGATGTAAAATATTTCCCCAGATACAAACAATTTCTCATAAGAGTAATCATTCATACAGTGGGAGATATTTGTTCATAAATGTCCCCTTATTGAGGTCCATAAAAATGGTGTGGCAAGTTTGGTATGTAGGAAATTAAGCTTGAGATCAATACCTGATCACATTAAAGCTTGTGTGAAATAACATATAGGGCTAAAGCGGTCTAATACCATAAAATAGTAATGATTTTGGGAGAAGATGTACAGCTAGCACATGTGGATGCAATACTTTGGCCTATGTAGTAGAATTTTCGACTATTCATTGTACTCCTAGAGGAAAATAGGTATATATTGTTTTTGGTCTTCAAGATAAAATATATTTTTAGCAACAAAAACACACAGAGTATTAATGTCTAAGATTATCTTGCAGATCGTGTACATTTGGAAATGAGGGAGCCAACTTACCCTAACTGACAGAGAACCAGTCTCTTTATTAATGGATAAATCAGCCGACAAGTTGATGCTGAGGTCCATACTGTCTGAAGCAGAGTTACTGCCTGAATCAGAATCCCTTTTAGGTTGACTGCTGAAGAAACGGGAAGTGGAGTCGAAACTTCCACCATTGGGAATCAATTCTGCACACAGACTGTCATACTGGCTGTTCTTTGGAATGTGGCCATTTGATATCTCATTGTCTTTTCCCTTGTCCAGACTGTGATTCTCAGCTGTTGAATTATTCTTTAATTCAGGGGAGATTAATGGGTTGATAATGATGATATCAGGTTTGACTTTTTCTTCACCAATGATGTTCTGTGAGAAGTTCTCAGTAGACTTTATACTGTCAGGCTTGCTGCTTATAGTGCTGTCTGGGCTTTGGCCATCCGTCTGGTCTTCATGAGGTTTTAGACCATTGCTTTGGGGTTTTGTGAAACTAGACTTGCCCTTTTCAACATCAAACGAGTACTGTTTTCCATTCTTCGTAGGTGGCTAGTATAAAGATGGGACATTAACCATTTATGAGATGAGAAAAATACCACAAACAACAAGAAATTTTATTTAAGAAATACAAATAAAACTTCTAGAGAAGAATAACACAACTTACAGATAGCGCATCAGGAGACTCCTCTTCGTCCAGTTCGCCATTCTCTTCTATTTCATCTAGTACTTCAGCTTTCGCTTCTGCCACAAGTTCCCGCAAAATTTTGTTATTTACCCCTTTGTTAACAAATGGATGCTGGTAATGGCAAAAACAAATACAGGTTAACATTAACTTTTTTTTTATTACTTAAAATGAAAATAAGATCCACATCCGGCAAAAGATATTTCATTGACTTATTTGCGTACTTAGGTCAGCTTTCCCCTGTACTGAAAAATCTGCTTAAAAATCAAAGGTTTCAGTTAAAGTAAAACATCTCCAGCTTCTAGTGTGATGGTCGTTCTAAACAACAGACCAGCCTGTAAGAACGTTAGATGCATATGATAGATATTTCACATTCAATACAGCTAAACAGACTATGAACCATTACTCTGCAGTGTAGCTCCAGGGAAAAGAAAAACAAATCCTATGGGGCAGAAGCCAGTTTTCCTTATCCTAGGGGAAAAAATGTCACCCAATACCAAAATGTAGGTCATTGCCCCATCTGCAAAACTCTAGTAAATATAACTGTATCAATAACAATTACAAATTCCTCTGGCAGAGAGTCTCACTGCTCTTACAGTAAAGAACCTGTTGGTGTAGAAACCTTCTTTCCTGTAAATGTAGAGGATGTCCTCTTGTCACAATCCTGGGTATAAATAGATGATGGGAGAGATATCTGTATTGACGTTGTATATTTATACATAGTCAGCCATCTTTTTCCCCCAAACTATAGTTTTTCAGAGTCACTGTGCTTTCACACAATTTCATTTCATTTAATAGAGAATGGTGTAACTCGCAAATTTCTAAATCACTGCATTTAAAAAAACATGCCTGCATCCACCTGAAATCTGTAAAGCCATGGCCATTAGGAGTCTCACACCTAATTTGCAGTCCTAGTAAGGCAGAGTTCACATCAGTTTTCAGCCTTCCCGTTCTCCTGCTCAGTTATATGATCAGGAAAATGAAAAGGACGAATTCGGCACATAACTGAGCTGAACGTAGAATACAGAACCTATAGACTTCCACTCAGAGGAAGATTTTTGTAACAGAGCAGGAGAACGGAAAGGCTGAATGCCGATATGAACTCAGCCTAACAGACACAGTAGGCAGAGAAAATGGTGGCGTGTCAGAGCTAGCGGAGATCCTGAGCCTGATAAAGAACTGCTTCTGCTCAGCTTTCAAAGATTATAGGAGTGTCCTGTTTGTCTAAGTGTGAATTTCCCCTCTCTTTGTGTTCTATGAGCTCCAGAACTAAAAAGAAAACATAATGGGAAGTAAGGGAAAGGTTGTCACTGCAGTAGTGCTGGCAGATTCCACAGAAGGGAGAAGCCTCCTGCTTCTCAGAGAAATACATCTAGCTATGCAGCCAAAACAGGGTTTGAATAGGCTGAAAAAGGCATTAGAGAAGCCCAAAAAGACATATTCACAGTTATGATTGTACAAAGAATCACAGCCATTACGTAAACTTTTTTTTTTTTTTTTTTTTTTTTTAAAAACTCAGGTACGCTTTAAATTTTGCCTACTGTATATTTCCAAGTTCTGCAGTCCACAGCCCTACAGCAAGTTTGACTGCAGAACTTGGGTTGCACACCTGCTTAACTGGTCCAGTTATACTATGTCTTTCTTGCCCTTTTGATGCACTATACAATCTTGTCTTGGCAGCTGTAGCCTGTCACTAGTTGCCACAATTCAGTTTGCTGTCCATTACTATCCTTATGTCCTTTTCCATATCAATTTTACCCAGTATCTTGCCATTAATTATGTCCATGCTGCGTGTAATCTGAGTAACACATCAGGAAAAAAAATGTGGGACAGTAACCTTATTGATACATTGTACAGACAACTTAGGGCTCGTTCACATAACCGTTAGGGATTCCGTTCTGTCGACAGGACTTTGTTTTCCGTCCAGCATAACGGCAACCAGACGGATCCGTTATGCAGAGCCATAGGCTTCTATTATGACGGATCAAAACGGAATGCCTCTTAAAGGTGTCCGTTTTGATGTCCGTCCTAGGGATTCCGTTTCTTTCCGTTATAACGATGTTATAACGGAAAGACTGAACGGAAGCCCTAACGGTGATGTGAACAAGCCCTTATTTATATAAGTTGTAGTACAGATTAAAGTGGACCTGACATGTCTAATTTAGTAAAAAAACTAGCGTTATTCATAGAATAAAAATTTGGGAATATCTTTTCTTAGAACTGTGATGTTCCACATAGAAATGTATGAATAAACTGGCAAATGGGTGGTACTAGTTGGGTGTGTGTCCCTACATAGTCCTATACTGTCCAATCAGTACTGCCAGTATCAATCTTTACAGGGGCTCATCCTTTAACAAGGGGAATGGTTAACACCCAATTGTCAATTTATTCATACATTTCCAGAAAAAGTAACAGCGGAAAGCACAATGCAAACTAAGAAAAGCATTACTAGAACAGACATATAGTATCAGTCAAGCTGATATGAACAGTGATTTAAAACAAATATTCACGATAAACACCTCAAAAGGAAGAGAGCTAAACACAAGAACAGCATGAAGGAAACAAATGTGCAAAACAGAGTAATCTTCTTGATAATGCTTATTGTTGGTAGAAGAAGCTTGGCTTACCTCCAGGAGCTGCACGGCACTTGGCCTGGTCTCTGGATTCTTATCGAGAGCCTTCTTCAGGAAGTCCCGGAACTCCTGGGACCTTTAAACAACACAACAGTTGGTGATGTCATTGCAGATACAATGCGACAGCGACGTGAAAAAAACCCATGAAGGATATTTTTTCACAGCTACTCATTTCCCTAGCAGATTTGGCACCAGTTCTGATCAACACTGATGAGATCAGGGGTTTGATAGAGTGGAAGAGCATCCAAACATGCTGATTGTCTAAATTTATAAAATGAAAACAAGCAAAGGTATTTTTAGGGAAGACTTGTGCAGCTTTATGGGGACACATGGCAAACTATGTGGAGAACATTTTTTGTACACTTTATGCTGCAAAGCCCTAGTGTATTTTCTGACCAGCAACAATGACTAATGTGAAGCAGTTTTCGAAAGCATCTACAAAAATATGTTCCAAACAAGAAACTAAAATGTCTGGAATGCCTTTAATGTAATCTATCAGGCATGCAAACTTGTGAATAACTTTGGCATGGTCAAACTGAAGGCAGAAGACTTACCACTTTGAAGGAGAAGCGAGAGCAGGGGGCTCAGATTTGGCAATTTTCAAAAGCACCCGCATTGGATTAAGTTCATGATGTGGTGGCTCAATTTGAGCCATTTCAATGAGCGTTATGCCTAAAGACCAAATGTCCGCTTTGTAGTCATATGGAGCATCTTTCATCGTCTCACACATCACCACTTCAGGGGCCATCCTGGGAACAGAAGGGGAAACATCTATATGAGTAAGCAAGACAATTCACACTTCTGTATAGCCACTCGTGTTAAAAGGCATCCATCGGCAGATTTGTACCTATGAAACATGTTGCATGTGTACTTTGCAGTGGAAGGCATCTGTGTTGGTCCCAGGTTCATATGTGCCCACATTCCTGAGAAAAATGAAGTTTAAATATATGCAAATGAGCCTCTAGGGCAATGGCGGCATTGCCATTACTCCTAAAGGCTGTGCTCTCTCTGCAACTGCCACACCCACTGCACTTTGATTGACAGGGCCAGGCAGTGTAATCAGCATCATGCCTGGCCCTGACCTCTCCTGAACTCTTTCACTCCACTGTGCACTTCAGTATCTGGCACATGAACAGTAAAGGAAAGGGGCACCGTGCAGCTCGAGACTTTAGGAGAAGCCAGGGGCAGATGTGATCACGTTTTCACTGCCTGGCCCTGTCAAAGTGCAGAGAGAGTGGAGCCTTTAGGTGTGAAGGCAACGCTCCCATTGTTCCCAGAGGCTCATTTGCATATTGTAACGAGTGGCCAGCGGCGCGCTCCCTCTGTGCGGCGCCGCCGGCCTCCTCTGCTGCAGGCGGCGCGAGGACGTGGGGAGCGTCCTCGTTGCCATGGTGATCAGGCGCAGAGGACCCGGCGCACTTCTGGGTCTCGTGCGGCCGGCGTCCTCCCCGCCCCCTAGCATTACTTAGGAGGCAGCCATGTGGTGCTGATCACACCACATGGCTATTGTTTATGTTGGCGTTTTGCACTTGTTATTTGGAGCCATGTGGTGCTGACCACACCACATGGCTAATTGTCATTGTTTTGAATTCGGGTCGACGCCCTGTTTGCATCACAGGTCATGTGACGCTGGCCACGTCACATGACCTAGAGGTGGGCTATTTAAAGATGGCAACTGCCAGGGCTAGTTGCCTGTTATTGAAGTCCTTTCTTTGCAGTGCTGTGCTTTATTGACTTGTGACCTTACCTTGTATCCAGACCCATTGCTTGTGACCTCGACCTCGATTCTGCTAATCCCTCGGCTTCTGACGTACGCTCCCGGTTTGACCTTGCTAAGCTGACTATTCGTATTGTGTTTGTTCGTGCCTGTGTTTGTCTTTCGTTCCTTCCGTTCCCAATCCCTCACTTATACAGAGTAGGGATTGTCGTCCAGTTGTCCCCCTAGGACCGTTAGCCTAGGGTGAGGCAAGTAGGCAGGGACAGTTGTGGGATAAGTCAGGGCACACCTTATCCCAGTGTTCCCGTTCGTGACACATATATCTTAAAACATCATTTTTCTCAGCAATGTGGTCACATATGTATATGGGACCAAAACAGATGCTTTCAGCTGTCAAGCGCACATGCAACAGGTCAGACAGTTTCGTAGATATAAATCTGCTGACAGATGTCCTTTAAGACTGTCATGACTGGGGAGGCAGTGATAAAGGGGTTTGCTGTGAACATGTAAAATATGTTGATGAAGGCACTTCTCTTACATCTGGATATCAACATGCTTTAATGCATGCAAGTATATAAGGTGCAACATTCAGCATTCCTGCCCTAAAGCCAAAGTTATGACACAATTATTCTCTGGTAATAGTTCTTTCATTCCTGTTCATGACTTATACCTTGTAACAAAGGCTCATCCCCATTTACTTTAATGGGTTTCACCTAATAGACTCAACTCAGACAATAATGGTGGATTCCTGGGCAATTCTCATCAAATCCACATCTAATGCAAGTAACATAGTAACAGTTTATAAGGCCGAAAAAAAGACATCTGTCCATCCAGTTCGGCCTGTTTTCCTATAAGTTGATCCAGAGGAAGGCAAAAAAAACCCCTGTGAGGTAGAAGCCAATTTTCCCCACTTTAGGGGAAAAAAAATTCCTTCCCGACTCCAATCAGAATTACTCCCTGGATCAACAACCCATCTCTAGTAGCTATAACCTGTAATATTATTACCCTCCAAAAATACATCCAGGCCTCTCTTGAACTCCTTTAGTGAACTTACCATCACCACCTCCTCAGGCAGAGAGTTCCATAGTCTCACTGCTCTTACCGTAAAGAATCCTCTTCTATGTTTGTGTACAAACCTTCTTTCCTCCAGACGCAGAGGATGTCCCCTCGTCACAGTCACAGTCCTGGGGATAAATAGATCATGGGAGAGATCTCTGTACTGACCTCTGATATATTTATACATAGTTATTAGATCTCCCCTCAGTCGTCTTTTTTCTAAAGTGAATAACCCTAATTTTGATATTCTTTCTGGGTACTGTAGTCCACTCATTCCAGTTATTACTTTAGTTGCCCTCCTCTGAACCCTCTCCAGCTCTGCTATGTCTGCCTTGTTCACAGGAGCCCAGAACTGTACACAGTACTCCATGTGTGGTCTGACTAGTGATTTGTAAAGTGGCAGGACTATGTTCTCATCACGGGCATCTATGCCTCTTTTGATGCAACCCATTATCTTATTGGTCTTGGCAGCAGCTGTCTGACACTGGTTTCTGCAGCTTAGTTTGCTGTTCACTAAAATTCCTAGGTCCTTTTCCATGTCAGAGTTACCCAATATTTTACCATTTAGTATGTACTGGTGACTTGCATTATTCCTTCCCATATGCATAACCTTACATTTGTCAGTGTTAAACCTCATCTGCCACTTCTCTACCCAAGCCTCCAGTCTATCCAGATCCATCTGTAGCAGTATACTGTCCTCTTCTGTATTACTTTACACAGTTTAGTGTCATCTGCAAAAATTGATATTTTACTGTGCAAGCCTTCTACAAGATCATTAATAAATATATTGAAGAGAATAGGGCCCAATACTGACCCCTGTGGTACCCCACTAGTGACAGTGACCCAATCTGAGTATGTACCATTAATAACCACCCTCTGTTTTCTATCACTGAGCCAGTTACTTACCCACATACAGACATTTTCTCCCAGGCCAAGCATTCTCATTTTATATACTAACCTTTTATGTGGTACAGTGTCAAATGCTTTGGAGAAGTCCAGATATATGACATCCATTGATTCGCTGCGGTCCAGTCTAGAACTTACCTCCTCATAGAAACTGATTAAATTGGCTTGACATGACCGATCCCTCATGAAGCCATGCTGATATGGAGTAATTTGCTTATTTTCATTGAGGTACTCCAAGATAGCATCTCTTAGAAAACCCTCAAACAGTTTACCCACGACAGATGTTAAACTTACCGGCCTATAGTTCCCGGGCTCTGTTTTTGGACCCTTTTTGAATATTGGCACCACATTTGCTATGCGCCAATCCTGTGGAACACTCCCTGTCAGTATAGAGTCCTTAAATATCAGAAATAAGGGTCTAGCGATGACATTACTTAATTCTCTTAGGATACGTGGGTGTATGCCATCCGGTCCTGGCGATTTGTCTATTTTAATCTTTTTAAGACGCAGCTCTACTTCTTCCTGGGTCAGACAGGGCACTATTAAAGGGGTTGTCCGAGTTATTTTTTTGTTCTTTATATGTTTCTAACTTGTCAGGTATAACAACTTTCCCATATACTTTGTGTTTCTAAAGCTGCTGGTTTCTCAGAGTTGACTGAGGGTCACATGACCTGTGATGTCACCTTATCTCTCTGCTCTGTGATGTTTCGTTCACAAGCCTCAGAGATCAGATAACAGTCTGTACACGAGACGTCACTGGCCACGCCCCCCTTTCTTTGCCGGGCTCCTGCTATCTGCTCTCTCCCTGGTTTCCTTCAGATAAAACATTAACCCCTTCAGCCAGAACACACTGAGGGCTCAAGGCTTTACAACAAACAGTAGCTGCAGCAGTGAGAGGAGACAAATGCTGGGCACAAGAGCTGTAGAGGAATTGTATTGTACAAGAACAGGTAGGGAGAAATTCCTGTATGTATTAGCAGTGTCATTGTACAGCTGGGACTTGTAGTCCTACACATACAACATGCTGCTGAGTATTCCAGCAGGCAGACATGTCACTCAGCACTTGTATTCATTCCCTTTGCAGAGAGGAGGGGAGAAGGGGGAGGGGCTGAGATTGTTGTTATTGCATGTAAACAAAGACCGGAAGAGAACCAGGGAAATTAGGAAATATGGATTTTTTTTGCCTAAAACTTGCTTAACTTAGTTATATATTGCTGCCCATCAGATTTACAGTGCTATATATTTTTTGTCATAACTCGGACAACCCCTTTAATGGGGAATTTACTTTTATATTCTGCATTTCATCTGACAGTTTATTTTCCTCAGTGAATACAGTGGAGAAAAAGATATTTAGTAGCTTTGCTTTCTCCTCATCGCTCTCTGCAACTCCCCCCTCATTACTCTGTAAGGGGCCGACACCTTCAGGTTTATACTTTTTACCATTTATATAATTAAAGAACATTTTAGGGTTAGTTTTACTCTCTTTGGCGATTAATCTCTCGGTCTCTAGTTTGGCTGTTTTTATTTGTCTTTTACATATTCTATTTTTTTCCTTGTAGTTTTTCAATACTTCCTCGCTCCCCTCCTGTTTTAGTGATTTAAATGCTTTCTGTTTGTCATTTATTGCATTCTTTACAGCTCTATTTATCCACATTGTTTTTTTCTTGTTCCTTAACCTTTTATTCCCATAAGGTATGTACCTCTCACAATTAGATATTAGGATGTTTTTAAAAATATACCATTTTGTGGCTGTATTTTTATTTTTGAGGACTTTGTCCCAGTTAGTTAGGCCTATGGCCTCTCTTAGTTGGCTAAATTTTGCTTTTTTGAAGTTTGGTATTTTTGTTCCTCCCTGAAGAAACGCTCTTTTGAATGACAGTTGGAAGGTTATTATATTATGGTCACTATTTCCCAGGTGTCCCCCGACCTGCACATCTGTTGTTCTGTCAGGTCTATTGGTTAATACTAAGTCCAGTATGGCCGTCCCTCTAGTTGGGAAAGGTAATTGTCTTTGGTTATTTCCAAGAACTTGTTTCCTTTATTTATCTGGGTAGTTGAAATCCCCCATAATGACGACCTCATTATGATTTGCCACCTCGTCTATTTCGTTTAGAAGTAGATTTTCTATGGACTCTGGTATATTAGGAGGTTTATAATAAAGTCCTATTAGTATTTTATTATTGTTTTTGGCTCCATTTATTTCTACCCACAGCGACTCCACATGTTCATGTCCCTCACTTATATCTTCCCGCAGTGTGGGCTTTAGACAGGACTTTACATAAAGGCAGACCCCTCCCCCTCTCCGGTTTTGGCGATCCTTTCTAAACAGACTGTAACCCTGTACGTTAACTGCCCAGTCATAGGTATCATCCAGCCATGTCTCAGTTATTCCCACTATGTCATAGTCCTCCTCACACATCACTAATTCCAGTTCACCAATTTTATTAGTCAGGCTTCTGGCATTAGTGTACATACACTTAAGAGGTCTATGTATATTTTTTACCCCCCTTTTTAAATTACTATTACCTGTGAAGTGAATATCTGGGGTTTTTGGGTTACTTTGGTTGATGTTTTGCCCAATATTCTCCCTACATTCCTCACTAATCCCAACCCCCACTAACCCCCCACTGTCCCCTCATATAACCCACTCTCTATCTACCCCCTTATTAGTATTACCCCCCACCCTCCCCCAGATCCTAGTTTAAAAGCTCCTCCAGCCGTCTAACCATTTTTTCCCCCAGGGCAGTTGCACCCTCCCCATTAAGGTGCAGCCCGTCCCTACTGTAGAGTCTGTAGCCGGCAGAGAAGTCGGCCCAGTTCTCCATGAACCCAAACCCTTCCTTCCTGCACCAGCCTCTGAGCCACTTATTTAACTCCCTAATCTCCCGTTGTCTCTCTAGTGACGCTCGTGGCACTGGTAGTATTTCTGAACCTCATTTACATATAACATACAAATCCATAAGGATTAATAACTGCACTGTGCATGTTAAAATTCCTGGCTTGCTCATTATTTGTGCAGATTCCACAACGAAAAGCCACAGAATGATAATAAAAATAGGCTTATTCTTGTGGGGATCCACTACTACATCCAAGCGTCAGAAAATCCAAGCGTCAGCCTCGGTTTTCTGCCCCGGATTCTTTGAAAATTACATTTTGAACTTTTATGAACTTACTCCAATATGGAGCAAACCTGTTAGCTATATGAAGGAACAATGAAGCTATGTATCAAACATAGCACTGACCTCGAATATCAAGAAAAGCATTACAATATAACAAAATAGTAATTTCTTTAAAACACCAAATGGAAGGTGCACTTTAAATAAGGCTATGTGTCACATTCCTCAAGGCTTCTCATTGTAAGCATATTTTCCCTTATACTAGGATAGTTCTGCGCTTACATCAGCTCTACATAAGGAAAACATTTAGCAGTTCTCAGCAATATAAGCATACCCTTGTAGAGGCCACAAGAGCTGCAATATACACTGTCAGCCTCACATGAAATAGAAAGAAGGGAGTGTAACCAGCACTATCCTATGACTGAAGAGCCACTGAAGCCTCAAATTCTCCACGGGGTTAAACAGGAGACACTTGTACATATTTCTTGGAGAGTATATGGAGGTCATCCAGTCCTAGAAGACAGCTCAACTGAAAAGAAACGGATGCTGGAAATCTGCATAGCTTATAGGTATCTGCCGTGATGTTCTCTATGTTCCATCATCGCTCACACAGTGAAATCCCATATGACCTCACAACTTACCAGTAAGGGGTACCTATGAAGGAGTCTCTCCTCTGCAAAGTTTTTGCATTTTTTGCTGAGACACCAAAATCCGCTGCAAAAAGGAAGAAAAGAAACATTAGGAAGCCGATTTTTACTTTGTCCATTAAGTCTAACCAGGGGAAAATGCAGTACAACTAACACTTGTCCATCAATTTTCCAGCCGTGACAAAGAACACAAGAGCGGAACAAGTGATATTTTCTAGCAATTGTAGATATTAGTTTACCACCACCAAAACTTTCTGTGAATGTAATGATGATATATGTAAGTGATTACAATAGTAGAGCGAAAGGATACATGTATTGGGGAAAACTGTATAATTGAAAGGAAGCACTAGTACCCTGCTGAGAAGCCTCTAGCCTGGATACAAGATAAGATACGGTTGGGCATGGAGGCATATAGGTTCTATATCGTATCCTGCAGTACATTTGCTCACAGATGTTGCAGCTGGACATGTAGATCCTGCACACTCATAGGTTGCTGAAGCTGGAGTCCCAGTTGGTCCAAAAAATGCCGATGGAGACATTCATGGGAAACAGACTGTCATATGTGATGCCTCCCCAGATCATCACACCAGCAGTTGGGGCAGTGTGTTGCTCCATAGCAAAGGCCACATTGAAGTGTTCACCATGAGGCCTCCATACTCAAACCTGACCATTTTCAGATCCCAAGCAGAACTTGGATTTGTCACTAAAGACGATACTGTTCCAGTCTGTAGCAGTCCAAATATCTCCTTCACGACACCACTGCACACAAAGGTGTTGGTGGCTGGCAGGACATATAATAGGCACTGTAACACCAAATATCCTTCTGCTAAGCCCCTGGAAATGGTCTGGGTAGAAATAGGGGGTGTGTAATGAAAATGCCATCTGGATGGTGGATAACTAAACTAAACTAGATCCTCTCTACTGGTGGTCTGTCTGGGCCATACAGAACCTGTGTGTCATGTGTGCATGCCTTCACATAACCACTGCTACCAAACCACCTAACAACAAGGTCAGAACAGCCTAGAAGGCGGGTGATTTGTTGAAAGGACCATCCTGCTTCTCTCAATCTGCTGATTCACCCCCTCTCAGTCTGTCAACTATGCAAAATGTCTTTCAGTGCTTTGCAGAGGCATGTCTAGCGGGCAAGGATTTCTTACCTAGAAGGACACTACCCAAAAGTAGCCTCTTAGAGCCTTTTTATAGGTTGTCACTGCGTCTATGTTAGAGAACCAGAAGCATAGGGCACAATTTTGAGATACAACTTGGCATCACGCAGAAAACTAAGAAGGATGGAGAGATTATGTTCGAGATTACCTCAAGGCTTTTAAGAAACATGTGTATGGTACATGCAGATCGCCAATAGTGTTTTAGTATTGCGGTGGGTATGTTATTTGTCTCTTCCTCAAAGACAAAGTTTTCCTGAAGTCCATCTCCCTCTCTTTTTCTGTTTAAGCTATTTGTCTTTCAAATGTTTTTCATATTTACAGGGTGTCTGTTGTGCTCTTCTATTTAGGTCATCTTTTTGAATACCGTGTTTCCCTGAAAATAAGACCTATCCCTAAAATAAGCCCTAGTGCTATTTTGCCTTGTTTTTGGAGTAGGCTTAAAATATAAGCCCTACTCCAAAAATAAGCCCTATCTACGTTACCGTATTTTTCGCTTTATAAGACGCACTTTTTTCCCCAAAAAAAGTAGGGGGAAAATTGTGGTGCGTGTTATAAAGCGAATACAAGTGGCTCACTTGTATATTTTCGCTGCCGGCACCCTATCAGACCTCAGATCAGCCCACCCTGCCCCATAGTAATAAAATAAAAAACTCCTCTTACCTGGCCTGCGCCGCGGCTCCGCTCCGGCGCAGGCCAGGGCTTCCAGGGCCGGTGCTCCCCTGTCCTGACCGCGTACAGCATCAGGACGTAGTGCGCGCACTATTACCTGACGCTGCATGCAGTCAGCTGACAGTGCAGCGCCGGCCTCAGAAGCCTGAGGAGCGCCGGACCCGAAGCGGAGCTGTGGCGCAGGACAGGTAAGAGGAGTTTTTTATTTTATTGTTATGGGGCTGGGTGGGCTGGTCTGAGGTCTAAAGGGGGCACAGTGGGCTATTCGGGGGTCTGATGGGGGCATGCTGATCTGAGGTCTGAAGGGGGCACAGTGGGCTGATCGGGGGTCTGACGGGGGCACGCTTTAAACCGTGTTTCACTGAAAATAAGACCCATCCCAAAAATAAGCCCTAATGCTTTTTTGGAGGAAAAAAAATAATAAGACACTGTCTTATTTTCAGGGAAACACGGTATTTCTATAGTCTTTATGCTTCTCAATCCCAAAAATATATATATATTGAATAAGATGAACAACAATTTTTTTTTTTTTTTTTTTTTAGAGAGCACCACTGTTTGAAGACTGCGTGGGAGCAACTTTACAGATACTGATTAATAATACTACACAGTAGACAAGCAATTGCATGGTTAACACAAAACAGTTTATGAAATGTTTATGACTACAAAAGCCTTAATTCAACAACTACGATTGGATTCATTCACAACAGTTCAGCTTCCACGCGCGCCCATCCGCTGACTCGACAGTTTGCAGTAGTAGTTTCACAGCAGAAGTGAGAAGACACGTCATTAGATGTTCCCATGCACAAATAACAGAACTGTGGAAAAAACCACACTGATCAACCACAGCAGCCAAGATGTGGTCTGGTGGAGATATGACATGCCACACCCAATGTAAGACATCTCTATACCTAAATCTACCCATCACGTCTTTTGCATAATATTAAAAGTCAATTACGCCTGGCAAACAACATACCCCTAAATAGAGCACACCCTACTAGACATAACACTGTTAAAAGGTCTAAGGTGGAGATTTATTAAACTGGTGTAAAGTAGAACTGGCTTAGTTGCCCATAGCAACCAATCAGAGTACACCTTTCATTTTCCAAAGTAGGTGTGAAAAATGAAAGGTGGAATCTGACTGGTTGCTATGGGCAACTAAGCCAGTTCTACTTTACATCAGTTTTGATAAGTTTAAAGGGTTTCTGTCACCACTTTTTTCCACTATTAAACAGTATGACATTTTCAATGTGCTACCTCATTGCGCCTCCGCCGAATAGCACTGTGACCTATTCGGCGCAGGCACAGTGAGGAAGCCCGAAGCCGGCGAGCTTCCTTCACTCACTGCGTCGAACACTGAATGGAACGGCGCAGGCGCGAGATTAATAACGCAGACAGGGCCGGCCTGAGGAGCCGAACGCTGGCCTGGCCCTGTCAATCAGGAAGATGAGGGCGTTGTTTGAGGTGGGCAAACAAGGCCTCTAAGAGCAGGGGCAACGCCCCCCTCCCCCACGCTCCTAGAGGCTAATTAGAATATTATAAACGTTTACATTAAACAAAAACGGGGGCAGTGAGGAGAAAATAAATTACATATCATCAGGTGACATTTGTACATTGTAAATGTCATCCTGTTTAACAGGAAAAAAAAGTGGTGACAGAAACCCTTTAACCTTAAGTGTATAACCAAGGACTTCCCTAACTGCTCAATGGGTACCAGTTTAAAGATCAAATGAGGGTCTAATTTACATGCGTATGGCTTTTCAAACAGTCCTCTAAATGCCATTTAATTAAAAGGGGACTTTTAGCAGCGATCAACTGGGCGCCTAAGGTTTATTCACAATGGATTCATTTTATATGCTGGTAAACACTCTCACATACGCTATATGAGATAGGACGCACACCAGGACCCTTTGGCATAGATCTGCCTAATATGGGTGACTGCCTTTAGGCTATGCTCACACTTTTTAGTTCTTTCCCATTAGGGTTCTGTTGCTTTTTATGACTGGAATAGAATAGTACAAGTATATATAGCACTATCTGGTTAAAAATAATAAAAATCAGGGATCCATCACAGAAGAATTAGAATTGATCCATCACATCTGTCAAGGCTTCCTTTCTCTTTTACACTGGTCATCATTTTGGTTTTAGAAGAAAGTTACTACATTATCCTTAAAGAAATACTCCAGGTAAAGAAAAAAACAAAACAAAACACACATTTACTGAGCAATAAACTGAACACTTACATGAGGCTTTCCTTTTCACCTTTTCAGCTGAATATGTGCTGAATTCCTGGGCACCTCTTCTTCCATTGAAGGCCGCACCACTTCTCAGTCTACCAGATGCATATTGTGCTTTTGGTAGCCCAAAGCACTTCCTTCTACCCTTGGAATACGAGTAGTGCTCATTAAACCAGGACTGGACAAGCAAGAAGTGTCTTGGACTAACCATGCATACAGTAGTGTGCAGCAGGTGGTCTGAGAAGCTGTGCGGCCATCTTGCATGATAGAAGAGGAGCCTGGTGGATCTACAGCTGAAAATATATAAAGGGAGGGGGTCACCATATAAGTGTTCTGTTTGATACCCAAATAATGTGAAATTTTTTTCTTAAAGGGTTATTCCCATCTCAGACAATTTGGGCATATCACTAGGACCCGCACCTATATCAAGAATGGAGTGGGGAAATGAACGGAGGGCGCACTCCATTCATTCCTATGGGGCCGCTGAAAATAGCCGAACGCCGGCTCAGCTATTTCCGCCGGCTCCATTGAAATGAATGGGAGCTGTGGCTGCACATGCGCAGTGCGCCCTCCGTTCATTTCCCCGCTCCGTTCTCGATATAGGTGCAGGTCCTATCAGACAATGGGGTGCACTTCCTAGCGATATGCCCCCATTGTCTGAGATGGGAATAACCCTTTAAGAAAAAAAAAAAAAAATTCACATTATTTGGGTATCAAATAGAACACTTATATGGTGACCCCTTTTTATATTTTCAGCTGTAGATCCACCAACTCATTTCTATGGGAGCAGCGCGGAGCTGTGCCTGGTGGTGGCCGGACCCCGGGTTAACTCTGAGTCCTTCAGGTACAGCGCTCCCCGCTCCGTTCTCGATATAGGTGCGGGTCGCTAAAATATGCCCCCATTGTCAACAATGGGAATACCCCTTAATTGGGGTATTCTGGTTTTGCTATTTTCAGCATCAGTTGAAAGGAAACAACTAAAGATGAGCGAATCATGCAAAATTTTATTAGGAAAAATTCTGCGAATATTCGGCGAAGATTCATATATTCGACGAATAGATTTGTTGAATTTGCATACAATATATACGTAATTATATGGCTTTTAGCGAACATCCACGCACTAATAACGAACGTTCAGGTAAAAAGGTACGCAACCTCTTTGAACACGTAAGCGTACAAATTGCGTATGACTGGAGAGGAATGGTGGAGCAGGAGGAATGCTCTGAATCTGACCCCTGGCTTCATATGGATACTGTATCAGCAGATGACAGCATATCATCCGGGTGAGAATGAGATGAGCGTGCCATCCACTCCACTACCTCATCCACTTTCTCCTCCACTACAACACTTGCGAGTTGGTGGGTTAGCCTGGTGGAAAAACGGCCAAGTATTGCGAATACTACTAGTAGATGCTCCGGCTACAGGTCCTTTGGCACTTCTGCCCTGTGCCACCTTCTTTTTTTTTTTTTTTTAGAGCTGGAGGTCTGGCTGGAACTGGACCCCTTTTGCTTATCCATTCCAGACATTGTTCAATTCACTCTGTGGCCCTGCAGCTGGTCTTTGTCCCTGTCTCTCCCTATCTCTCCTTGTCTCTCTCTCTCTGCTTGATTAATTACTATCCCTGAACTGGCCCTGCACTTGCCCTGCAGTATCCCTGATATGTGTAATATGGATTCCCAGAGCAATTACACCCCAATTTTCACAAAACAGGTCTCAGAGTCTCAGAACTTCACACACAGTGCTTCTGCTCGTCTCAGCAGTCGCAGCAGAAATGATGCGTCACTGGCTTACCGAGCCTGAGCCAATCAGAGCAAGCCCTGCCCACTAGGTCAGGTGACCGCTTTCTTCCCGGGCTTTTGCGCACGATAAACGAACTAACAGTAAAAGTTCACTAATGAATTGAATTCGTACGCAATAGCGTATAGAGTAACTTATACGTAGCAATAGCGTATAATTTATAGGACAACTATGTAGCGAATGCGTACAAAAGCAGAAGCGAATCACCTAATATTCGGATTCGCTTCGCAGCTGAAAATTTTCAAGATTCGATACGAATCAACGAATAGATTCGCTCATCTCTAGAAACAACACATTATCACTTACTAATAGTGATTGTCTATCTGTAATGCTCCATTTTCCTGTACTCCATCGTGGTCATATCACATTTTACACTGCGTTGGTTCCCTAACCCAATGACATCACATCTACATCTCAGGAGAGGCAAGGCTTGCCTCTCAGGGAGGTGTTCTGCTCTCTCCTGGACCCTGCCCTGTAGACATGTCAACAATGATTATGTCTTAGGCTTCGCTGACATTTCTGTTTTTCACTGTGCTGTCTGCATTTTCTACAGACAGCACACGTACCCATTGATTTTAATGTGTCTGTTCACATATCCGTAGTCTTTTTTTTACTGACCGTGGGTGTGTGGAAAAAATAAAAAAATAAAAAAAATCTAAGACATGCACTACTTTGGTCCGTGACCAAACATACCCATTATAGTCTATGGTTCCCTGAAAAAACACATTTGTGTTTCACAGATCATTGCTGAGAAATGCTCTTGAAATTAATTTTCAGCTGAGCATTGTCCATATATGAATACGAATGACACACAGACGGCACCAAAATGGACACATGGACCAAACATATATCCCACATGGATGAAAGACGAGAATACAGGCACACTGTGGGCCCCATCATTTTTATTTATGCTGTTTACCAATCACCATAAATAATATGTTCACTATATTGTATGGGTTATTATGATTACAGGGATACCAAATACTGTTTTGGGATATTTATTAAAAAACAGTAATCGTATAAGGCATAGAAAAATCATATCTTTACAGCAGAGTTTTTCTATAGAGATGTGGGTAAGCCAGCTGTTTACTGTACAGAAGGTCTGGGGTTCAAATCTTTACAGTAAAGGTTATGGCAGAAAAATATAATTTTACTTTCCAGCTGTCTTATGGTAAAAGTTACAATTCAGCCATTCCTACAGAGCAGGTCGGTCTGTTGTGTAATAGTAACTCTTCTGCCTGCTTTATGCGCTGGAAGAGGGCTCTTGCCCCTACCCATATTCAACAAACCTTCATTAATAGTCACTGCACTGAAGTGAATACTAATGAAGGTGCCAGCCCTGCTTGGATCTGTGATGTTCGAGCTCGGAGGGGGAAGGAGAGGCAGAGGCCTGATGCTACAGACACTCCCTGTCCTGCGCCAGGATTTAAACACAGGACACACATCGCAATTATGATGGAGGAGTCAAAATGCACTCAGAATTCCATTCTCTGACATATAATGGAGTAAAGTTGAATGTTGGTGTTATTTTATTTTTTTGTGTGTAACCGGAAAACCTTTTTTAACCAGAGGGTCGCTACAGTATTAGTTTTCTGGCTCTAACATACGGATGAACTATCCAAAGGACAGTTAATCAATATGAGATCAGTGGGGTCTGACAACAGGCACCCGCACCAATCAATCCTTAGCAGCAGCTGTAGCTTCTGGATGTAAATCTTGTACAGAGCCAGAACATCAGAGTTCCTCACACTGTGTATTGTTTTCTGGTACTGCAGCTCAGTTCCCCTTCACTTGAATAGGAGCATCGGCTGCAATACCAGAAAACCGATCTCTTACTGATGATCTATCCATGTTTGTTCTGGGGGGGAAAAAAAAAAATGGAGGACTTCTGGCAGGAAATTCTTTCATATGCTGTTCTTGTGGTCCTCGATTTCAGTGAGGTGACTAAACACAGATGTCTGCAATAAACTCTACAGAACACTGTAGAGTAAATTCTACAGAAAAATCTAATCCTTCTTCACAAGTTCTATTTAAACATTTATTTTAAATACCATTATAATGGCAGAATGCCCAACCATCACTTCTCTCCTCCAATGTCCATGTCCAAGTAACTACATGTTAGGCTCCGCGCATATAGAAAACCCATGTGTATGGACCATGTTGGAGACCCTGCACTTCCATATCAATTGTTGCCTCATTGAGGCATCATAATCTATTATAAAATCAGTACTTCTAAAGGAGATTACGGTATATGGTGGGCGGTTTACAGTGTATGAAATGCAGTCTGTAAGTATCATTAGATGGATCTGTAATATAGCAGTGTGCATAGGTCCTTAATCCAGGCAATTCATTGTCAGATCTACATACCTGCACTGCTTACAGCAGAGCCTGACACTTTACAGAATAAAACTGTGGCTCTAACTCACAAAGAAGCTGAAGAAATAATGACCTGTTGCTTCAAGGCATTAAAGTGTGCATCTGGAATATCTGAGTGCTCTGTGCAGTGTGCTTGTAGGTTAAAGGGTCCATGTCATACATGGTATGTCTGCATTATAGGGAGTCTGAAACAATGCCATTTTAGGTAAACCTCAATACTTCTTACACTACTTTATGTGCAATCATATGATGTGCAATGCGTATACATAGTCCAGAGATCCTTTTTTATCTGCACAGTATTAACCTGCACATTCATTGTACTGATAAACACCAGTGCAGACAAAGAGCTTGTTCACATATGTACTGGAGGTTCCTGGGCCTCTGTCGCACATTTTGTCAAAAAGAGAGGACAAAAAAAGTCCCGTATGCTGGACTTATTTTCTTTAAAAAAGCAGACACCTGAATGGAAACTGGAATGGACTCAATTATAGTTAATAGTTAAACCTGTTCCACTCTGTTCATTTCAGTTATGTGCCAAATACGGCACTTCCGTTATTTTCGGTGTTCTGCTCCTCTAAATGAGCAGAACAACTGAAATAACTGGAGGTAAAGTGAACAAGCTAAAATAAAAATAAATAAATAAATAAATAAATAAATAAATAATAGTTGCAGCTGAATGTAGGCAAGGGATTCATTTCTCCTGACTGGTTGTACAGGAATGCAAAGGCTTGCAAGTAGCCGTCTAACGGGGTCATTTATCAAACTGGTGTACAGTAGAACTGGCTTAGTTGCCCAGAGCAACCAATCAGATTCCACCTTTCATTTTTCACAGTTCCTTTGGAACATAAAAGGTGGAATCTGATTGGTTGCTATGGGCACCTAAGCCAGTTCTACTTTACACCAGTTTGATAAATGACCCCATAACTCCCTGAAACATAGTGCCACTTGTGTAACCCGTAAAGGAATTTATCATGAGGGAAAGTAAATTTTGTTGCCATAATTTAAGCCAAATTTTCAAATCGTTGGTTAAAGGGAATCTGTCACCAGTAATCTCCCTATCAAACTATTTTCTTAGACACAAAGCCGTTGTTAAACTTTTTAAAACATTATTCTTCTTTTGTTGATCCCGAGCCACTATAAGGGGGTCATTATTTTAACTAGGGCAGCACTATTGGGGCACTGTGGGAAGGGAGGGGGCCGAGGGTGTCATATGATTGGTGTGGCACTATTAGGGCACTATAGGAGAGTCAATATTATAACTGGGGAGTACTATGGTGACATTAGTACTACAGGCGGCACTATAAAAGGGGCATTTTTTTATTACATTATGGGGCAATATGGTGGGTGTTATTACTACTGGGATCATTAGGACTACTGGAGTACAATAAGGGGCCATATAAGTTATATAATTCTTATTATACTACTCGGGCACTACAAGCAGGCATTTTTTGGGGGAATACTATGGGGGCTTTATTACTACTGCACTATGGTGGGTGTCAGTACTACTGGGAACACTTTAGGGAGCATTAGGACTACTGGAGCACTATACGGGGCCATATTTACTACTGGGGCAGCAGGGCTGTGGAGTCGGTGTCCATTTTGCTGGAGTCGGAGTTTGAGTCGGTATAAAATGGACCAACTCCGACTCCTAAAATATATAATACATTGGTACAGATAGTTCAATGCAGTATGTGCTGAATATATTTTCATAAGAATTTGGGAACATGATGAAATGTCCTATAAATGTCTGTTCTATTCCTGAACTAAGTATCTTGGCTTTCAGTTGAGATGACTGTGTGCTGCCCTTCATGTAGATGCTCAGAAGTGAAACGCCTCTCCTACAGATCAGAGGAAAAGGGCACTGGGAAGGAATGGCTGTACTCATCCCAGAGCTACTAGAGAAAACAGGATTAAAGGGGTTTTCTCACTAGTTACAAAGATTAGCCTTCATCATAAAGGGATAGTTAAAAGAAGACATTTTCTAAATACATTGGTCAGTAGATTTTACTTTAGTCATGAACTACAGACAGTTCAGCAAGTCTCTCACTGTACACAGGTTTCTATGGTAACCTGCAGACCAGAAAGACTTATCTGATTGGCTGAGAGCAGGAGTGACCTCAGCCCCACGGAATGGTGGAACTGAGCTGAGTGAGATTACCTTTAGTAAGCAAACTGTGTTGTGAGGACTGAGAAGGATGGCTTTACCTGTAATTGTGTTAGAGATCACAATCTCCAACAAAGAAAGTCTTAGGCCCCATGCAGACGACCGTATCGGGCCATGAAAGCCCGGCCTGTGCTGCCCCAGAGGACGGGAGCGCACGGCGTCATTGGTTGCTATGACGCCGCACGCTTCCTGAGGCCACCGTGTACAGTGTTTCATTATTACCTATTGGGGCATTATGTTGGGTTCTACTTCTACTAGGGGCACTAGTAGAAGTAGTACTAGTATTTGAGGGGGGGGGGACTATATATTTCTGCAGTAGAGTATTGGGGTGGCATGATAGAGTATTCAGAAGGCAGGGAGGATGATGGAAAATAGTAAACTAAGATGTCTGTGTGGCAAACTCTACTGACATGGCTGGATGGCATTGCTCACATGACTGAAAGAAGCCATCACAGCTGTCTGGTCCAAATGGAGAAGATGAGAAAAAAAAAAAACTATATCAGAGAAGAGATCACTGGATAGAAGATGTATGCAGCACTGTATTGTCCTATATTAGGACATGGCTCCTAATGTGGTGTCTGTCATTTTGACATGAAAGTTTCCTCTGCATGCTATATTTTTGTTTTTCTGTCAAATCTGAAGAAAGTCAGAGGCTAAAGAGCATATGACAGCAGTGTGAGAATAGTGATATTTGGTCATCTTTTATCACTGATTATTTCCTTGGGGGTACGAGTACTCAGTTCAAACTTCATGTCACTTAGTGGGTACCTGGTATGAAAAGATTGATCTAGATCTAGATGTCGGGGCTAATGCAATTCCTCAGAAAAGTTGGGAGAAAACATTCTAAACCAAGCAGTTTCTCTTTTCTACAGGAGCCTCACAGAGGCTATTAGGTAACTAAGAACTGCTGGGCCTCTCAGGATATTTCTACTTCAACTAAAACGGATTAAAATTAAACTAATAGCCTCTTGGCAAAAAATGTAGTTCTTTGATTGCATAAAACTGCTCTACTACAACAGTATTAAGTCAGTGACATAAGTGGCCACAGTGAATGGCTTGATTGTTGGAGACATGGGAATTTAACCTCAACTTCAGCAGAGGTAATCACTATGCTAAACACACTAAAACACTAGTACAGACTGCAAAAGACATAGAGGGGTCATTTATTAAGACCAGTGTTTTAGACCGAAGTCTTAATAAAGCCCCTGCACTGGCGGTGGATAGCCGAAGTTATGAAGAGGCACCAGCCTCTCCATAACTTCAACGCCGCATCTAAATGTAAGACAGCTTCCTTGTCGACTTACATTTAGACCATTTTCTACACCTAAAACAGGTGTAGATGAATGATGAAGGAGACGGGCCTTCCATGAGCAGGAAGAAGTCACAGATTGAGGCGCAAACAACTGTTGCGCCACCATCTGCGCCTGAAATATGCCTAATATAGGCATATTTCAGTATAATAAATGACCCCATACTTTCTAAAAGAAACATAGGCAACAATGGCAATGAGACTCCATGTAGAGCCACCCAAATTCATTACATTGCATCCTGTGGCAGGAAGAATCAGTGAAGGTGGCCATCTCACTGATCTTCTTGGCCCAAGATGGTGTGATAGGCTTAAAAAACACCTGGACACCTTTGATATCTAAGAGAGGCAGTGAATCCGGATTGCACACCCAGTGAAAGACAACCTGCTCTGTACAGGCATTGGAGAAGCTGTCAATCACTGTGTGTGGACGGGGAAATCAGGACTCTCACTGTCTCTAAAAGGAGTCCTGTCACGATTAACGACTTTTTACTCAGAAATCTTGCTTCAAATCATATAAACCTAGATACAAATCTCAGAGCCCAGCTTCTATCATATCTTGCTCTCTTACTGGGCAGCAAAAACCACCTGATAGGTTCGTGACAAGATTTATGGCAAGACATTATAATACCGGAAGATTTATCAAAAGTGGTGTAAAGGAAAACTGGCTTAGTTACCCATAACCACCAGATTCACCTTTCATTTTTTCACAGCATTTTAAAAAATGAAAGGTGAAATTAATTGGTTGCAGTTGGTCACTAAGCCAGTTTTACTTCATACCACTTTTGACAAATCCCTGTATGTGTCCATTTTCTACTCTCACTACACAAATAAGTGATCTGTGTGCACAACAATCCAGAAAAGAAACCTCTGGGAGTAAATAATCTGAAATTGTAAGATAAAACTTCAGTTTTTAACCACTGGATTGGTCAGGCAAATGCACATTTTACACCAGACTGTTTTTTTGCATTACTCAGTATTTGAATGTGCAGCCAATCGGTGCCCTCATCTGGCTGCAGCGGTCAGTGCAAGCAGCCTTTAAATAAAAACATCAGGCAACCCCTTTAACATATTCCATTCAAAGATGACAACAAATCTGCTCTCACCTAGCTTGATGTCTCCATCTTGCGTTAGTAGAACATTCCCTGCTTTTAAGTCCCGATGGATGATCTTCATACTATGGAGGTATGCCAGTGCTTCTAACATCTGTCTGCACACGGCTTGGATCTGAACTTCCGTCAGTCCACGATCCAATTCTGTTAGAAGAACAAAAATCACATGATAAGTCACCCTATCCAAATTTTAACCACAAGTATGTATAAGAGAACAAAAACAGGAAACATTATTAAAATAATAATTAAATCCAAAGGATGGTACACAATATGGAGCAATGGTTGCAATGCATGGTGGGGCAGATATTTTAGATGTTGTGAAATAACTCAATGACTGATGACAGATCTTGCCACAAGAGATCACGCTGGTGAATAATTCATCCTTCCAGGCAATCACTTCATATCATCACCTTAAATATTTTTATATTAAATGAAAAATTAGACAATGAGACCTCACTAATCGACCAACACCCAAGTGAAAAGTGAGACTAAAGGTCCATATACATGGACTGATGACTGGGTCAATTATCAGGGATGAACATTTGTAGAAACGCTTGTCCATAATTTGCCTGTGTAAAGGAGCTGTAGATCACCCTACAAACAAGTAAAGCTTATTCCTCAGCTGACCACATCTTCGTTTCTGGGTAGCAGATCCTCCTGTTGCACGTAAACGCAACTTCATCTCAACAGCTTATCAGGCCATTATTGTGAGCACTAAGGGGCGAATTTATCATACGGGTAATATTTGAAGTCAGTTTTCCATCAGTCTGCATTGGCATACTTTGCACCAAATTTTTCAAATAATGCATGTTATTTGTTAAATATGGCTCATCTTTGTATCAAGGGATACAAAACAGCCTTTCCAAACAGCTCGGGGGTGGGGGGCTGGGGCAACATGAAATGGCTTTTACTTGACAAAAGAACACATATTGAAAACCACAGTCAAATTTTTATGTTTTAAAATCTCTACCAAGATATTCATAATCAGGAAATGCTGTTTCAGTCACAGCTGCTGGAAGTTTCAGCCTTGGGGAACCTAAGATTCAAATACTGGTTCCAATTCTTTATTCGTGTTTGATATCACTAGATTTGTAAAAAAAAATATGATTGGAAACCTGCTGTTCATATCTTTCTAGGAAATGTCTACCAAAATGTTATGGCTCAATCTAGACTTGTCATATAGTTAGCGACTGTACATATAAGTACCCAGCTCCTAGTCACATGACTAAGGGAAGGAAATAGCAGTCTGAGCCTAGACCCCTTAAAAATGTCTCATGAAGAGACACTCGGGGCCAGACCCTGGAGACACACATCGATTGTAGGTCTGATCGAGTCAGCTATTCTCCGATAGTGGAACCCTCACCGATCTAATCGGTATGCAAACTGTTATTTTTATTCTTATTAGTTTCTCCAATATTTGCTTATCTATATATCCATTTTGTCATATTTTTGTAACATTTCAAGCACTGTCTGTACTTTTTGTACTAACACCCTCCGAGCACCTCTTTGCTGGGTTACCTCTGAAGGTCACTGTCCTAGAGTTTTACCTTAACATGCTAAACCGCAGTGTGCCTGTGAGTGCAACCTGGGCAATGTCAATCATTCTAACAGATAGTGGCAGGGTTATGTGGACATGTTTAGGAGTTGCTTAATTCCTTTGTAGCCTTATGCATTAGGTGAGTGTTAGCCCAGCGCTCTGTGCCTGCGCTGCTCCCCCTACATGTGGGGCGCGGGCGCTGGGCTTCCTCACTCCCCCCGGCTGCTGTTCTGAAAAGCGCAGGCATCCTAAACTGTTGTATCTGTGCCCAATGCTGGAGCTTCCTTCCTAGCTGGCATGAGTGCAGCTGTGTCTGTGGCATCCTCCATCCTGTACTGTTTTGTTACAGCGTGCATGGATGTGTGTCTCCTACTTTTGTGAGGCAGCTCGTGCACGCCCTCTATCTCCCCAACCTATGGCTGGATTGAAGGAGGTATTTAAAGGCGCTTCCTGCCTCAGGAAGGCCCCTGAGCAATCTTGGTCACTAGCTAGTCTAGACCCTTGTGTGAAGGTGTTTGACAAGTTTCTGCTTTACTGTGTACCGGACCGTGTTTCTCGATTAAACAGACTTTGCTGGTTAAAAGTTCTGTTTATTGATTTAATGTACCATCTATAACATGAAAAGAACGTAATATAAACGTAACCTAAAATATAATCCAAAACTAATAAAAATGTACTGTTAAGAAAATAAATAAATAGACTTTGTTGGATCACTGCCTGCCTTGACTCTGGACTTCCTGACTACGTCTCTCCCCTTGGTTCTTTGCACAGATATCTCTGACCCCCAGGTCAGCTGCCACTGGCTGGGGACTGCTCTGGAGTGGTACCTGGTGACTACCCTAACAGCCCAAGCCTATCCTCACCATCAGAGGCTCTATTTACTTAGTCACGGCACTCCAGGGTATGGCAAGTCAGTGGAGCAGTGGGTCCACACCCGCTTGCATAACAGTGAGTATAAAAGACTATGGAAACGTTGTAACACCTTACAATGTCATTTGATGACATGGGTGCACTGAATAATAATGAATGATAATGTGCCCCCTCATGGACTGTCGTGTAAGGTGTCATAAAATAAGTTATGTAAACATAATAATGTTTTATGAATAAATAAAAGTGATCATTTTAGAAACACGTCTGGTATAAAGCAAATGCAGCAGTAAATACTGAAGATATCATACTAACAGTCAAATATGGTGGCCTTGGTCAGGTGCAGTATAACTGTATAGTGGAGCAAAACAGTAATCTGAAAATTTGTTTGAATGCAAAATGTAATGAAAAAAAATTATGTAATAAATGAAATCCTACTTATATGCCTTCTCTGGTTCCATTTGTCATACTTAGAATCTCAGAAATAATTTGGTGTGAAAAAAAAAAACAAAAACAAAAAACACAGAAGGCAAATACTTTTTATAGCACTTCATTGGGAAATTCGAACTACTGTTCACTGTAGATTGCTGTGTAAAGACTGGACTACCCTTGATAAGTGGATAAATGGATGTAGGGCTGAAACGATTACTCAAATGAATCAAGTAACTCGTCACAAGTATATCCTTGATGCAAATTTTTTGCATCGAGGATTCGTTACTCACCGCTCCGTACCAGGTTGCATTCTATCCTGATGTACACACATTGTCAGGATGTAGTGCACGTTTGACGCTTTGTGATGTCAGGTCCCAATGCTTTGCGTGAGAAGAGGATGGAAGAGTGTCGGTGGTGCCAGTAGCAGGAAAGGTGAGTATTTGATTTCACTGGTTCTATGGCTGGGCACTGATGGCTAGGAGGGGGAGTGGGGGAACAGATGGCATGGGGGAGGAACTGATGGCACTGGAGGAGGAATTGGTGGCACAAGGGAGGGGAAGCTGATAGCATGGGGGCTAAGGAGTTTTTATAGAAAATATTCCCTTATTTTTTCTCATTAGACTACTCAATCGTTGGATTAAATCTGTAGAATACGTGATTACTAAAATAATCAATAGCTGCAGCCCGACATGGATGTAAAGAATAATCCTATTCTTGGCAGTAGATTAATATTTGAGTAATGAGGACTTCTTTCTTGAAACACATAACAGAACTGTAGGCTTATTATCTCCAACAAAACCAGTTGTATGTGTACAGATAAGACTTACATACCAAGCATTACTGCATCCACTGCTCCACCTTGACAAAACTCTATCAAGATCTGTAAAAGAATGAAAGATATGATCAGAATGAGCTCAGCCTTCTTACAATAACAGGTGCCAGCATAACATAAGACATACCGAATGTTTATCGCTTTCAATAAAACAATCCATAATGTGAAAAACAAGTAAAAGTATCGCAAGCAACAATATGAATACAATAAAAATAGTATAAAATATGGAAAGCCATTCATTAACTGCATTTTTTATGTGTCACTATACTTTTCATAAAATAAGAACAGACAACACACAAGACACAATCGTAATACATCATTATTACTATTTAAATGGTGCCACTCCATAAAAATTATTACAATATTTCATGTTTTATGGCCTGGTCATTTTAGTGAATGACAATTTAAAAATACTAAATGACTAGGGTATATCCCTTTCTGTGTTCTATCCATTCTGGCTGACAGAAAGCATAACTAATGCTCAAAGTTTATTGTGAGCATTATTTTTAAATGAATGGTTCCGCTCGACCAGTAAAGCGGAAAAAACAGTTCAGATCAAATATTACTCAAACTAGGAATGTACTACAAGGGGATGTCCCCTATAAATTACTTGAGTGTTGGCAAGTCATACTGCAAGGATCCCCTTCATCATCTGAGAGGACATAACACTCAATGCTCACACAGCTTTGTGGAAAAAGAATCCACACACCGACTTCATTGGGCAAGCGGGGACCTCCAGAATGCTGCTGCTTTTTCCAGATTTCTGCTCAGCTACTAGGTTCAATAGATGTTCTCTATTATGTTCACTACATGTAACCTGAAGTCTTAAAGAAGGAAATAACACTGCCACAATATCGTTCTGTAATTGTTTCACGTGACATGTGGTCACACAGAGGCACAGTTTTTGGTTTCTGTATCCCCTGCTCATTCATACCATAATTGTGATGTCATAATTGTTATAGTTGTATGTAGTGTTGAGTGAAGCTATTAAAAATTCGATTCGGCTGCTTTGCCAAATTTCACAAAGAAATTCACTTTGTGACTAATTACGTCGTCACAAAGCGCATTTCTTTGTAAGTAATGGACACAATGACGGGAATGGTGATTGCGCTGCTCCCTGTCACGGAACTCCTCAGATGCATTCATCGCTGATCACGGCATCTGATGTACAAATGGAGACCTTTCAGGGGTTAAAAAAAAATAAAAAAAAAAATAAAAAAAATACTCACCTTATCCATTTGAATGCGAAGAAGCCACCACGGCCATCTTGAATGATGATCCTGCGTGAAATCTCATGCGGTGCGTGGAGAGGTAATTTTTCCTTGAAATTTCGAGATGAAGTCCACTTCGGATACTTTGATTCACTCAACCCTAGTTATATGTATTTTATGTGTAAGGGCATGCTATAGATGTGGGCTATTCTTAAGATACCATCTAAAATAATATAAAAAACATTTTAGACCTGTAACTAATATAAAGCAGCTTTCCCATCATAAGAAGCCCCATATGCTGTATTAGGGCATATGGATGTCAAAAAGAGGGGCGCTTGATTGGACTTTACTCCTAATATCAGATCAGCAGGAGGCCGACTAACAGCACCCCCGCCGATCAGCCGTTTGAACAGAATGCAGTGCTAGTATGAGCCTGCTCACCATCAACAATGCAGCAGGGTGTAGGTTGGCCATCCCAATGAATAGGAAAGAGCTGTCCCATTTAAGTGAATGGGATGGCGGAATTGTAATTACACCTGCTCACCATCAACACTGCATTGGTGTCATTAAACATTGAAGAGAATGCAGCACTCATACTAGACCTGCATTCTGTTACTTTTTTCTCTTAATAATGACGATTATTTGATACTTTTGTCCAAATATAAAGCAAAACAGACACAAAGGTAAGGTGCGCAAGTCTATGCCTCTGCTACCATGCTGAGTGCAGGATATCAGCCAGTTATTGGGCAGTATGTTTGCTTTCGCCATGTCTGATAACACAACACATACAAACACTATAAGCGTCTTCTGGGATACAACTGCTTCCTCCAGATAATGCCTGCATACTGCACAGGAAGCCATGCAATTTCACACTCTTCTAGAAAAGAACAAAAGCGGCAGATCAGAGATTCTGTGAAGTACATGTAAGGAAACCACACTGCAAAAGCATTGCTTTAAAACGTGTATATACAGTCTGTGCAAAAGTTATAGGCAGGAAATAATGCTGCCAAGTACGAATGCTTTAAAAACTAGAAGTGTTAATAGTTTATTTTTATCATTTAACAAAATGCTAAGTGAATGAAAAGAAAAATCTAAATCAAACCAATATTTAGTGTGACCACTCTGCCTTCAAAACACTTCCATTCTTCTAGGTTCACTTGCACACAGGATTTGACAGAACTCATCAGGGAGGTTGTTCCAAACATCTTGGTGAACAAACTGAAAATTATATGTAGATGTAGGTTTGCTCAAATGCTTCTGTCTCTTCATATAATCCCAGACTCGATGTTGAGATCAGGGCTCTGTGGGTGCCCCATCATCACTTCCAAATCTACTTTACCCTGAAGATAGTTCGAAATGACAAGGACTGCATGTTTGGGAGTCATTGTCCTGCTGCACAACAAATTTGGAGCCAATCAGGTGCCCCTCGGATGGCATTGTATGATGGATAAGAATCTGCCTGCACCAACGACACCAAATCCCCATTTGATGACATGCAGCGCCAAACAATTTAATTAACTAAACTTTAAATCATGGACTTCATTTAACTTTTGCAGACCCATTTAAAAGACCAAAAGGCTCATGTATGAGGCCATATTACGGCTCCATAGAACCTCTAAAAAAAAAAAAAAAAAAACTAGAAAAAATTGAAATTGAAAAAAAAAATGTGCCTCTGGATGCCATACTAAGGCTCCATTCACACGTCCGCAGAACGTGTCCGCATTTTTGCGGAACGGGTGCGGAACCATTTATTTTCAACATGTCCTACTCTTGTCTGAATCCACGGACAAGAAAAGGCATTTCTATTATAGAGCCAGCCGGTGTCCATGTTTTGCGGATCCGCAATTTGCGGACCGCAAAACACACACGGACGTGTGAATGGACCCTAAGGAGGTAATTGCTACTAAAAGAAATAATGAAATGGAGACCATTTCTGTAATTTGGCACCATATGGAGCAACATACGGTGGCTGTCAGGAGTTCTTATGGCTCTGCAGCTCGGAGCTGAAGAGGAAATGTGCCACCTTACAACCTCCTGCACGCAGCTTCATGATAATCATGAGGGTCATTAAGGATTTTTGTGACTCTCACATCTACCTTTACCAAGCCTAATAATCAAAGTGTTTGACGGAGGCTTAAAATGGTATTAGGGCCATTACATAACAAGATAGGGGATAATTATTTGATTAGTGGGGGTCTTATTGCTGGGACCCCCATCGATCACTAGAACGGGGACCTTGTACCCTTCAGAGTCTCCCCAATATGAATGGACCAACAGGTCTAGCATTCACTTCTATAGGAGTTCCAGAGATGTTGGCACAGAATGGATCGACAGTTTGAATGCCAGAACCGGCTTCTCTATTCATTTCGGGGGGGGGGGGGGGGGGGGGGGGGGGCTCTTTGAGTGGTACAGGGTCCCTGTTTTAGAGATAGGTGGAGGTGCTTAATGGAATTAATTTTTTTTCTAGGTGTCTGGTTCCTGAAATTTGTCCAGCCCTGTTCTCTACATAATCGTCACAGAGACTAGTAAAGCAGTGGGACGTGGGCAAGTTCAAGTAGAGAAGGCATATTAATGAAATCTGGACAATATAAAAGTCATCTAAATCATTAAAACCTATATAATAAGCTGGGCTGAAATTGTACTGCGGTTAGGACACCTTGAAGAACACCCTTGAGAACAACTGAAAGAAAAGATCTTGTCCATTGTATTTCTTCTTCAAAAGGATGCTAAACTTAGATCTTTTACTGCTTTACAGGAGAGAACGCCAAATTGGCAGTGGGTGCGACGTCTAATCATTGGCACTATAACTGTTTTATATGAAAGAAATATTACAGGTTGCCGTTTCTCAAGACATAAAAAGGGTGATTGGGTTGTCCTTGACTTTTGATGTACAGTCTTCAGAAGAACTCATTATGATCAACCAAGGAGCCAAAAACCCATGTGCAGAACAGACAAAGATTTATGTAGAAAAATGACACAGCACATAGTGGACTCCACATTGCAAGGAGAGCTTGTATGGTCTTAGAAGTCAGCACAAGTTTTCATCCTTACCAGAAATTGTTTCCACCCCCGCACACTTCCTTTCCCTATACCTAACTATTGTGAAGGTCAAGGCACAGCTGTGTTTATGAGAGAGTCAAAGCAGGGTATAACTTTTGATATTTTAAGACTTGTTTGGGGACATATTTAAAGCAACCCTCTGGCTCACCTCACAGTAAATGCATAATTAAAATACCTGGTGTCCTTTTTTCTTTTTTTAAGTGGCCACCAGCTTCTCATACTTCTCTATGCACATGGTGGTAGTCTAAAATACCCCTCTCCATTTCACAGACAAAAAAGTGTAATTTTTTCTGAATAGCCAAATTGAAATTGCCATTTGAAAGGCTGGTGAGCTGGGGCAAGCTCTGAACGATAAATTTCCCCATTCACTTACAGCGAACAGAGATCTTGAAAACTGCATAGATTTAAATATATAAAAGGCTTTGAAGGACTGTTAAGCACAAGAATGCTATTCAGTTTCTTATACAAATGAGAACCGAAGCAACTAAAAGCCCTAGAAACATTAGGCTGAGTGAAAACAGGACAGAGAGCAGAGACCTCGGCTACTCTTTCACACGATCCTGAAGTACGAATGTATTCTAAAGGGATAGAGGCGAATAAACACCCTGATCTGACTGTATGTACTAGAAAATGTGTGTCAGGGACTTGGATCACAATAAAAAAATAAAATAATGCTGTGAAAGTGCTCTGAGATCACCTTCGATAGGGAATGCATCGAGTGGTTTGCAATTTCTTCAACATCACTGCAGCCAAGTATTCCGGAAGCGATTTAAATGCTAGAGGTAAAATCAGTGCGACATCGCTGCCATGAAGGGAGTAACTAGCGATTTTTTATTTTTTTTTTTAATCACTACAACTCAAACATTTCCAAAATTACCTTTTTCCCCCCCATAGACCAGTTTTACACAAGCGTATTTAGTCTGGGAAACATGTAACATGTGAAAGCTATATTTCCCAGACTGGACACTGCTCCTCTGAAGTGAACTCGTAGCACGATAAGGATTTACTACACTGTGAATTCCCATCTCACCTCAGATCTACTGAACTGTAGTCAATGTGATTACAGTTCATTTACAGGCTCCTGCGGATAAGTGTCTAATCAGCGGGAGTCCGCTGGGGAAGACATACCCAAGCGCTCGTACATGGCCATCTCCAGCAGTCCCATAGACATGAAGAAAGTTTGCGTGAAAACAGCTCTATTTAAATGTGGGAACACAGGGCCCGTTCTCATAATCGGCGGGGGCCCCAGGAGTTGGACCCCTGCCAGTTAGACACTTATGCCCTATTCTTTTGATAAGAGACAAGTGCTTGTAATGGGACAACTCCTTTAAATAATTGCATACATGGAGGGAGCACAGCATCGGACGTTATTTTGCAATTATCTTACTGCTCATCTAGATTTATTGGATCTAGCCCAACATACTTTCAATGCTAGCTCATAAGTTTGAGACCAAAATAATATTTATCCAGTCCTGTATAAGAGTATTAATATGTGTAAGAAGCTCAATAGTTCGGCCTGCCTATACCACATGAACGTGCAATTCACAGCAGATTAAAAGCACCCCTGTTCTCTTATTTAGGCTACATGCACACGACCGTATGTGTTTTGCGATCCCCACTCTGCTACATCTTCCATTAACCTACTGGAGACACACACATGTCCCTAGGTGAATGTATTCTGACTTTCGGGCTCCTTATACGGATAGCCTATCCTCGGGATAGTTCATCGATATCTGATTGGCAAGGGTCCCATAGCCCGTACCTCTGCTGATCAGCCGTTCTGCAGCAGCTTTGGAGCTAGACTACACGGCATGTCCATTTTGTGGTAGGTGTAGCTGGTACTGGAGTACTGCTCCCATTCATTTCAATACGAGCAGCGCTACAGTAACCAATCTGGCTCAAATCAGGGCATCAGAGCCCCGCCAATCAGATCTTGAGGATAGGCCATCAATATAAAAAATGACCAGAAAACCCCTTTAAGGAGTTCCAATACTTCCTTTCATCTGCTTCCAGGTTCACTGAACCGCTCTCAATTCTGGCAGCAATGCAAGGGTTAAACTTTCTTGGTTCTGTGTTCTGCTGAAAATCTGTTTATAAGGTCATTTACAAAGATTTGCGTTTTTTTTCTCCCTGCACTGGTAGTCTCTGCATCTGGAGTAAAAACTACTCCAGCCCCCAACTAGAGTAGTTTTCACTCCACTTTTATGCCTGTTTCCAGGTGTAAAAGATAGGAAATATGTCGGGTCCGATGTGCTGGTGCCTGCCATGCCTCCATCACTCACCGCTCTCCAGTGGGATCTTTTTTATGAGCAAAAACCTACATATCGCCTGTCTTAAAATGACCCCCAATGTGTTAATCAGCTTCTGATAAATTTGCTGCATTCATTGCCTTAGGCCTCTTTCACATGTCCATGTTGACATCTCATGTCTGTTTCATTGGCACCAATGTCCATGAAGGGTCCGTTTTTGTTCTGTGTCATCCGTTTTCCTTGTGCACTGCTAGGCAGATGCCTTTTAACAAATCAGGTGCAGCTCTGCCCTGCTGTGTGCCAGAAACTTAAATCTACGCCAACTAGGGGCTGGCGTAGACTTGAGCAATAGTTTATGCCAGTTTCTGGTTTAAGTTATAGTAAACCTTGCGGATATGGGAAGACCAGCCCCCTTAGAGAAGCTTAATAAGTTGAAATTGATGGTGGATATATTACCAATAGTGGAGTTAGGGCTCATTCAGACGGCCGTATGAATTTTGCGGAACGGGTAAGGACCCATTCATTTCAATGGGGTCGCAAAAGATGCGGACAGCACACAGTGCTGACAGCTTGTCTAAGCTTACACCACCTATAGGATTAGTAAATCTGGACCCTAATGTGTTGACTTTTAGGTCTCAGTCATACAAGAGTGAAAAAAGGCTGTGTGACGTTAGTTTTGTAAGGGCCGGCAGACAGTAGTTTTTAGAACCAATTAAGTACTATAATTACTGAGCGTCCTGGGGGGACCGGGGGGGGGGGGGGGGGGGGTTGGACATTCTTTATACTGGCGGCCACTATGGAGGGAATTCTTTACAATTAAGACCACTGCAGGGGTTGGAATAAAAAAAAAAAAAAAAAAAAAAAAAACAACCACTTTTAATAGCCATTAAAAACGGATAAGCAGCCATAAAATGGATGCACACACTAATGCAAAATGGCCATGAAACACTATAGTTCATCAGTTTTTAATCTCAGTTTTCTTTTTTTCACTGTTGTGTCAATGTAATGGGTATTCCTATTAGACTAAGTTATCCTCTGTCCACAGAAATAAGGGAGTATACCTTATAATATATAGAAAATGGTATACAATATATCAACAAAGGCTACATTAGTAAGTGCCATATGATCCACTCAAACACATTGGTCAACAGTAACCAGAAACTGGTCAACCCCTTTAATTATATAGTGATGGTAATTCTCTGGTGTATCTATCTTTCACTAAAGGTGGCATTACACTGACCAATCTTTGGGCAATGCGAGTGCCAATGGAAGATAACGGTGCTCCTTTGCAATGGACTGAATCTGCATATTGAACGTGGGAGAAACGATTGCTACTGGTCATTCCTCCCTCATTCTGTTCTATTGATTATCGGCAGCACATCCCTGATGACACAGGGAGAAGTGCTGCCAGTAATTGGTCATCTTTTTTCCTGATCAAAGATGACAATCAGCGGGAACAAGTTTTCATATTCCCAATAATTGGCCAGAGATCCTGAGGTGTAATAGGGCCCTAAGACCTAACCTCACACTTCTCAGCCTGTTAAATGGGTTGCCTCATGAGGTCAGCCCTGTCCATATGCCCTATTTGGGACCTCCCTCTGATCCAGAAGGGAAAAAATGAAAAACCTGGTTCACCACAGCTTTACCCAGCAAAATCAGCTGTTTGCCAGGATGACAGAAACATGACCTGGGGCAATCAGCTGATCACAACCCCTTCCAGCTGCCCAAAGACAAAAGATGGATTGTACCCACACAGTCATCTGGCCAAAAGCAGTTATGTGCACGCTTTACAAGCAATAGGGCCATTTTGTTAAGTTACTGATAAGGAGGGATGGAGATAAGTGGCCACACAACACCTCAGGAACGTCTAAGAACCATTTAGTTCACAGAGTGGATATTTGCCCACAACCCACAAGTGTAAGGCCAGCTTTAGACTTTGAAGGCAAGAACTTGAAATGAGTGAGTGGTTTTGTTAGTTGAAGAAAGTTATTCATAAGGGACAACCTTATTTTCTCCAAAGTGAAGCAATATATATGTATGTAATGGCTTGCTTACTGTAAGTCTATGGATTTTAACAGTTTATCGCAAAATCACTGCAAAAATGCTTTGTTTTTATATAGATGAATATCATTACTCAAGCTCACAGTTTTGTAAAAGCGCCCATACTCCTTGTTTGCCCAATAGCTATCTCTTCTAACTCCCCTATATACTTAACCAAGTGTGCATGGTTTTTTTTTTCAATGGGGAGAGAGAACCAAAGTGCTGCCAGACTCATCTGGCAACACTACTTCCCGCGGGATCATTCCCACCCCTCATTGACACTAGGTAGTCCGCCAATTCAGCTGAAATTGGTGGGTCTGGCTGACATTTATGTTATGTGTATGAGCACCTTATAAGCTGCTGCAAAAAAATGCCACAAAACCAGTATGTGTAAATATACCCTCAGAACAGTCTTCCTGCTCCAGTGCAAACAGTACAACATAGCATTGTTGAAGCATTGCTTGGCAGGTCCTCCACATGAAGAGACCGATTGTTGACCTTTTGTAGATCAAGCAATGCGACAACTTCTTTTATTAACAAGTTGTGTCCTAGGACACAACTAGACCACTACTGAGGTGGACGAGGGTTAGTAACTGTACTGCACACAACGTTCACGTTGTAGTATATGCCAAACCGAATGCAATGGTACAAGAACTGTACAATTATACCACAAAACCAAGACACGTCCATACACACAGGCAGCCAGAGCGTGTGTGCAAACTAAAGTCAGCATACTAGTATGTAAGAATCTGTTCTTGCTATTATGCTCCAAGCCAAACACCACACTATGACTCCTGGTATCCAGGGAATGTGTGTGATTCCAGTGTAGGAGGCAGTCTCGCTAATAAGATGGAAGGCAGGCATCCCACAGGAGTAAATCTGTTCCTCTATAGAAGCAGAAGGGGCGCATTCTTTAGGGGTTTAGTGAATAGTGATCTATAATGCATCATGGATACATTTGCTGGTGTTTTATCAAGCCAAGAATGGTCACAATTTCATTTCATACTTTTGACATTCTGAAAAGGTTATACGGTAAAAAGTTTAATCTGGATTTTCAAAGGATTAAAAGAATCTACAAGTACACAAGGGTATCCCTAAAAGATCCACTAGCTAGTAGCAAAGCCAGTAAATTTGTATACTAAAAGGGTACAATATTTAAAGGCATTATCCAATTCCTATAATGACCCCCAGAACGCTGGGGCCCTCCTCCAAAGCATACTTAAAGGGAACCTGTCATCTGCGACACACCCCCTGAACTAGAGTAAGCGTTGTATAGTGTAAGTGATGCTGAATCTGATTATGTAAGTTTTATCTTCATACTCACTTCCATTCTGATGCTGTGCTCCCACAAACCAGCAGTAAAATACATTTAGAGGACTCTTCTTTGAGTCCTCTCCATTATATGAGTGAGCACTGGAGTCCAGTGAGTGCAGTTTACTGCTGGTTTGTGGGAGCACAGCGTCAGAATGGATAAGGAGTGGGCCTTTCTGCGAAGTTTAGCTGTAAAAAATGTTTATTACAGAAATGGTTAGGCATCAAATACCAAAACAAAAAAAAACCATCATTGAAAAACACTTCAGAATACCATGTTCATTAAACTGTTAGACTGTACAGCTCACATCTTGTACAATCTGAAACAACTATAGTCATTGAATGCCAGCTGAAGCTCAATTATATTATAATCATTTGGCCTCATGTCATATATATTAGAATCATATTTTGTATGTACTATCCAGAATTAGGCCTTCTGGGCAAAGTATCACACTTATATGGAGCCATAACACAACAAAACTCAACAGCAATAGGAATCTTCTGGCTGGAGGCCTTTGCCTCTTCCAGCATGGTCAGAAAAACACTTTTTACCATTGAAGTACCCCAGAAGGACTACTGCAAAGGGTTAACTACTATTACAGGAGTTAATGCAATGTTATTGAGTTAAACGTTGTGATGAGTTATGTATATGCACTTAATAGCACTGTATGTACAAACTAACAGTTAACACCTTGGCAAATGGTGTTAGGTTGCCAGGGTGATCGACCTGGTCCTTCTCCCAGTCAGTCAGTCTAGCAGAGCTACATACAAGGTTTACATGTGCTAGCTTTTGAGAGACCCAAGTTCAGAGAACCTCGGTCTCTGAGACTTCAGCTGCCAAGGGAGCAGCTCTACCACCAGACTTTACTTGTAGGAAGGAGATAAGAACGTCCAGAACCTTATGCAGGCCGTGCATTAAATTCAGACAGCAAGGTATTACGCTAATTTATGGCTGGAAGAGCTCGCTGCTATGAGAAGGAAAATTGCAAAAGCATCCTCCATACTTGGAGACAGAATGGCCACCCGTATCTTCCGGGAAGTGCAGAAGGAGTTTAACATGAACCTAATTGCATGGCTGTGGTTCTGTTGGGAGACTACAAAGTGGCTTTGGAGACAGAGTGGGAGTACTGCAATTACCATAATTTCCTGCTGTCCATGCTGCTACTGGGAGAGAATTGGACTGATATATGCTGGAACTATATCTTTTACTGTTGTATGTACTACTCCCATCTTCACCTCAGTAAGAAAAGACTATATTACAACATGCGGCCTGGTTATTAAATCCATCATAGTTCAGCCAGCTTTCTGCTGCTCCATCAGTACATTTCGCTACTCTGCACAAAATGTTTCAAGGATGACAATACTGAGGAGGCAAGAAGTTTAATGAGTCATTGTTGGGGAAACACGCTCTGTAGGTGGGGTTGCAAGAATAAGGTTTTTGTATAGTGCTCAGAATACCGTACCAAGAAGTTTACAATGTCCCTATTCAGGACAAGTTTCATTTGCCCACCAACTCCGCACATTCATGCATATGAATAGATGTCCTGCTTTTGTGCTCTTTACTAAGGCCACTTTCCTCCACTGGGTAATATGAACATATTCAGTGCCCAAGTAGCAGTAAAAACTACCCAGCTTTTTATTGCCATATGGTAGCATCTAGTATATACTATTCTTTAAATATAATTTTTAGTATTTAAAATATAATTGATAGGATATTATTCATGTTTTGGATTATATTCCTTGCTGGCGTACATTTTGAACAGGCGTAGAATTATTATAAATGAGACGAGCCTCCTTTTCTAGACCTGGCGTGAGTGGGGAAAAGTAGCAGACTGTGGTGCAAATGACCTTTGCGTCGCAATTAGCGACAGATATACGCCAGAAAACTGGCGTATATCAGTTAGTAAACGAACTGGCAATGTTTGAATAACCTGATCCACAGATAGTCAACGACCGATGAAACAGTGGACTAGAAACACTGTACTAGACAAAGCTAGACTGCAATGTGTAAAGCATACAGTACAAAGCATAGTGCGAGGATGGGTGCAAGATGAAAGAATCCTTCTCAAAAACAAGTCCTACAGGAACTTGCTATAAGTCAATACCAAGAAGTAGTAACAAATATAGCACAGGTCTAAGAAACACTCTTTCCATAAGGCTCCATTCACACGCCCTGTTTTTCTTTCCTGATTCGATCCTGATTTTTTCAGGACCCATTGAAATGAATGGATCCAGATCAGGATCGAATCAGGAAAGAAGAACAGGGCGTGTGAATGGAGCCTAACAATCACCTCCTTTAAAAATGCAAGAGCAATACATTGCTCAACTTACACATACATGAGTAAAGAGCACTTTACGAAAAACAAATCATATATATTTCAAGTTTTCCTGCCCCCATCAATCTGCACTCAATACCCTATAATGAGAAAACAGAATTTTAGAAATGTTTTTTTGCAAATTTGTTAAAAAGGCAAAACTAAAACTTTGCATGGACATAAGTATCCTGACCCTTTGATATGACACTTGAAATTTAGATCTGGAAGCCTCCCATTTCTCTTGATCATCTATGAGATGTTTCTTCACCTTTATTGGAGTCTGCTCGTGGTAAATCCAGTTATCTGACCATGATTTGGAAATACACACCCCTGTCTATATAAGGTCTCACAGCTGACAATACATAGTAGAGCAAAAACCAAGCCATGAGAAGAAAAGAACTGCCTGTAGAGATCAGAGACAGGATCCTGTGGAGGTGCAGACCTGAGGAAGGGTACAAAAAGTATCTGCTCCACTGAAAGTTCCCAAGAGCACAGTGGCCTCCGTTATTCTTAAAATGAAAGCCATTTGGAACAACCAAGACTCTGAGAGGAGGCCGCCTCACCAAACTAAGTAATTGGACTTCACTGCAGGGAAACCACTAGGCTGCTACCTCTTGGAGTAGACTCTGTATAAATGACTGCTGACCCACCAGGATCAAGAAATACTTATTTGGAGCACTAAGTCATCAATATCATATCAGTGGGGGCTCAACTCCTGGGACTCCTGTCAATCAGCTGTATGAAGAGGCCATGGCGCTATGTGAGAGCTTACGCCTCTTCCTAGGCCATGTGATGTAACATTCACCGGTCACATGGCCTAAGTGCAGCCAATATCAAATGGGCAGTGCTGTTGTGATAAGATGCGCAGAGACTGCAGCGCTCACTGGAGCTTTGGTAAAACAGTCTTCCAGAAACAGCTGATCTGCGAAGTCCCGGGAGTCGCACCGACGATCTCATAATGATTGACCTATCCTGAGGATAGGTCATCAATATGTAAATCTCAGATAACCATGTTGAGTACTCTAAAGTAGCTAGCCATAGTTTGGCAAAGATTAGGCTGCAGGCATGCTGTCAAAAGTTGGAGGACATGTGCACATCCTACAAGCAGAAAAAAAAAAAAGAGGCTACGGACAGGGACAGAGCTACTATGGCCCCCAAGCATGCCAGGAAGGAGGGGAGAGAGGATGGAGTGTTAGGACCACTGGAACCCAGAGGCCACTGTTCTTGGACGAGAGCAGCAGCAGCCTTCCTAGGCCAGTGACATAATGTTCATTGGTAATATGGCCCATTTGCAGCTCAGTCCTATTCCTGTGAATGGGTCGGCCCTGCATTATCAAGCACAGCCGCTATACAATGAACTGCGCTGTGCTTGGTATACTGAGACCGGAGCACCACAGTCTCTTCAAACAGGTGGTTGGTGGTGGTGCCAGGAGTCAGACCCCAACCGATCAGATATTGATGATCAATCCTGAAGATAGTATAGTATTGAACTTCTGGAAAACCCCTTTAATAATTATAGAGATAAAGCCTGCTATGGAATATGGCACATATGCACATTTTTGTGCTACAAAATTTTTACATTTTTAGTTCAGTTTTCAACTTTCATGTATTCCTAGACCGTAAACAGAGCAATGCCTTGTTCAAGAATGTAGTATAACAAGCATCTGTCAAGGAGCTACTGGAACTGGTAACATTTCTTGAAAGAAGTAAATGCATAAGCAAAACTATGTAAACAGCTATGAGGTAAAAAAAAAAAACGAGGAACATTCATGAGAACAGGTTTATTTAACCAGTCGGTCCACTCAGCAATTACAGGCATTTACCCCATCAATCATCATTACATCACCTCAGCTCTGCTGAGACCTAATGATTTCTAGTCTCGCATTCTACCATGCTATTCTACTGTATGTGAGCAGGGACATCATGAGTTAATCCACTGGAACGCTATGGAAGCCTCATCCACACATTACCTGCAGGAGAGTCACCCACAAGACAAACAATAACATAGCTGCAGAGTGATAGAACAGAAAGACCAGAAACACCAGAAAATACATTCACTAGCGTTTAGAACAATATCCAAACAATACACACGAGACTCGTATTAATGGGATGTTGAGGATTAATAATAACAACAACAACCACCACCTAATAACAGTGAATGCTTAAAAAAAAAAAAAAAAAGATTTATGGGGTCATTTATCAAACTGGAGTAAAGTAGAACTGGCTTAGTTGCCCATAGCAACCAATCAGATTCCACCTTTCATTTTCCAAAGCAGCTGTCAAAAATAAAAGGAGGAATCTGACTGGTTGCTATGGGCAATTAAGCCAGTTCTACTTTACACCAGTTTGATAAATGACCCCTTTAGTGAGTAAACTATTTTTTTTCACAAACTTTTTTATTTTGCCGATGTTGTAGTTTCCATTTTGGGGTACATATAATAATTGATTAACTCTTTCTGGGAAGAATGGAAATAAAAAAAAAAAAAAAACACTGCAGTATGACCATTGAACATTGTAAATTTATGAGACGTTCATGTTGTGGCATACTTACCAGCTCCCTGGCCTAGTGTCGCTCCAGATCCCTGCACGGCCGCCGTTGCATCTCACCATCATTGCAGGCTGTGACGGGGACAAGCCCCCTTGAGGCTGGTCACCATCGCAGCCTGCTATTGGCTGCCACCCCCCCAATCACAGGATGTTTTGAGTGATGAGATGCAGAGGCGGGCGTGCAGGAAAGAGGAGCAACGCAGGTGCTGGGAAGCAGGCAAGTATAATACATACATGGGGCCCGTGTAGTGGGGGATATTTTAGATATCGGATAACCCCTTTAAGTTATACTACTTCTTAAACAAAACCTCTTTTTAAAATCACCGCATCACAAGACCCATAACACTTTAACATTTTCTTTCTATGGATTTGTGTGGGGACAATTTGTGGTTTTGATTGGTATCATTTTGGACTTATTGATCACTTTTAATTCTGTTTTTTGTGCGGCAGATTTTATTTTTTTATATAGCATTCACTGTGTGGGATAAATCACGTAATAACTGTATAATTCAGGTTGTTACGGATGAGGCAATACCAGATATGTGGAGAGGAATTCATTTTCATATTCATTTTTTTCCACTGAAAAACATTTTTTTCAATGGAAAAAAGTGTGTTTATTTTTAACCATTTACTAGTCCTGAAAGTGGACTTTAAAGAGGACCTTTCATCACTTTTTGAAATACAAACTAAAGGATCTACCTTAAAGGGCGGCCCCCACTGATGCCCTCTCTGTTTTTTTTTTTCCAAAAGAGCCCCCCGTTCGTCCACAGGACCCCCCGTTGTATGTGGCGCGGATTATGTTAATTATTAGTATCGGAACAGGGAGGAGGAGACTCCCTGTTCCTCATTGGGCGTTTCCTTCTCCCTGGCTTTGAGCGCGATCCAATGAGAGTGGACCGCTCACAGACGGGGAGAAGGAGCTCAAGTTCTTGCGTGCTTCTGGAGCGGGAATCTCGCGAGAACTTGAGCTCCTTCTCCCCGGCTGTGAGCGGTCCGCTCTGATTGGATCGCACTCAAAGCCAGGGAGAAGGAAACGCCCACTGAGGAACAGGGAGTCTCCTCCTCCCTGTTCCGATACTAATAATTAACATAATCCGCGCCACATACAACGGGGGGTCCTGTGGACGAACGGGGGGCTCTTTTGGAAAAAAAAAAAACAGAGAGGGCATCAGTGGTGGCCGCCCTATAAGGTAGATCCTTTAGTTTGTATTTCAAAAAGTGATGAAAGGTCCTCTTTAACATGCAGTCTTTTGATTGCGTCTATAATGCATTGTACTACTTATAGTACAGTGTATTATGCTGTAATGGCTGAGTTCAGCGCTTCTGCCAATCAGGGTCATTAGAGCAGGAGACCGACCGTCATGACAGAGCAAAGGTTCTGCTCTTTGTTGCAGACTTAGGCCCCATTCACACGACCGTATGTTCATTTCTGTATCTTATCCGCATTTTTGCGGATAAGATGCGGAACCATACGGTCCCATTCATTTTTCCATAGGAGAAAAAAAAATGCGGAATGCACACCGTGTGCATTCCGCATCCGTATATTACGGAAGTTCTCCCGCAAAAAAAAGGAAACATGTCCTATACTTGGCCGCAAAACACGTCCGTAGCCCCATTAAAAGTCAATGGGTCCTCAAAAATGCGGAACACTACGGAAGACTTTCCATATGTCTTCCGTTCTGATTTTATACGGATCACGGAATACATACGGTCGTGTGAATGGGGCCTTAAGCTCCATTTACACGCCCTGTTTTTCTTTCCTGATTCGATCCATTCATTTCAATGGGTCCTGAAAAAATCAGGATCGAATCAGGAAAGAAAAACAGGACGTGTGAATGGAGCCTTACTCTAGACCCACATGAAACCAAATGCTGGAGATCCGCAGTGGTGGCAGGTAAGCGAAACAGACAGAAGCCAACAGCAGGGATCAGGCAAGTATGATTCCCACAGCAGGTCCTGTCACACTGGGGACTCTGGCCGAAAGACCCTCAGGGATGAATAACCTTTTTAAAGTTTTAGTTTAAATCTGTAAGGGGAAAAAAAAATAAAATCAGCGTCTTTGTATAAAATCAGACGCACATGGGGGCACAGTATGGGCTTTGGTTATATGGTTCAGTACAGAATGGATCAATAATACAGCACTATGCATGTGCCCACAGAGACAGCGGCAGTACAATTATCCTTTTATATCTATGATACATGCTCCAGATACTTACATAACCAAGTTCAACCTTTAGTAAACAAACACACACTGACTAAAATATGCACAAGTACATCTATTGCTAGGCAAGGCTGGTGTGTCGCATGTCACACAGTCACATTTTACTCCCATAGGAGTGCCCTAGCTAAAAACCTCAGCATCTCTCTGTACGGAAAACTGGAAGCTCAAAGAAGGCATCTAGGTAGTGCACACCTAAAGCATGCTGTAGCAGGCATCACTGCTTAAGGAAAAAGTAAACCCCTTTTAACCAAGTCATGTGGGGGTCACAGGGCAGTCTCCCTTAAATGCCACAATCACTGTTAATTGAAATGTTTTAGGGGTTAAATGCCTGAGATCAGAAATATCAGAGGTTTGTATTTGTCTTAAAAGCTACCATTTAATCTGCTTTAGTGAGGGAACTAATAATAATTTAAAGGAAACCTTTCACCAGTTTTCTGCTGCCTTCACTTCTATATCTGCACATGCCTATGAGTCCCCATATTTATGAGCTCACTGCTCTCTCCGCCCACCTGCCTCTGATTGACAGGTTTTTTTTCCCATATGAATCAGCAGGAAGGCAGGGAGAGCCGTGAGCTCATGAATATGGGGACTCATTGGCATGTGCTGGAGATGTTCAATGCAAGAGTTTGGCAAAATGGCTGGATCAATTAAAGAAAGTGACCCATAAGGAGACCTGTCACTAGTTTATGTGGCTCTTAGTTAGGACACCTTACAACTGGTGACAGTTTCCCTTTAAATGGAAAGTTAGACAAGATACCAACTTGTAGCAAGTCATAGTACTTGTAAGAATGCCACAAGACTTATCACATGATGTGGCTATGGTGCAGTTTCCTTTTCCCCCCTAGGAGCTTTTGGAAGTTTTGCAAAACAGTGGCTGTAATACCTTGCCAAATGACTTGTATGGCACACAAGTTGCACACAAGACGTCCGTGCCTACCACTAATGGGTGATGAAGGTTAAGTGTTAGGCTGTTTCATTTGGGGTGATAGACTTTGGATGGAGTAATGGTCCTGGTATTGGGGAGAACGGTAGACAAGAGGGAACCCCGTTCTTCTGATCAATGATGGCCTCAGCAGCTGGAGATCCCAGCGATGTAACATTTATCACCCATCCAGGCACCACAAGTCAATTTTCACTGTGGATCTCTCATACAGCCTATAAATGAGACTTCTTAAAAACTCATCCACATGGCTGGTACTGTAAAATGTTACCAATTTTCCTCATGCAATTTCCAATGCAGAAAAGCTCTGTGAATATGTATTTATGCATCGCCAAGGAAAGAGAAGAAATGTTACACTGTGATAAGTATGTTCTGATACTTACCCAGAGCTTGTTCTCAAAATAATAAGCACCAAGTAGCTTCACAATGTTGGGGTGATTACAGGTGGCAAGGATATCTATCTCAACCATGTAGTCCTCCAACTCTTCTTCATTCTTTGTGTCTATAACTTTGGCAGCAGCCAAGATGCCAGTTTCCTTGTTTTTGGCCTAAAAACATAAGAAGCCAATTCAATAATGTAAAGTGTCTAAACCAGTTCAACACATTTATACATTTAAAGTGGCTCTTGAGTCATGTATCTAAAAGGCCTCTTTCAGTCAACCTGTGGACAGAAGACCCTGAGAAGTACTTACCCTTTTCATTGCTCCACCAATCACACGATCCCGGTGGGGTTATGCGACTGCCCGACTGGCTGTAATGACTGGATGTGGTCCTCTTGCTTCCTGTTCATCTACATTATTCAGCTGAACAGGAATAAAGAGGAGAATGTTTGGTCAAGAAGTCAGAAGTACTCACAGCCTGTCAGGGGGTCATGTGATCCCAGCCAGGACAGCGGAATCGGTATAACAAAGAAGGGCAAACACTGCTCAAAGTATCTTCTGTCCACAGGTTGGCTGAAAGAGAATTTTTAAGTCTTTTTTTGGCCTCAAGAACCCCTTTAAATAAAATTATTATTACATCAATTCAATATAGAAAAAAAGCTATTAAAATATCAAATGCATTAATAAAACTGAATTGTTATACTTTCTGTGAAATTTATTGTATGCACTTCTTTTAACCAGTACTTCAAAAGACACACATGAAACAAAAGCAGTGATCTATAAAACTGCGCCTAATGAGACCGACGGCCATTTCACTACAAAGGAAAGCCCTCAGACATCAAATAAAATCATCCAAAAAAATCCATCACAAACATTTTCATAACACTCTGTGGACACAACAAGGCAGCACATGACATAAGGCACACAAACACGCAAAACGGCTGGACTATCAATTGGCGGAGGACACCACTGGCAAATTCTAATTGATAAGGCCAACTAAAGATAATGGTGAAAGACTGCTGAGGAGTTGACAAATTAGCAGAGATGTGGAGAAGAGTTTTCTTGTCTAATTTTATGCTAACTTTCTACATTTCCCTTAGAATTAATATGTACTGTATGCTTGTTTATAGGTTGGACCTCTCAAAAGGGGTTGTCCCACACAAGGCATTATGAATAGGCGATGTCTAAATGCTGGAGACCCTTTCGCTGGGACGCCCAGGAAATCACTAATGAAGAAGTCCCAACTTTGAATGGAGCAGCAGCCACGCATGTATCCTGCCTCGTCTGAGCCTTACAGAAATGTCAAGTAAAGAGCTGAATCCAAGATAACTTCACTCCAAGATCTGCAGCACAAATGTTATAAACACTGGAATTTCTGCAGTCTGAACTGCTGCTGATCTCCACAAGGAATGGCCTCATTCAATGGGGTTAATCCTCTGGCTTTTCCATACTGAAGCCAAGGAACTAAGTAGCATTCTTTTCTTTTCTGCACAGAAATTTTCCGTAGAATGTGTGGACACCTCATTACTATCTAGGGGATGTGGAATGTCATCAGAACTTAAGCAGATTTCAGATTAGACATGTGTGAAAGGACCCTAATGTTTGGTATGATCCATGAGAAATGGCAATCTTTTGAATGATACATGGTTGTAGAGCTCCAGATGGTGACTAAAATAGTTGCAAAAGCAGGAAAAAAATTAAAAATGTAATCCTATATTTTTGACATTCTGAATTATTTTGGCCTAGAGCACTGCCGCATAGACATTAAGAGGAACCTGTCTTCCACTTTATGCTGCCCTCACTGAGAGCATCGTAAAGTGACTGACAAGTGGTCTGTCAGTTATCTGTTATTGTAATATCAGGCACTGCCAGGTATGGCTTATTCATGAGCACCCACTCCCCGACACTTACTGTTTCTTCTATGGAAGTGCTGCTTGCAGCCACCACTAGAGGGGGACAAAGTAGCTTAATGAATACAGTCTTATTAATCGGTCTCAATGTAAAACAAAAACGAGTAGGCAGCTCTGCTACCTCTAGTGGCAGCTGCAGGTAGACGTAATCTAGGGCACAAAGGGCGAGATCTATCACAGAGTTGTGTTTTACACTAGTCTATGATATCCCCTGCACTGCCAGAGGATGCGCCTAATTTATGATAAGGTGCATGCTAGGTACATGGTCGGGCAGCCCGTACGCCAGAATGAAATCTACGGCAGCTCGAAATGGTCATATATGTCTGTCATAAATGTGTCAGGCCTGCTGGCTCCACCAACACCACCACATTCATTTTTCAGAAAGTAGTAAGGGTGTGATGATTAGTCTCAGAGCTAGGACCACCCACAATCTAATAGTCATTTATATCCTGCAGATTGCTGTTAAATTGAAATTACCGGAATACCCCTTTAATGCTGCTCAAGCATCAAACATGAATGCACACCACCAACAGAACAGAAAGCAGCCACATCTATATGAGTCCACTGTACCATTTAGGGAGGGCACATGTGCAGTTCAACTTCAAATAACGTGAGAACTAAAAGACAACTAAATACAGAATGAAAGCACCTATTAATTAAGGCTGTAGATCAAAAAGGAATCAACTGGTTCATGATCCAACAAAATACTTATTTAAAGGACTTCCAGATTTTCTTGTACTACTATGACTGTGCACATTAATCAGCTAGCTTACAATTGTGGGGTGTGTCTGCAAGTACGTACATGACTTGAGACAGTTAATAGAAGGTTGTGGCGTTCTGCAGGGCTTACCATCACATCAATGTGGCATTGAGAGCTTACTTTATATATGGAGGAACGGCACCTGCTATGATTGTACAGTCAAACGTTACTAAAACAACTGCACAAACATATACTATTTAGCATCAAGGCTTTGCTTAATGTTTGCTCCATTCAGACTTCTCCTCAATGTGGTCATACAATGCGGGGGATTGTGGGACACCAGACACCCATTCTCATTTTCAATGTTGTTCCCAGCAGTGGGGCCCCCGATCATCAGACACATATCACCTATCCTATTCAATTCTTGGAAAGACTCCTTGATTTTATTTTAATTTCTTCTCACTACAAGAAGTATAAGATGATAAAAAAAAAGAAACCAAGCTGCTTCAGTGTAAAGGGTAGGCACAAGAAATATAGGGGTAAAAAAAATAAATAAATTAGGTTCCATATAGGCCAGGAGCTTTACAGATGTATGCGGCAAACAAAAACTGCAATCACAGCGCAGAGGTAGCCTTACTGACAGGACGAACTGTGCTCACAAAACTATAGGCCCTGACTTATCAGCACCAGCGTGCACTACACTCATCCAATTGAGCCATGCAACCCCCCAGGAGGCATTTAAAAGGGTTTTCAAGATTATTCTCTGCATAGGTCGGTGGGGGCCCTGGGTGTCAGCCCACACTGATCAGATCTGCTGTTTGAGAAAGCACCAACGCATCGAGCAGCACCGCGGCCTTCTCACAGCTTTTCGTAGACCATGTGACGTTACGTTCATCAGTTACGTGGCCTAGGAGCAGCTCAGGCTCATAGAAGTGAATAGGGCTGAGCACGATACCAAGCACAGCCGCTATACAACATACGGCGCTGTGCTGGGTAAGCAGAGAAAAGGCTGCAGCGCTATTACAAGTGCCAGTCCCTTCTCAAACAGCAGATCAGCGGGGGTCCCAGGTGTCGGACCCCCACCTATCAGATACTCATGACCTGTGCAGAGGATAGGTCATCTGTATAAAAGTCTTAGAAATTCCCTTTAATTTATGATAAGGTAGAGGCCTAGTCATAAATTAAATGCCTCCTCCAGCAGTCAGTGGGTCAGGATGAAACCTACTTAAAGAAGACCTCTCACCTCTCCTGACATGTCTGTTTTAATAGCTTCATGTATTCCACATGTAATAACAAGTCTGGAACATCTATTCTTATGTCTGTATGTTGTGCCATTCCTTTATTATTTGCACTAGAAGTTATGAATGAATTGCTATTTGTCTTCAGTAAAGGAACAGAGGGGAGGTAACAAGTTGGGGGTGTGTACCTGCACAGTCTGAACATGGCAGCACTGATTGGATAGAGTCAGTCTGTGCAGAGACACACCCCCAACTGGTCACCTCCCCTCTGTACCCTTACTGCAGACTGCTAGCAATTCATTCATAACTTATAGCAGTAATAAAGGAATGGCACAACATACAGACATAAGAATAGATGTTCCAGAATTGTTACAACATGGGGAATGCATGAAGCTAATAAAACAGGCATGTCAGGAGTGGTGAAAGGTCCTCTTTAAGCATGTAGCTGGCGCAGATTTCAGTCATCATATATGCCAGCTCCTGGCATAAATGATAAATGTACCAAGGCCGATCGCCCTTTCCATGCCATACCCCCTTTTCGTAAACTAGCAAGGGCAGCGTAAAAATGCCAATAGATTTAGTTGCAATTGCATTTCAAAAACGGTATTTCAACTTCAGACGGGTAAAGCCGTAATCATGAGGGAACTGGGAAATAACCTGTTACACAAGTTATAAAAGCAGAAGTTCAAATCAAGACCAGGAAAACACTTGCTAGATTGTTTTTTTTAGAAAGTCCCAACTAACCAAATAAACTGGACTGCCAGTGAGAGCTGTATATACATTAAATATTCAATAATTTAAATAAGGTACATTTAAAGGGAACCTGTCAGTGTGAAAATACAATGTAAGCTACCAGCAGCATGTTAGAGCAGGAGGAGCTGAGCAGATTTATATATAGTTTTATGTGAAAAAGATTCAGTAAAACTTGTAATTTATACATTTATATTCCTGCTCATTCTGGGCTTTGAAGTCATGGAGGTGGTCCTACCAGTGATTGACAGCTATGTCTGTATACACAGTCATAGTATACACCTGTCATCACTGATAGGGCCACCTCCATTACGTCAAAGGCCAGAAAGAGCAAGAATTTAAATGAATGAAATACAAGTTATATAGGTTTGTGGAAATAGATTCTGTATATCAGTCTGCTCAGCTCCTCCTGCTCTATAACATGCTGCCTACTGATCAACTTGAATTTTCATGGTGACAGGTTCCTTTTAATAGCACCGACAGTCTTGGGTCAACGAAAATGGCAGAGCTCTTAATGTCTACCATATTCAGAAAAGTTTCAAGAAGATATACAAGGTTTTGGTGAAAATATTTAATATATTTTCATACTCAATATGAAAAAAAAATGTATCCAGACAGAAATAACATACTTATGTGAGGCCTGGACAAACCTGGACAGCCCTAGGAGCCTACTCCAAATGTTAGGAGTCAGTAACTACACATTTTGGAGCTGGGTCCACACAAGTTTAAGCGATAACTAGCAAATTTTGCCCCTACCCTCTAGCAGTAAAAGTTCTAGCAGTTTTTTGTTCCTCTCCCTCCCCTCCAGTCGATTAGCTATTTGAGAGGGCATTGGAGCTTCTGTGAGAGCCGAAGCTTTCTCGCAGCTTACCAAGCACAACGCAATGCATTGTATAGAAGCTGTGCTTGGTATCGTGCTTAGCCCCATTCACTTGAAAGGGACCAAGCTGCTCCTAGGCCACGTGACACAAACATATCTTCACTGGCCTAGAGAAAGCCACGGCATTCACAGGAGTGCCACTGACTTTTCAAACAGCTGATCAGTGTTGGATCCCCACTGATCAGATACTGATGACCTATCCAGAGGATGGGTCATCACTATTAAAAACTCGGAAAACTCCTTTAAATGTTGCAATTTAAGGTTAAAAGCACTTATTTCTTTATGTACTATGTATCCCAAAAGGTTGTGTATGGATAACAGTTAGGCCCCATTCACACGACCGTATATTTGCGGGCCCGCATTACTGCGGACCCGCAAATATACGGGGGCCGCCCGGCGTGTGTTCCGCAGCGCTCGGAACACACGCCGTGCGGCCCCATTGAAAATGCCTATACTTGTCCGTGCACACGGACAAGTATAGGACATGCTTCAAAAGAGCCGCGGCACGGAGCTAGCTCCGTGCCACGGCTCCCGGCCCCATAGAGGTGAATGGGGCTGCATCTATTCCCGAATTTTTGCAGATAGATACGGCCCTATTCATACGGTCGTGTGAATGGGGCCTTAACGGTGGCAGAGTTAGCCTAGTTTCTAGGATGATGGGCTGTCCTGCCCACTGGCCAATAGAGTGTCTTAGATGAGTAGAGCTAGAGGCAAGAAGTGCATGTGTGAGCTCCTGCCAGGTAGGCCCAAAGAGAAGCCTCCTCCAGGAAATACCATTCCTCAGACTGAAAAGCTGCCAGAGAACAACTTAACTAAGAGACTTCCCTTGAGGGGAAGAGAACAGACATCCAGAAAAGGTCTAGAACCATCAAGGCCATGCTGGATTCAGACAGCACGATCTATGTCTATGTCAATATGTGGAAAGGGTATATTGCTTTAGCATCCACCACACTTTGAGACTGCCCGTATGCACCTAAGATCTGTACCCTGCAACTGGTATTTGCAGAAAGAGTTAATAAGAATGTTATTGCATGTCTGTGGTTATTTGGGAAGTTTACAAAGTGAACTTAGATTGAGACTCAGGGAGGGTTACTATCATAATTGCTACTGCCTACTCTATAATATACTTTTAGAACTTTGCCTATTGCTGCTGTGTGAACTACTACTCCCATTATTAATTCAGTAAAGAGAGACTCTCCAAAAGGTCTTGGTCGTTTTTCTCCATTAGCCTTAGCCATGCTTCTGCCCTTTTGCCTTGCACCCATCTACCAAACATCAAGGCCACCCACCTAACATCAGACAGGAGACCCCAAAAGATCCAGGGTTTGTCCCCAGAGGAGAAAGAGTGCACCCTCCAACTCCTATCAGTGCCACAACTACCACTCACCTCTACTTGGCTCTCCACACACAGTGATGCCATATGACAACCACGTTGCCTTGCCACAACGTTGAGCTTCAGGTAGCAGTACCTAGCCAAACTAATGTAGGACACAGAACTTTGTTGCAAGGGTGGAGCATACATAGCACTCTATTCACCCAATGAACTCCAAATGGGTGATGTTTTGGTCTCCACCAGTCATGTATTTAAATGGAAGGACAACTCTGTATAGAAGGCACACCTAGGCCAGAAGGGAAATGGACACGAGGGAACAACTAGGTGGACATACAGCAGGATCATACAGTACGGAGCTACACAATACCTATCCAGGTCAAAATATGTTGGATCTTGACAACATAGGAGGAGATTTATTACATTGTGTACACTGCTCTTAATTTGTCCTGTGTGGGCGTGAGATGTACTAAATTTATTAAGAGTCTGGTCTGGTGCACCAGATTGAAACGTACAGGTGTACATGAGGTATAACATATGACAGTTTTCTGTTGCATGTGTAGTGAAACCAGATGGACCACGAAGCTTCTGCCACTGCTCACCTCTTCCCACCTACTTTTTATTAAAGCTAAAAAGTCACAAATTTTGTCACAAAGCGGCACTGGTGGCAAAATTTGAGACTTTTGTATGCCAAAAAACTGACACATTGCCTTGTATTCCACAGTGGTAGGTGTTTAAAAACATTACTACGGCTAAACATAGCAATCAGCACAGGAAGGTCCCAGTGGACAGCCTCTCTTCTCAGGAGATGACAAGAGGTTGGTGCATTTACTGCAAACATGTTAAAACAGAAATAAACAGCCCTATAGTATTCCTACACTGCTTCAACCAGCATGTGCACGGACTGGGAACTTAAAGTCACCCTGGAAAAAACCTAAAAGTGGTCACATGTTGTAGGCGGTTCCAAAGCGAAAGAAGGTCGGGCAACACAAGTAGGCAGGAGAACAGAAGTGGGCGGGGCCAGGAATACTGTAGTGCAGCATAAAATACCACCCCTGCTGCAGTATTCAACTGTATCACAGCCACACAGTGGAATTCAGGAGGGGGGACCTGCAGCCACTAGCCAGGAACATAAGTACCTGATGCGCCCAGCATTAACGCTGAGAGCATCCGACCATCATGTACCCAGTGGCCGTGAGGAGGGTTCAGGCGGCTCACTGAGCATTGGCCCACCAGGAAATTTCCCTGTATGGTCTATGGCCAGTCCTCACCTGTATATGTGGGGGAGGGAGGTGTACTGCCAAAATAGGGAAACACAGTGGAATCAGCCATCAAATGTTATAGTAGTAGGTGATGTGATCCTGTATGATGTCTTGAAAAAGCATTATACCTGCAGATGTAAAGTTGTAAAGTCCTGCATTAAAGGGGTACACCGTGACTCATTTTTAACAACCACCCTGTTTGAAACATGAAATAAGCTGTGTGTCAATTTTTCATTGCAGGTTAGGTGATCACAGGGTTTCTTTCTTGAAGACCAATCCCTGAAGATATGGCACTTCGGCAATGACATCCCATACAAGAGGGCTGGATCTTGTAATCCGTTTACAGCATGCATGGGGTATAGAGCAGGGAGGGAGAAGCAGCTGGGGGGAGGGAAGACGTTTTTGAGCATGGCATGTGTCAAACTGAGCACCATCCTGAAGAAGACAACACAATGGTGCGTGACGGGAACAGTAAAATTATATTGGAAAAGCTATTTGTGTCTGAATACAATTTTATATCATGGGAAACCTAATTAGGTCAGCTAGGGTTGGAGGCAAAAGGTCACCATACCCTGAACTCCCATTACTCATATACTGTGATAGGATTAGCAGAAGAGAAATTAATCAAGCAACCACATATAAAGTTATTTGCAGATAACTGCCTGGTGACCAATTTCTATGTAAATACACCAAGAGCAGTGCTATGACCGAGAGATGAGGACAACACTCCTTTCACATGCCAAGAATGATACGCTACATTTCATGAGCTTATATATTAACCCAAGCTATGGCAAGAATCCTTGGCTGCAGAAAACAATTGCCGACGAATAAGACGTTAGATACAACTCAATTGGGGGCAGCAGAGTTAGGGGTGGTAGTCCAGGGGTTTCAGTTTCAACTTATGCCGGCTTTATCAACACAAACAGCCATGTCTCAGTGGCGTGATAAGAAGTTACATTTGGGTGTGCACAGGATGTAGCTCTGAGTCGACTCCGTTCAAGACGTTTCAGTTGCAACAACCATGCTGTGAAAAGTGCTGAGCAAAAAAGCTAGCACAAGCTTTGCCCAATGTGCCCGAGGCGCTGAAAACACCCACCTATCTTCTGTTTGATGGCAATGATGTGGAATCTAATGCCCAGCTGCCTCCCTGAATATTACAATAAGGTGCTGCCACACGTTTAGGTTTTTTGATGCAGTTTTGGAAGCCAAAATAAGGTAGATCATAAAAGGAGAGAAAAAGTATAAAGAACAGATACTACATTTTTTTAATCCACTCCTGGTTTTGGCCTTAAAAACCTGAACGTGTGGCAGCACCCTTACAGGGCTCACTGGTTGAAGGGGGTTTTCTGGGACCACAAACCTCCGATCAGCTGTTCTTCAGGAGCTCCAGCAGTGGAACTACAAAGTGGATGGAGAGTGACTGGAAGCAGCAAAGAAGAAACCAGTCTCAGCCACTACTCAGTGGACTTCCAGCATCAGAGCAGAACACCTGGTGGTTGTCCTGGGAGTCGGACACTTGCCAAACTAAAAATAAATCCTGGAAAACCTTTTTAAGGCAAGTTTCAGGCAGCCATATTAAAGCCAGTCTATCCGTATGCCTGTCTAGGACATGGATTTGGCAATCACCGGTAACAACTGTCTCCAAGGGTCTTGTTCTGTGAGACACAGGCCAAAGTAGAGCTTGACCTAAGTTTCTCTACACGGTCCCTCGATCTATGCAGGAAAGAGCAGAGCTATAAAGTGCACCACCTATGTGTCTGGGTGTAGTCCACTGATAGCACACAGACAATAACTACTGCCATCTGAACCAGGCCTAACAGAGTCATTCTGCGAATAGATGCCAAATCAATAAAGACAAGTTACACTTTATAGAAATCACTGATCACAAGTTTAGGTACTTGACTGCAATACTACAGATGGGAATAACCCATGCCTAAATCCTCATAAAATCCTGAACATGTGATTACTGAAAGGGTACATTCACACAACTGTATTTCTGGGTCCGCATCTGTTCTGCAATTTTGCAGAAAGGATGCAGACCCATTCATTTCAATGGAAGTGCTGTCCGCATCTGTAGTTCTGTTCCGCAGCCCTGCAAAAAAGATAGAGCATGTCCGTATTGCAAACAGCAGGTCCACAATATACGGGCACTGGCCATGTGCACTCCGTGCTGCGGATGCTGACCCACTGACATGGGTCCACAATCTGCAAGATATGGTCCAAGACAGGACATCTTTTGTGGAAGCCCATGGAAACGCTACAAAGAACTTCCGTGGGCCTTTGGTTCTGTGCCTCTGCACCACAAATGAGAAGACATGTCCTATCTTTTGCCGTATCTTTCGGATTGTGGACTCATTCAAGTCAACGGCTCCACATCTGCAGCACATAGTGCACACGGACAGTGCACTGTGGACCGCTATTTGCAATCCGCAGCACGGACACGGAGCCATTACGTTCATGGACATGAGCACTTTGTATTACACACATACATTGTGAATATAAATGAGGTAGAAGATACACTGTACACCCTGCCAACACTACCAGAGACTGAGCAGTTCATCTACATAAGGATTTAATTAATACCATGGGAGCAGCCAGCACTTCCAAGAAATATCTCTAATGGAAAATAAGTAACTGGTGCAAGGGAAAGTGGAGCGGTCGCCCGTAACAACTAGTCTGGTTTTTGCATTCATTTTCAAAAAGGCCTGTGAAATGGGAGAACCAAAATCTAAATTTTTCCCACACAATGACCAGCGATTAGTCACAAGGCATGGTATGACACAGGGGACCGAAGTGACCACTGTTGTGGGAATAATTTTAAAAGTTAAGATTAGAATTTGAAGCAACAAACTCATTTTTAGGGGCCAAAAAAACTCATTTTTATTTTGTAACGACATTTCTTAAATTGGGGCAGGTTCTTCAAACAGTCTTAGCAACCAATCACTGTGCAGCTTCCATTTTTCAAGACCACTATAAAAAAAAAAAAGAAAGCTTTGCTGTGATTGGTTGCTATGGACGCTGCTATCCATATTACACTTCACCTTACCCTTGTACATGCGAGCCAGTGTACAGGGGGCCAACACTTGACATCCGACTTCATAGCTTGTTACTGATAAACAATGCCACAAAAGGGTGTGGACAGAGCCGGAAGTGAATGGGTGCAGACATCCAACTACAGCTCTGTCCACCGATGCCAGCTGATCGATAGGGTTGGCATCTGTCGGTTCCCTACAGATCTGATAACGATAACCAATCCAGAGAATAAGTCATCATTATGAAAAGTCTAGAATATCGCTGTATAGTCCATTTCTTCTATGAGAGAATTTCTCATGAAATACAGAACATTTTGCGCACTTAAAAGTTTGTGCCCCCCGCTGTAGTTCTTGTGTTATCTTCTCTGCTCTGACCCCTGTCGTTTTTAAGACATACAGCCAAGAGGAGAAGGATTACAAACTCATCTGTCTGAACTATTTGAACATTTATATAAAGTTGTCCTCTGGCAGTTCTACATCCTGCTCTTGTTTACTCTCATCTCTGCCAATTTTACCTTAAAGGGGTATTCCAGCATGAAAAAAGGCTGGTGTGCAGATATTCTTTATGACATGAATTTCTAAAAAAACCCCAGAAATGGTACACAGTTCTCTGTAGTACGAGCCCAAAAACGGTAACTACCATAGACATAAATCCAAAAAGTGAGGCACCAATAGTAAATTTCCAGGCACACCGATTACCTGGTTCCTGGGACTTCTTCAACGTTAAAGGGGCCCTAAACCTTTACTGAAACCACAAAGGTGCAGCACCACGTCTCACAGTGCTCTGCATGCGGAGTGCAGATCCATAGAAAGTATACAGGAGCTGTACTCTGGAAAAGATGAGAAGAGCCAAAGAAACCCAAATGTGTAGAGAGGTCTGAGAAGTGCTGCTGCATCTTCATGGTTTCAGTTTGGGCCCCGTTTAACATTTAGAGCAGGAGAATCAATTCATTAGTACTTTAAATGGTTTTCTGAGATTTTAATATCCTCTGGATAGGTCATCAGTATTTGATAAGTGGGGGTCCGACAGCTGTTTGAGAAGGCACCAGCTCTGTATTGAGCGCCGCAGCCTTCTCCGTGCTCACCAAGCAGAGTGCCGTACATTGTAAAACTACTGTACTTGGCATCACGCTCAAGTGAATGGGACTCTACTGCGAGCGCCAGTGCCTTCTCAAACAGCTGATCGGCAGAGGTCCCGGGTGCTGCACGCACAACATCACGGCCAGGATCAGTAAGTAACTGGGATCCCATAGAAACTAATGGGATCAGCCACGGCAATTCCATTCATTTCTATGGGATCCCCGCCACGACAAGTGTCGCCATGTAGCCCTTGCCTTAAGAAATGTGACCGCAGTCTATTGGGGAGATTTATCAAACTGGTGTAAAGTAGAACTGGCTTAGTCGCTCACAGCAACCAATCAGATTCCACCTTTCATTTTCCAAGGTGCGCTAAAAAATGAAAGGTGGAATCTGATTGGTTGCTATGGGCGACTAAGCCAGTTCTACTTTACACCAGTTTTGATAAATCTCAACCTACCTCTCCTATAAAGGCAGAAGGGTTAAATGTGGAGGACCCCTTTAAACTGAGCTAGGTACATGATAGTGCCAGGTCATCTCACATTCCCAGGGGTTGTCTCACTCGCTTTACTCACCTGGTGTGTTCATATTCCATAACAATATGAGTCTCCATACTGGAATGTGGCTGAGAACATCTCACGTATGACGTGCACATCATATTCCCTAAGTAAGTGTCCAATAATCACGAGGTATCACACATAAAACCAGTATGGCACACAGCCATTAATAGCTTTCCTCAGATCTATGCTCCTGGTCCAGAGCAGAACTCATTCCTGATGCCAGTGTGACCATGAGTGACACCTGCCCTCTCAAGCTTGAGGTCACAAAACATACAACTTCACCAGAGCAGAAGTCAGAGAAAAGAGAACCAACTAGGAAACGGTGCTACTGAGGTTCTCCCATTCTCATCTACGACAGTCTGAAATCCAGAATATGTGGTTCTGACAGAAGGTGTGCACGCCACCCACAGTGCCACCTGTATGCGCACAGCTCCGGCTCAGCCCATTAATTAGAGTCCTCTTACCTTGTACACTTTCCCGAAGGCTCCGTCCCCCAGTTCCCCGACTATATCCCACACAGTGTTGGGGTCCACGTCTCTCCGGACATGTTCATACTCCCGCAGCCTCTTCCTATCACCGGTGAAGCGCAAGATACGGCGAAAGTTGGCGAAAGCCATGGCCGGAGAAAAGCGCAGGTTTCCCGGGAGGTGCCAGTCACACAGCCCCGGTATATGGTCCGGCAGCAGCCAAACTGCCGCACACAGGGCGCTGAGAAGAGCCAAGCGCGGTCACCGGACCCGCCCAGTGCACCGCCCGTGGGCGGAGCCTAGGACCACATGCAGGAGTTTAACCTGAGGTGGGCGTGTCCGCCTGTGGGAACGCTATAAAGCGGGCTCGCTGGGCAGAGTTATTTTTGGATGTGAGTAGCTGAGGAGGTGAAGCTGCGGCCTCCGCAGTCAGGTGCGTCCAGTGTGATGTACGGGGGCTGCGCTCACTCCTGCACTGGCATTTCATCTCTGATTCACCTTGTATAGTGCTGGCTGTGGTTGTTACTAAAGTACAGTAAATGCATTAACCCATTCAGACAGAATTTATCTGAGGTGTCACTTGTGATCACTTTGGAATGCTTTTACTTATCCAAGCCATTAGACTGTTTTGTTTTTTTCTCTTGACACAAAGTACTTCATGTTGGCAGTAAATTTGAGCTAATATGTTTTATTTCTGTTTATTAAAAAAAAAAAATTGAACATTTAACGAAAATTTGCAATTTTCTAAATTTGAATTTCTCTGCTTTTAAGGCTATGCTTATATCACCATTTCATTTTCTATTCTTCTGAACCAACAGAAAACAAAAAATGGATCCTTTATTTTCTGTTTATTTTAATTCATATGCTAATGACTTACTTAAGGAGCCCAAGGGGCTATCTTCCTGGCCGTTGGAGCCCAGCACCGCCCTCCTGTTAATTATTCACTCCCCTTAGCACTCTGGTTCTTGGTGCTGCGCTGTAATCTTGCACATGCGCCATGGATACATCAGTGTTCGTCCATGTGGTGTCCTGGCATCGGCCTCGTCCAACTAAGTGCACATGCGTGAGATTACGGCGCAGCACCAAGAACCAGAGCGCTAAGGGGAGTGAATAATTAGCAGGAGGGTGGTGCTGGGCTCCAATGGCCAGGAAGACAGCCCCTTGGGCTCCTTAAGTAAGTTATTAGCATATGAATTAAACCTATTTTTTTGAAGAAACTACAGCAGTGATAAGAGTAATAATAGTATATTTTGAAATAAATCACGGAGAGTAATAAGTACATGTGACAAGCTCTATACATCATATGCTGCTGAAAGAATCCCTTTAATTCAAGACTGCCTGAAGTCTGGAACCCATGGACATCACCAAATGCTGGGTTTCCTCCTTTGTGATCTTTTACTGTAGCCATCTTCAATAATTGCTTGTTTGTGGGTCTTTACGCCCTAAGAGTCCTTTCACACTTCCGCATGAATGGGTCCGCATCCATTTCGTATTCATTTCAATGGGACCGCAAAAGATGCAGACAGCACACTGCATGCTGTCCACATCCGCACTTCCGTTCCATGGCCCCGCAAATAAGATATAGCATGTCCTATTCTTGTCCACAGCCACGAACAAGAATAGGCATTTCTATCACAGGGCCAGCCATGTGCGGTCCGCAAAATGCTGAACACACGGACGTTGTCCGCTTTTTTGTGGATCCACTATTTGCGGACTGCATAACACTTGCGGACGTGTGAATGGACCCTAAAGGGGAGATTTATCAAACTGGTGTAAAGTAGAAGTGGCTTAGTTGCCCATAGCAACCAATCAGATTCCACCTTTCATTTTTCATAGCTCCTTTGGAAAATGAAAGTTGAATTCTGAGTGTTTGCTATGGGCAACTAAGCCAATTCTACTTTGCACCAGTTTGATAAATCTCTCCCTAAGTCTTTTCTTAAAGACGACCTCTCACCTCTCCGGACATGTCAGTTTTAGTAACTATATGCATTCCCCATGTAATAACAATTCTGGAACATCTATTCTTATGTCTGTATGTTGTGCCATTCCTTTATTATTTCTACTAGAAGTTATGAGTGAATTACTAGCAGTCTGCAGTAAGGGTACAGAGGGGTGGTAACCAGTTGGGGGGTGTACCTGAATAGTCTGACACCGGTAACACTGATTGGACAGAGTCAGACACCCCTGCTACTGGTAACACAGCAGTACCTTTACTTCCAACTGCTGGCAATTTATTTGTAAACTTCTAGCAGGAATAATAAAGGAATGGCACAGCACAAAGTCATAAGAATGGATGATACAGAATTGTTATTACATGGGGAATGCAAATAGTTACAAACGGACAGGAGAGGTGACAGGTCCTATTTAAGCAAGTGAAATGCATGCTTAATTAGGTTGAGATCTGGTTAGAGATGAGCAAAGCAAGCGTCAAATGTTATAGCCGAAGTCTCTTCATTCAAAACTTCAGATTAATACTGTACAGAGATCGGCTTCAGTTCCGAGGTACAAGTCAGAACCAAAGCCAAGTTTGGTTTGAAGTTTTAAAGTGGTTCTCCACTTTAAAAATCACTTACTGGGGGGGGCGTGTCCTGACTATGGCAGAGTGAGCACGCGTTCGGTGTGAGCTCCCGCCACAAGATCACTAGCGCTGGGCTACTCACTCTCCCGACGGAATCTTCGGAGCCTAGATGGTACGGACGAGGAAGGGCTACACGGCTGGCCCATCATCACAGGCTGCAGACCCAGGAAGCGGCGGCATCCAACACTTCTTCGCCCCGGAAGGGCAGACTGTAACAGGCCGCAATCCACAAGCAGCTTCCTTCACTCCGATGGCGCCCAGATCCAGCGCAGCTCCAAACCCCCTCCGCACCCAGCCATCATGCAAAGGGAGGGAATATAGATAAAGGGGCTCAGAATGGACATCTGGTGGCCTCAGGGTCTCTGGCCCCACAATCAGCAAACATGTGGCAGCTGCCATCTTGCACACAGGCCACAGAAACGCAGGCCTCGATACAGCCACACACCTCTCTCAATGCCTCACAGCACCTTCCCTACCTCTTCCCACACAATTTCAAGATGAGGGGCAATGGGACTGGAAAGAATATATGAAGCAGCTACCAACAAGGCAAGATATGGAGCAATTTATAATATGTTTAGAGGCATCTTATAAACAAGAGATACATGCGCTCTCCAGCAACTTACAGATAATGCAGGAAAGGGTGGAGGCAGTGGCCTCTCATCAAGATGAGTTAACAGCGAGGATGGATGACTTAGAGGCAGAGGCGTAGCTACCGGGGGGCAGGGGGGGCGGCGGCTCCGGGAGCAGTGACTCAGGGGGGGCCCAGCAAGGATGACTATCAGGCGAATACAAGTGAGCGCTTCCATTATGGAAGCGCTCACTTGTATTTAGGGACCCCCATCAGACCTCAGATCAGCCCACCCAGCCACATAAGATTAAAATAAAAAACCTTTCTTACCTGTCCCACGCTGCGGCTACCCTCCGGTCCGGCGCTCCACTGTCTCCCTGGCCGGCGCGCACTATGACCTGACGCTGCATGCAGCTAATCTGAGGTCTGATGGGGGCACAATACGCTGATCTGAGGTCTGATGGGGCACAATACGCTGATCTGAGGTCTGATGGGGGCACAATACGCTGATCTGAGGTTTGATGGGGCACAGTAGGGTGATGTGGGGTCTGATGGGGGCACAATACGCTGATCTGAGGTCTGATGGAGGCACAATACGCTGATCTGAGGTCTGATGGGGCCACAGTAGGGTGATGTGAGGACTGATGGGGGCACATTCTGCTCATCTGAGGTCTGATGGGGGTACAATTCGCTGATCTGGGGTCTGATGGGGGCACAATACACTGACCTGAGGTCTGATGGGGGTACAATACGCTGATCAGAGGTCTGATGGGGGCACAATACGCTGATCTGAGGTCTGATGGGGGCACAATACGCTGATCTGAGGTCTGATGGGGGCACAATACGCTGATCTGAGGTCTGATGGAGGCACAATACACTGATCTGAGGTCTGATGGGGCACAGTAGGGTGATGTGAGGACTGATGGGGGCACATTCTGCTGATCTGAGGTCTGATGAGGGTACAATACGCTGATCTGAGGTCTGATGGGGGCACAATACGCTGATCTGAGGTCTGATGGGGCACAATACGCTGATCTGAGGTCTGATGGGGGCACAATACGCTGATCTGAGGTCTGATGGGGAACAGTAGGGTGATGTGAGGTCTGATGGGGGCACAATACGCTGATCTGAGGTCTGATGGAGGCACAATACGCTGATCTGAGGTCTGATGGGGCCACAGTAGGGTGATGTGAGGACTGATGGGGGCACATTCTGCCCATCTGAGGTCTGATGGGGGTACAATTCGCTGATCTGGGGTCTGATGGGGGCACAATACACTGACCTGAGGTCTGATGGGGGTACAATACGCTGATCAGAGGTCTGATGGGGGCACAATACGCTGATCTGAGGTCTGATGGGGGCACAATACGCTGATCTGAGGTCTGATGGGGGCACAATACGCTGATCTGAGGTCTGATGGAGGCACAATACACTGATCTGAGGTCTAATGGGGCACAGTAGGGTGATGTGAGGACTGATGGGGGCACATTCTGCTGATCTGAGGTCTGATGAGGGTACAATACGCTGATCTGAGGTCTGATGGGGCACAATACGCTGATCTGAGGTCTGATGGGGGCACAGTAGGGTGATGTGAGGTCTGATGGGGGCACAATACGCTGATCTGAGGTCTGATGGGGGCACAATATGCTGATCTGAGGTCTGATGGGGGCACAATACACTGATCTGAGGTCTGATGGGGGTACAATACGCTGATCTGAGGTCTGATGGGGGTACAATACACTGATCTGAGGTCTGATGGGGCACAATACGTTGATCTGAGGTCTGATGGGGGCACAATACGCTGATCTGAGGTCTGATGGAGGCACAATACGCTGATCTGAGGTCTGATGGGGCACAGTAGGGTGATGTGAGGACTGATGGGGGCACATTCTGCTGATCTGAGGTATGATGGGGACACATTCTGCTGATCTGAGGTCTAATGGGGGTACAATACGCTGATCTGAGGTCTGATGGGGGCACAATACGCTGATCTGAGGTCTGATGGGGGCACAATACACTGATCTGAGGTCTGATGGGGGTACAATACGCTGATCTGAGGTCTGATGGGGGTACAATACGCTGATCTGAGGTCTGATGGGGGCACAATACACTGATCTCAGGTCTGATGGGGCACAATACGTTGATCTGAGGTCTGATGGGCACACAATACGCTGATCTGAGGTCTGATGGAGGCACAATACGCTGATCTGAGGTCTGATGGGGCACAGTAGGGTGATGTGAGGACTGATGGGGGCACATTCTGCTGATCTGAGGTCTGATGGGGGTACAATACGCTGATCTGAGGTCTGATGGGGCACAATACGCTGATCTGAGGTCTGATGGGGGCACAGTAGGGTGATGTGAGCACTGATGGGGGCACATTCTGCTGATCTGAGGTCTGATGAGGGTACAATACGCTGATCTGAGGTCTGATGGGGCACAATACGCTGATCTGAGGTCTGATGGGGGCACAGTAGGGTGATGTGAGGTCTGATGGGGGCACAATACGCTGATCTGAGGTCTGATGGGGGCACAATACGCTGATCTAAGGTCTGATGGGGGCACAATACGCTGATCTGAGGTCTGATGGAGGCACAATACGCTGATCTGAGGTCTGATGGGGGCACAGTAGGGTGATGTGAGCACTGATGGGGGCACATTCTGCTGATCTGAGGTCTGATGAGGGTACAATACGCTGATCTGAGGTCTGATGGGGCACAATACGCTGATCTGAGGTCTGATGGGGGCACAGTAGGGTGATGTGAGGTCTGATGGAGGCACAATACGCTGATCTGAGGTCTGATGGGGGCACATTCTGCTGATCTGATGTCTGATGGGGGTACAATACGCTGATCTGAGGTCTGATGGGGCACAATACGCTGATCTGAGGTCTGATGGGGGCACATTCTGCTGATCTGAGGTATGATGGGGGTACAATACGCTGATCTGAGGTCTGATGGGGGCACAATACGCTGATGTGAGGTCTGATGGGGGCACAATACGCTGATCTGAGGTCTGATGGGGGCACAATACGCTGATCTGAGGTCTGATGGAGGCACAATACACTGATCTGAGGTCTGATGGGGCACAGTAGGGTGATGTGAGGACTGATGGGGGCACATTCTGCTGATCTGAGGTCTGATGAGGGTACAATACGCTGATCTGAGGTCTGATGGGGGCACAATACGCTGATCTGAGGTCTGATGGGGCACAATACGCTGATCTGAGGTCTGATGGGGGCACAATACGCTGATCTGAGGTCTGATGGGGAACAGTAGGGTGATGTGAGGTCTGATGGGGGCACAATACGCTGATCTGAGGTCTGATGGAGGCACAATACGCTGATCTGAGGTCTGATGGGGCCACAGTAGGGTGATGTGAGGACTGATGGGGGCACATTCTGCCCATCTGAGGTCTGATGGGGGTACAATTCGCTGATCTGGGGTCTGATGGGGGCACAATACACTGACCTGAGGTCTGATGGGGGTACAATACGCTGATCAGAGGTCTGATGGGGGCACAATACGCTGATCTGAGGTCTGATGGGGGCACAATACGCTGATCTGAGGTCTGATGGGGGCACAATACGCTGATCTGAGGTCTGATGGAGGCACAATACACTGATCTGAGGTCTAATGGGGCACAGTAGGGTGATGTGAGGACTGATGGGGGCACATTCTGCTGATCTGAGGTCTGATGAGGGTACAATACGCTGATCTGAGGTCTGATGGGGCACAATACGCTGATCTGAGGTCTGATGGGGGCACAGTAGGGTGATGTGAGGTCTGATGGGGGCACAATACGCTGATCTGAGGTCTGATGGGGGCACAATATGCTGATCTGAGGTCTGATGGGGGCACAATACACTGATCTGAGGTCTGATGGGGGTACAATACGCTGATCTGAGGTCTGATGGGGGTACAATACACTGATCTGAGGTCTGATGGGGCACAATACGTTGATCTGAGGTCTGATGGGGGCACAATACGCTGATCTGAGGTCTGATGGAGGCACAATACGCTGATCTGAGGTCTGATGGGGCACAGTAGGGTGATGTGAGGACTGATGGGGGCACATTCTGCTGATCTGAGGTATGATGGGGACACATTCTGCTGATCTGAGGTCTAATGGGGGTACAATACGCTGATCTGAGGTCTGATGGGGGCACAATACGCTGATCTGAGGTCTGATGGGGGCACAATACACTGATCTGAGGTCTGATGGGGGTACAATACGCTGATCTGAGGTCTGATGGGGGTACAATACGCTGATCTGAGGTCTGATGGGGGCACAATACACTGATCTCAGGTCTGATGGGGCACAATACGTTGATCTGAGGTCTGATGGGCACACAATACGCTGATCTGAGGTCTGATGGAGGCACAATACGCTGATCTGAGGTCTGATGGGGCACAGTAGGGTGATGTGAGGACTGATGGGGGCACATTCTGCTGATCTGAGGTCTGATGGGGGTACAATACGCTGATCTGAGGTCTGATGGGGCACAATACGCTGATCTGAGGTCTGATGGGGGCACAGTAGGGTGATGTGAGCACTGATGGGGGCACATTCTGCTGATCTGAGGTCTGATGAGGGTACAATACGCTGATCTGAGGTCTGATGGGGCACAATACGCTGATCTGAGGTCTGATGGGGGCACAGTAGGGTGATGTGAGGTCTGATGGGGGCACAATACGCTGATCTGAGGTCTGATGGGGGCACAATACGCTGATCTAAGGTCTGATGGGGGCACAATACGCTGATCTGAGGTCTGATGGAGGCACAATACGCTGATCTGAGGTCTGAAGGGGGCACAGTAGGGTGATGTGAGCACTGATGGGGGCACATTCTGCTGATCTGAGGTCTGATGAGGGTACAATACGCTGATCTGAGGTCTGATGGGGCACAATACGCTGATCTGAGGTCTGATGGGGGCACAGTAGGGTGATGTGAGGTCTGATGGAGGCACAATACGCTGATCTGAGGTCTGATGGGGGCACATTCTGCTGATCTGATGTCTGATGGGGGTACAATACGCTGATCTGAGGTCTGATGGGGCACAATACGCTGATCTGAGGTCTGATGGGGGCACATTCTGCTGATCTGAGGTATGATGGGGGTACAATACGCTGATCTGAGGTCTGATGGGGGCACAATACGCTGATGTGAGGTCTGATGGGGGCACAATACGCTGATCTGAGGTCTGATGGGGGCACAATACGCTGATCTGAGGTCTGATGGGGGTACAATACACTGATCTGAGGTCTGATGGGGGCACATTCTGCTGATCTGAGGTCTAATGGGGGTACAATACGCTGATCTGAGGTCTGATGGGGGCACAATACGCTGATCTGAGGTCTGATGGGGCAAAATACGCTGATCTGAGGTCTGATGGGGGCACAGTAGGCTGATGTGAGGTCTGATGGGGGGCACAATACGCTGATCTGGGGTCTGATGGGGCACAATACGCTGATCTGGGGTCTGATGGGGGCACAGTAGGCTGATGTGAGGTCTGATGGGGGCATATTCTGCTGATCTGAGGTCTGATGGGGGCACATTCTGCTGATCTGAGGTCTGATAGGGGCACAATATGCTGATCTCAGGTCTGATGGGGCACAATACGCTGATCTGAGGTCTGATGGGGGCACAGTAGGCTGATCTGAGGTCTGATGGGGGCACAGTAGGGTGATGTGAGCACTGATGGGGGCACATTCTGCTGATCTGAGGTCTGATGAGGGTACAATACGCTGATCTGAGGTCTGATGGGGCACAATACGCTGATCTGAGGTCTGATGGGGGCACAGTAGGGTGATGTGAGGTCTGATGGGGGCACAATACGCTGATCTGAGGTCTGATGGGGGCACAATACGCTGATCTGAGGTCTGATGGTGGCACAATACGCTGATCTGAGGTCTGATGGAGGCACAATACGCTGATCTGAGGTCTGATGGGGGCACATTCTGCTGATCTGATGTCTGATGGGGGTACAATACGCTGATCTGAGGTCTGATGGGGCACAATACGCTGATCTGAGGTCTGATGGGGGCACAATACGCTGATCTGGGGTCTGATGGGGCACAATATGCTGATCTGAGGTCTGATGGGGGCACATTCTGCTGATCTGAGGTCTGATGGGGCACAATACGCTGATCTGAGGTCTGATGGGGGCACAGTAGGCTGATGTGAGGACTAATGGGGGCACATTCTGCTGATCTGAGGTCTGATGGGGGTACAATACGCTGATCTGAGGTCTGATGGGGCACAATACGCTGATCTGAGGTCTGATGGGGGCACAATACGCTGATCTGGGGTCTGATGGGGGCACAATATGCTGATCTGAGGTCTGATGGGGGCACATTCTGCTGATCTGAGGTCTCATGGGGGCACAATACGCTGATCTGAGGTCTGATGGGGGCACAGTAGGCTGATCTGAGGTCTGATGGGGGCACATTCTGCTGATCTGAGGTCTGATGGGGGCACATTCTGCTGATCTGAGGTCTGATGGGGGCACATTCTGCTGATCTGAGGTCTGATGGGGGCACAATATGCTGATCTGAGGTCTGATTGGGCACAGTAGGCTGATGTGAGGACTAATGGGGGCACAGTAGGCTGATGTGAGGACTAATGGGGGCACATTCTGCTGATCTGAGGTCTGATGGGGGTACAATACGCTGATCTGAGGTCTGATGGGGCACAATACGCTGACTTGAGGTCTGATGGGGGCACAATACGCTGATCTGGGGTCTGATGGGGCACAATATGCTGATCTGAGGTCTGATGGGGGCACATTCTGCTGATCTGAGGTCTGATGGGGCACAATACGCTGATCTGAGGTCTGATGGGGGCACAGTAGGGTGATGTGAGGACTGATGGAGGCAGGGGACTGTTAGTTTAGTGATGTAAAAACTGGGGACAGGTTTCCTTTAACATAGGAGTCCCCTTGTTTTTTACTCCTATTACTCCTATATTTTACTGCATTATGTGGTAGAGTATTTAGACTATGTATAAAGTCTATTGTACTGTACTTTACAGCATAGATGATCTAGCAGTTTATACAGTCATCTTTCTAATACAATATTATAACCACAACTAGTAGTATGTGCCTGTGAAGTTGGAAACGTGTGTTTGGGAAGCCACTAAGTGGGGGGCCCACTCAAGTATGTTTTGCCCCCCCCCTGTGCTGAACCTCTAGCTACGCCTCTGCTTAGAGGGTAAAGGAGACACTAGAGATCAACATATTAGCCAGCTTTATTGTCTCCATGAAGACATTGAAAACAGGAATAGGAGAAACAACATCAGAATAAGAGGTCTCCCTGAAACCATATCCACTGCTGATTTAGTGCCTACATTACAGGACTTTTTCAAGAAAATTCTGGATAGGCCTATTTCTGATGATTTGGAAATCGACAGAGCTCACAGGACACTAGCTCCATCTAATCCAGATACATCCAAGCCTATCTGCCTTATCTGCCGCTTACATTACTACACTGTGAAAGAAGAAATCATGCGCAGAGAGCGTAATCAACCATATATTGAATATGAGTGCTCTAACATCTCCCTACTATAAGATCTATCTCGCGCTACCCTCATGCAACGTAAAGCCTTAAGCCCCTTACTGGTCTGCCTAGGTGAAAAAGATATTTCTTACATGTGGGGCTGGTGGTTCGCCGTAATGGCAAGCGTTTTGAGCTACGAGGTCCTACTGAATTAGCAGATTTTACAGCTGCCCTGGGCCTGTCAGAAATTTCCTTGCCTGACTGGCATGTCATTCCTCCTCTGCCATCCCGCTTCTTGGCTTGGAAGACAAATAGAGCTGGATTGAGAAGGTTCTCCCCTACTGTGACTCATCCTGCCTGATATGTGTTAACCTACATGGACTCTACTATAGTCCAGACAATATACCTGTTTGGTTGTGCTAGTTGAATATACACTTAGTATGGCATACATTTACCAGGGAAACCTCCCTAGAAGAGTGTTGGTGGACACAGTGGCACTTTTTCCTTTGGCCCTAAATGTTCTATTTACATAATTGTAGGCTTTAAATAGGCTAGTATGTTAGGATAGAGTTTTGCTCCCTTTTTTAGGATATAAAGAATTCTATATTTTAGTTTACATGTCTTTTATTAATCTGTGAGACATTAGTTTAACAACCAATAAGTTTGTTTGAAGAGTGATAACCTATAGGTTCACATAACATTTCTCAGTCTCGTGGTGGAACACCCACCTGCTGTTGGAAGACCGACCCCGTTCTTCATAAACGTTTCACTTTTACTGCCTCGTTTCCGAGGTTATTACAGGAGTGTATCAGGTGTTACCCTTAGTGGCGCACCGATAGACCTTTAACTAACTCTAGTACGAAGTAAGGGAGTGGGGGGGGGTTCACTTTCCTTTCTTTCATTTCCTTCTACCTTTCTTTCTCTTTCCTTTACTTCTTGCGCTGATTCTCTTCGTTTTTTGATCTCTTTGCCTCATCACAAAGGTGAAATATATATATCATGGCTTCTCCTGGATCTGTTAAGCTAGCATCACTAACCGTTAGAGGGTTCAATATATCTGAGAAAGATCTAAGATACTATCTACCTCACATAAGGAGAAAGCTAAGATTCTTCTGCTGCAGGAAACACACTTTAAAACGGGTCATATTCCATACATTAGATCTAAAGCATATACTATATGGTTTCACAGCTCGAATCCAGAGTCAAAGTCTAAAGGTGTATCTATTGGTTTACACAAATCTCTTCCTTGTTCTGTTTTAGATTCCAGAGTGTGTCAGCAAGGAAGATATGCTTTTATCAAGTTGGCTGTTCATGGGAGAACGTACACAATTGGTAATGTATATTTGCCAAATCTGGGACAGGGCACTGCTCTTGCTAAAATATTGTCCAAATTGGACTCCTTCATAGAGGGGATTCTCCTTTTTGGCGGGGATTTCAATATGACACTAGATCCAAAGATTGACAATTCCTTAGGTAGGTCATTAGTATCCTCCTCTACGATTTCTAAAGTACGATCGGTCCTTTATAGTAGACGATTAGTTGATGTGCAACGGCCCAGCAGCAGGGCTCGTGAGATATAATGATTATTGTGTCATAGGTGTGGTGTTGCCGATAGTTACTCACGGTTTGGTGACTCCCTGGGCCGGCGTGCAGTGGATGGAGGGGGGACACTACTTCCCTCAGGGCACACTCTGTACTCAGGACCTTTGCCGGATGGTGAGGCGAGGTGCCCTTGATGTAAACTTTTATAGTGTTGGTCAGCTGGGTCCTGGAATGTTGTGATGCCAGTGTCTTAAGTAGACACGAAATTTTGGAGTAGGAGTGATGAAGAGACAGCTTTGTTGTAAACAATGGAACTTTACTTTTGCCTCAAGATAAGATGGTACAAAATACAATTGTCTTCAGTAGACAGTAGATGGTATAAATTGATGTTGTAAGAACTCCTTTTAAGGCAGTTACTTTAAAGAGGACCTTTCACCACTCCTGACATGTCTGTTTTAATAGCTTCATGCATTCCCCACGTACTAACAATTCTGGAACATCTATTCTTATGTCTGTATGTTGTGCCATTCCTTTATTATTTGCACTAGAAGTTATGAATGAATTGCTATTTGCCTTCAGTAAAGGAACAGAGGGGAGGTGACCAGTTGGGGATGTGTCCTTGCACAGTCTCATTCTATCCAATCAGTGCTGCCATGTTCAGACTGTGCAGGTACACACCCCCAGCTTGTTACCTCCCCTCTGTTCCCTTACTGAAGGCAAATAGCAATTCATCCATAATTTCTAGTGCAAATAATAAAGGAATGGCACAACATAGAGACATAAGAATAGATGCTCCAGAATTGATATCACATAGAGAATGCATGGAGCTATTAAAACAGGCATGTCAGAAGTGGTGAAAGGTCCTCTTTAAGTTGCTGTTGCTTTAAATCCTGTTACTCTTAAATCTCCACTTAGTCAATCCCTTAATAAACTAGTCTTGGCACTGGATAGTATTTTAAAGGGTTTCTGTCACCAGATCTGGGCATATTAAACAGGATGACATTTGCAATGTGCAAATGTCACCTGATGCCCAATCTGGTATTAATTTTTATATTGGTGCCCCCGTTTTTGATAAAAAAAAGCACTTTTATTTTATGCTAATTAGGCTTACTAGGTGCAAGGGGCGGTTACCCTGCACCTAGTAAGCTCCGTTTGCCCACCTGCTGTCACGCCTTCCTTGTCTTGATTGACAGGGCCAGGCAGCTTGTTCGATCTTCTGCTGGCCCTGTCCTCGCTTCAAATCTCGCACCTGCGCCGATTTTATTCCGCACGGCGCAGGCGCTGATGCCGGGTGTACTCTGACGTCATCGGCGTAGGCGCAGTGAGGTAGCTGGGAGCCTGGCGGGCAGCGCCACTCACTGCGCCTGCGCCGATTTTATTCCGCACGGCGCAGGCGCGAGATTTGAAGCAAGGATAGAGCCGGCAGAAGATCGAACAAGCTGCCTGGCCCTGTCAATCAAGACAAGGAAGGCATGACAGCAGGTGGTCAAACGGCGCTTACTAGGTGCAGGGTAACCACCCCTTGCACCTAGTAAGCCTAATTAGCATAAAATAAAAGTGCTTTTTTTTATCAAAAACGGGGGCACCAATATAAAAATTTATACCAGATTGGGCATCAGGTGACATTTGCACATTGCAAATGTCATCCTGTTTAATATGCCCAGATCTGGTGACAGAAACCCTTTAATATTTCTCTTGTATAGCAATGCTTCAGGGTATGTTGGCCCCGCACGGCAGGAATTAATACATCTGTACTGTGACTGTACTGTACTTTTAGTATAATAACCTGACTGCCCGTTTGGGTTTTCAGTAGGTATGAAATCACAACTTTAGCTAGTAGTTGTGGAATCAGTGTACAGGCGCTGTGGAGCTACTCCTAGTCACTATATGTTGCTGACAAAGTCCATCAAGCTGATGAGCTCAGCGTTTACCTTTGACAGGCTTGGTATCCAGGTATTGCCAATTGCTAGTGGCCTAGAAAATGGTAAGTGCCATCAGGTAGCTTGACGTGGCCAGTGTCCAGCAGGAATGGCGGCCTTTAGGGTGACTTTCTCCTCCTGCGCATTTCTTAAGTTGCTTTGGAAGCTCAGGGGCTCCCTGAGGAGCTGTCTGCTCACCTCACTACTCCATGATGTTCTTCTCTATACTACTCTATATCTAACCATAGAGAGTGTGTAAGTGTGTATATATATATATATATATATATATATATATATGTTACTTGTCAGCACCATCTAGTGGTGAAAAGGGTGATTACAGCCTAGGAGGTTCTTACAACATATAAGAACTTTGACAACAGATTACAATGACATGGCTATACAAAATACAGTTTGTAGTGTCCCTTTTATACACATTATATGTGGGACACTGCAGATGTATGGCGCATCTTGCACACAAGAGATAGAGATTACACCTATTATTCACCTGCCCGCCAAACATACAGCAGGATAGACATGTTCATGATTTCACACCATGCTCTCAACTTTCAGCCATCAGAAAAAATAGGCTCAGCCCTTTGGTCTGACCACGCACCTGTATTCCTCACGCTTAAACTTCCTGATCTAGTAGCGAAAGAATGGACATGGCACCTCAATGAAGCCCTGTTAAAAGATCTAGTCTGTAGACAAGCGGTAGAAAAGTCGATCAGGGAGTTTTTGGAGACTCATGCTTCGGATCCGACAGCTGCTCCTCTGCAGTGGGAAGCATTAAAATGTGTTATTAGGGGAACGCTCATACAGCATGGGGCCAGACTTAAAGGGTTTCTGTCACCAGTTTTTTCGGTATGAATCAGGCTGACATTAGAGATGTGCTAATGTCACCTGATTCCAAATATATATCTGTTTTATTTACTGGTGCCCCCATTTTTATATAAAATGAACTTTTATTTTATACTAATAAGGCGTTACCCCTGCTCCTAGAGGCTCTGTTGATTGACAGGACCAGGCAGAGAAGAAACACTTCATTCACCATAGCATGCAAGGACCTTCAATGATGTCATGACCATGTGATCAGTCACATGGTTTAGGAGGAGACAGGCTGTTTGTGTGATCCTAACCATGCGACTGATCACATGGTCATGACATCATTGAAGGTCCTTGCAAGCTATGGTGAATGGAGTGTTTCTTCTCTGCCTGGGCCTGTCAATCAACAGAGCCTCTAGGAGCAGGGGTAACGCCCCTTGCACCTAGAGGCCTTATTAGCATAAAATAAAAGTTAATTTTATATAAAAATGGGGGGACCAGTAAATAAAACAGATATATATTTGGAATCAGGTGACATTAGCACATCTCTAATGTCAGCCTGATTCATACCAAAAAAACAGGTGACAGAAACCCTTTAAAAAAAGAAAAAGAGGCTCATATTAACGCATTACTTACTCGCTTACATGGTTTAGAATCTCTGCACAAAAAATCTCCTTCTGCCACTTTACTTAAGGATTTAACAGAAGCACGTGATAAGCTAAAGGAAGCCATAGACAAGTAAGCTACTTTATCTAAAGAAAGGTTCCATAGCTTTCTATATGACAATGCCAACAAATGTGGTTGAGCGTTAGCTAAGCTATTACACCCTAGACTCACCAACACACACAACTTAAAGATCACGGGGGACAAACAATCCACCACCCTACCCAAATAGCTGATACCTTTCATAAGTACTATGAATCCTTGTATAATATTAGGGGACAATTTGCTGATATGCCACAGGAAACCTAAAAAGCCTGTATAAACAATTATATGCAGAACACAGCCCTACCTAGGGTACCATCAGAACAGAGTTCAGAAATGGACTCGCCATTCTCAGAATCAGAGATACGACATGTTATATCATCACTTAAAGGAGGGAAAAGTCCTGGGCCTGATGGCTTTACAGCGAAATTTTTCAAACGTTTTCACGACTTGCTATTACCCTTTTTAACCAAGGTATTTAATAGCATCTCACCAACATGCTCTTTTCCCAAACAATCTCTGGAAGCTCATGTAGTGGTTTTAGCTAAGCCGAACCCTACAATATGTAGCAATTACAGACCGATATCTCTGATAAATTGTGATATTAAAATATATTCTAAAGTCCTTGCGAACAGATTGGGCAAGATTCTTCCAGATGTAATTAACAAAGATCAAGTTGGCTTTGTGCCACATAGAGAGGCAAGAGATAACACTACCAGAACTATCACCATGATATCTTATGTCAAGAAAAAGCAGATTCCCATGTGTCTAATGTCGGTTGACACAGAAAAAGCGTTTGACCGGGTTCATTGGCAATTAATGTTAGCATCCTTACAGCAGATTGGTTTGGGAAGCAGGTTTATTGATATGGTAGCGGCTTTATATACTCTTCCATTGGCTCGCGTTAGAACAAATGGTATACTGGCCCCTCCATTCATGATTCATAATGGCACACGACAGGGGTGTCCCCTCATGCTGCTCCTATACGTTTTGTGTATGGAGCACTTAGTTATGGCTCTTAGGAACAATCCTGATATTAAAGGAGTAGAAATAGGTAACCAGAATCATAAACTTGCGCTTTATGCAGATGACCTTCTTCTTTATGTGACTTCCCCTCATATTTCTATACCATCTATACTTCATGAAGTTGAGAAGTTTGGACACCTTAGCAACTTCAAAGTTAATCTTGCCAAAACGGAAATGTTGAATATTTCCCTTGATCACGCTAAAGCGACCTCAATCCAACACAATTTTTCTTTCCAATGGAAAGATCAGAGCTTGACATACTTAGGTATTCAGATCCCAGCTCAGTTACACTTATTATTCCCCTTGAATTACTTGCCACTGCAGAGAAGGACCCTTGAGGATTTGAGAACATATAAACTGAAGCATTTATCCTGGTCTGGTCGTATGAATGCGATTAAAATGGACATACTCCAAAGATTCTTGTATCTTTTTCAGACTATACCCATATATATACCAAGAAGCTTTTTTTCTAACTATTCAAAAGGCTCTCACTAAATTCATCTGGCATACCAGTAGGCCCAGATTAAACAAACAGGTCCTCATCAAACACAAATCCCTAGGAGGTTTTGGCCTTCCTGATGTTCGTATCAATCATAATGCAGCAGTACTTTCTAGGATATTAGATTGGATGCATAAAGGCACACAGAAACTTTGGGTATCCCTAAAACAGGAGTTATCACCCATATCCCTTTTGGCAGCTCCTTGGATACATATTACTGATAGACTGCCTGAAATGGATTTACCCTTTCTAGTAAAACATGCTCTGGCTGTATGGAATGAGTGGCTTAACAAATCACCTATTTCAATGAGACCAGGTCCCATGAGCCTGATTCATGGCAACGCAGCTTTTAGTCCAGGCTTAGATCCTTCTTCATTCCTGATTAAAAAGGCAAACAAGGGCTTTCTGAGAGTAAAAGATATACTAGAAAAAGGGAAGCTTGCGCTCAAACACAACTTTTTAAATGGTCTCTTGGCTAGGATATGCTCCTTTATGAGTTTTACATTTTCAAACACAGAGATAGGATCTTTGACAGATTTTGATAAAATGTACCTACAAACAGGGAATGAGAGGGGAACTTTGTCCTCATTGTATAGGGTACTGCTGGACTTGTGCAGTGGTGATAGAGCCCCATTTTTTGATAATTGGGAAGCCAATCTACAAGTTTAATTTACGGAAGTAATTCTCAAGATGTGTACGTTCTCCCATGGAATGTTTGGCGGCACAGGCAAAGTAAAAGAATTATAAAATTCTTTCAAGATGGTATTATTGCCCTACAACGTTGCATCGTATGTTTCCTTCAGTTTCATAAGTATGTTGGCGGTCTGAGAGAAAGGCTCCTTCATATTACAGATATTACATATCTGGTGGAGTTGTACTGTTATACGTCCCTTCTGGGATCGAGTACTGAAGATTTACTCCAAATACTCAGGGAAATCGATACCAAATACTCCACAGGTGGCTCTTCTCTCCCTGCTCCTTGGCCCAAGTTAAGAAAGGAGTCTTACGACACTTCCTATCTGCAGCTAGATTGGTAATACCCAGGCACTGGAAATCCAAAATCCCTCCAACCTTGGGCGAATGGGTTGCAGAGCTCAGATACATATTGAGGATGGAGGAACTAATAGTTGAACAACAAGAGAAATCTGAAGCATTTTTAAATAGATGCTATCCTTTATTAACATTTCTAGATTCCCCGGATTGTAGTAGCATGATGTAGACCTCTTGGAACTAAATACCAGGTCATGGAAGTTCACATGTATGGTACTTCCTTCGCCCTTCTTCATAACCTATAACTGACTGTCTCTTTCTTCCTTTCAGGGGCTCTTGACCCCCTCTGTCTTTCCTTCTTTTTCTTCTTCTTCCTCTACTCTCAATAAGGGTATCAACAATCTTTTCTTTTAATTTTAATTTTTACTTTGCTATATGTTGTTGGATGTTTCTTTATACATTGTTCATATACTATACGACCACTTCTCTCCCTAACAGAGGGAGACGGATAGCAGGATCGCTATCAATAGTGAAGAATTTGACACAAGGAGGTTACAATTGGTACTATATATACATTAATACAAATTGGATGTAACTAGTATTGGATCCTACTTTGTAATTGTTTGAATTTGGGTCCTGCGAGACCTGTGTTGTTGATGTACTTTATTCCATATGTATACTCTATGTTTTTGAAAATAATATAAAACTCAATAAAAACATAAAAATCACTTACTGAAGTTATTCAAAGAAGTCACACATGATTCGTGAATAAATAACTTTGGCTCATTGGAGCCCATACATTCTAATACTATACAGAGACAAATCTCCAAACAGTATTAATCCAAAGTTTTGAATGAAGCGATTTCGGATGTAACAACTAAAGCTCGCTTCACTCATCTCTAGATCTGGTTATTGACTGTGTGCGGTTCTCCTGAGGTGATTACGTATTATGGGTAGGTTATGACTTTTCTGGTTTATTTACTGGTTACCATTGTAGGAGAGGGCTATTTATAAGATATGGCTGCTTTATGGTTTAGCACTGGCTATTGAGTTATAGTATTATTTGCTATTTACTATTCATTATACACCTTGCAGTCTAGAAATTATTCTCTATAGCGACCCTCCATTAACACTATACCCCATATTTGCCCTCGGGCAGTACTGCACTTTACATTAATGATTTATCTCTTTTCTGTCGTGTATATTTATTCAATAAAGATTCTTATATGTTTTGAGGTACAAGGACTCAGATGTCTTTATGTAGGTTATTCCAATTTGAAGAGACCCTGAGGTACCCCTAGAAAGGAAACCCCAAAAATGTGACCCCATTTTGGAAACCTTAACCCTCAAACTTATCAAGGAATGTGAGCACTTTGACCCAACATATGTTTCATAAAATTTAGAAAGACTTGGCTTTGGAAAAATGAAAAATTACAGTTTTCAATAAAATTTTGCTTTAGCCCCAAATTTTTCATTTTCACAAGGGGAAACAGGAGAAAAAGCTCCCCATAATTTGTTATGCATTTTTTTCCAGAATACAGTAACATCCCATATGTAGTCATAAACTGCTGTATGGATTGAATGGTTAACTTTTTTATTTTTTTGTTGGCTGAGCTGTGTGAGGGCTCATTTGTTGAGGGACAAGCAGTAGTTTTTATTGGTAACATTTGGGGTACAAATTACTTTTTGATCACTTTTTATACCATGTTTCGGGAGGTAAGATTGGCAAAAAATGCAATTCTGTAGGTGTTTTATTTTTATTTATGAGGTTCTCCCTGCGTTATATACAGTGCCTTGCAAAAGTATTCGGGCCCCTGGAACTTTTCAACCTTTTGCCACATTTCAGGCTTCAAACAAAAAGATATAACATTTTAAATTTTTGGTGAAGAATCAACAAGTGGGTCACAATTGTGAAGTGGAACGAAATTTATTGGATCATTTAAACTTTTTTTGTAATAATAAAACTGAAAAGTTGGGCGTGCAAAATTATTCGGCCCATTTACTTTCAGTTCAGAAAACTCACTCCAGAAGTTCATTGAGGATCTCTGAATGATCCAATGTTGTCCTAAATGACTGATGAAGATAAATAGAATCCACCTGTGTGTAATCAAGTCTCCGTATAAATGCACCTGCTCTGTGATCTTCTCAGGGATCTGTTTAAAGCACAGAGAGCATCATGAAGACCAAGGAACACACCAGGCAGGTCCGTGATACTGTTGTGGAGAAGTTTAAAGTCGGATTTGGATACTAAAAGATTTCCCAAGCTTTAAACATCCCAAGGAGCACTGTGCAAGCGATCATATTGAAATGGAAGGAGTATCAGACCACTGCAAATCTACCAAGACCCGGCCGTCCTTCTAAACTTTTATCTCAAACAAGGAGAAGACTGATCAGAGATGCAGCCAAGAGGCCCATGATCACTCTGGATGAACTGCAGAGATCTACAGCTGAGGTGGGAGTGTCTGTCCATAGGACAACAATCTGTCGAACACTTCACAAATCTGGCCTTTATGGAAGAGTGGCAAGAAGAAAGCCATTTCTCAAAGATATCCATAAAAAGTCTTGTTTACAGTTTGGCACAAGCCACCTGGGAGACACACCAAACATGTGGAAGAAGGTACTCTGGTCAGATGAAACCAAAATCGAACTTTTTGGAAACAATGCAAAACGATATGTTTGGCGTAAAAGCAACACAGCTCATCACCCTGAACACACCATCCCCACTGTCAAACATGGTGGTGGCAGCATCATGGTTTGGACCTGCTTTTCATCAGCAGGGACAGGAAGGATGGATGGAGCCAAATACAGGACCATTCTGGATGAAAACCTGTTGGAGTCTGCAAAAGACCTGAGACTAGGACGGAAATTTATCTTCCAACAAGACAATGATCGCAAACACAAAGCAAAATCTACAATGGAATGGTTCAAAAATAAACGTATCCAGGTCTTAGAATGGCCAAGTCAAAGTCCAGACCTGAATCCAATTGAGAATATGTGGAAAGAGCTGAAAACTGCTGTTCACAAACGCTCTCCATCCAACCTTAAAGAGCTCAAGCTGTTTTGCAAGGAAGAATGGGCAAGAATTTCAGTCTCTAGATGTGCAAAACTGATGGAGACATACCCCAAGCGACTTGCAGCTGTAATCGCAGCAAAAGGTGGCACAACAAAGTATTAATGCAAGGGGGCCGAATAATTTTGCACGTCCCACTTTTCAGTTTTATTATTACAAAAAAAGTTTAAATGATCCAATAAATTTCGTCCCACTTCACAATTGTGACACACTTGTTGTTGATTCTTCACCAAAAATTTAAAATGTTATATCTTTTTGTCTGAAGCCTGAAATGTGGCAAAAGGTTGAAAAGTTCCAGGGGGCCCAATACCTTCGCAAGGCATTGTATATATATGATAACGGAGCAGGGAGAGCTGTGGCTGTCGGACCCCGGGGTCCAGCCACTGCCAAACTCTCTCCCCATGCAAGCTACCGCTCCCATTCATTTCTATGAGGCCGACAGAAATAGCTGAGCCAGCGCTCGGCTATTTTCGGCGGCCCCATAGAAATGAATGGAGGGCGGCTGCACATGCGCAGTGCATCCTTCACCACCTTTCCACGCTCCATTCTTGGAGATGCAGAGATGGGACCCGCACCTATCAGACAATAAGGGCATATCCTAGTGATATGCCCCCATTGTCTGTGATGGGAAAACCCCCTTACCGGTAATACTATCACATGCGGTCATACCCATAATGTATTTTTATTTTTATTTTGGGGAAAGGGTTTTGAGTTCAATTTTTATATTTAATTTTTTTTTTTTAATTTCTAAAAATGTATTTTTTTTTACGTTTTTTTTTATAGTTCCCATAGGGAACTATAACAAGCAATCATTAGATTGCTTCTCTCATAGACTCCAATGCACTGTATTCTTATGGAGCCCCTGCTGAAGCTCAACGGATCCTTGCCAATGGGAGCTGGAACACACCCGGATGAGGGCGCTTCCGGGTTTTTGTGCATCCAGATGCCATGGTCATGTTTGATCACAGCATCTGGAGGCAGTGCTCAGTATTACCGCCGGTTGTGAACATTAGGCCTGGGTGTCTCCTGTTTAAAACAGTAGGCACCCAGCTCTATGGCTCTATGCCCGCCAAGGTTGTGATTTGGTTTTTTGTTTTTTTATATAATACGCTTTTTTTTTCTGTCGTTCTGACGGATCCCCTGATGTGTCCTCTTCTAGAAAGAAATTGAAGTAAGCTGCCAATCAGTAGCCAGAGGCAGCAAAAGGGAAACACCGCTCAATGCTGGCCCCTGGAACGTGGAGCAGTATAGAAAAGCCAATATTTGACAGCACCTTCAGGTGTTTGACTGAACAGAGCGTACACAGCAAAAATATGCAGATGAAAGAATCCTTTGAAGACCATTTCACATGTTGAGAAATTTTTGTGAATGAATGCTACTAGAGGACTGATGGACCAGGGAAATCTAGTGGTCATGTGGGCTTTCTCAATGCTATAGCCTTATCCTAGCAAAGAAAGAAGGGCTAATAGAAAATGGGTATGACTTTGGAAGATTGTGTATTGTTGCCATCAGACAGACTTGATGGTATGACAGGGTGACTCTGTGTCAGTGGTAAGACATGTTATTAAAAGCACAAGTGAATCTTTGTTCATGCAATAGCACAAGAACATATAATAAGACTGATGGGCAGGTAAATGCCAAGTCAACTCAGCGGGCAGAGTAATGTTAATGAAAAACTACACTTTTGCACACCATATTTGCAAGATTCCAGAGTTATATATTTATATCTATATTAATGTTAAAAATTGCGTTACTTATCTCATACTGCTTTTTAAAGGGTTATCTTATAACGACTTATAATGATAACTCATGCCCATATTATCCCCATTAGGGCATATGAGCATCATAAAGGGGTTCTCAGCTCAGAAACCATCTGTTATAAGTCAGAGTAATTGAGAGGTCATTCCTAATCATGTGTCAGTTCATCTGCTACATAGGAAATGCCTGGCTGGTGGTGGCTACCCCTGGAAAAGCCAGTTATTTACCTGGGTGCCTACCTCCCACTACCTGTGGGTCCTGTCTGTAGGGGAATGTCTCTGATAAGACAACCTCTTTAATGACATCACATAATTGCACACACAGCAGCATAGCATGGGTTGGCAGTGCCTGGGGCAAGCCAAGTAGTGTGCCCCCTAACCAGTGACATGTGAGTGCAGGGTCCACTAAAGGAAGCAGCATATCTATGCACCAAGCAAAGGAGAAAACAGTGATAATTAACCGCTTCTGTGGTCTTCTCTGGTATTGACAACCCCTGACAACCCCTCCCCAACTGGCAGCAGCATTGTTTCCTGACCACCCATCCCCTGGCAGGAGTATTGTCCCCTGACAACCTTTCCCCTACTGACAGCAGTATTGACGCCATATTTCTCCTATCTTGGGGACTTGAGGAAAGGAGCAGCAAGGCTTGATTAAGAGGAAGAGAGATCCCTCTGCAATTCTTCTATATACTATCAAGGGGTTCAAGACCAGTGATGGTGTCATCACAGGTAGTGGAGCTTTTTAAGCCTTCGAACGGAACTAATGATGCAGGGTTCGCATCATTACTGTAAGTATTGTTCAGTCATATCAGGTGGCCCCTGACAGACCAGCCCACTTTAAAATAGTCATTAATGAAGGACGCTATAATTTTGTAATGCATTTTCTTACCTTTATTGCTCCTATCTTCTATTCTGGGCTGTGGCTATTTTTTATTTCCTGTGATGTTACTTTAATGGGAGTGTTAAAGCAGCAACAGGGGCAGTGATTAGGAGTGTCTATGTAACTAGTTGGTCGCAGGTGCTATAAATTAGCTGGGCATTGTTGGTGCTGGAGCTGTGGCAAAAAAAGTAGAAGTACATCATGGGTTTGGTTGGATACAGCAACAGGAAGTACTACACATGGGATGTAAACCAAAATTATTGGTTTATATGGTAAAAATGTGTCAGTCTAAACTGAAAAAAACATGATGAATATGTACATAAGGTAAGAAACTACTGTTCTACTGTTAACTTCTGTTAAATGCCATAGTTATCCTGAAAAATCCCTTTAAGGCCTTTTTAACATGGGCTGATACACAGATAAAAGCGAGGAACAATCTGAACGTTCCTGATAATTGCCTGATTGTTGAGCCGAGGTGAATCATCTCCACTGTATGAGGACAAAAAATCTCTGCTGCAATTGTTAATCTCCATTTAGATTTGTTGTTTGCTGTTTACACAATGATTTTATGTGCCACATTAAATATGCGATCACTCATGGAGTGATTGGCAGCACTTTTAAATGGGCAATTATTGGTAACAAGCATTTGTAAAAATGCTTGTTCCTATTAATTGCCTTGATTCTTGGTCCATATAAAATGGCCTTTAGAAATTCCTCCAGTGTCTACTCCATGGCTACACACTGTTGAAAATTGGGCATTGGTATTGTGGTGTATTTAAAATATAAGCACTTTAGCTCTAGTAGATACATTGTAACAAACTCACCTGCTTAATACCAAGACTAAGAATATGTACGTATTTCAGCCTCTGAATGTAAAGAATACTTTCATCCACTAACTGCAACCAAAGATGTTAAAAACGGTGAAGAATTAAAACACAAAGGGGGAGATTTCTCAAAACTGGTGTAAAGGAAAACTCACTTAGTTGCTCATTGCTCATCAGATTCCACCTTTCATTTTTCACAGCTCCTTTGGAAGTGAAAGGATCAATCTGATTGGTTGTGATAGTCAGTTTTTGTTAGATTCAGTTTTGATAAATCTTCCCCAAAGTATATTTTAAGGTATGTATACACAGTGGTGTAGCATATGGGGAGGGGGAGCCAAAGAGGCTGTTTCCCCTGGCATCAAATTGCCAGGGGTGTCTGGCCTCTGGGGCACTAATAAGGCAATACGCAGGTCACAGGTCTCTGAATGTTGACACAGGTCACGTAGCCGCTGTAGCAGTAAATCTATGTGTCAGGTCACTACTGTGTCCAGTCATTGGCTCCAGCGGCCATGTGACCTGTGTCAACATTCGAGGGCGAGTGATGGAGCCGAAACACAGCGGTAGGGATCAGGTATGATTCCCATCGGCCACCCTGGTTGGTCTACAGAAAAGGTGCCCAGGGGTGAACAAGCGCTTTAAGTTGCCCTCACTTTTCATATCACTGTATCTAAATATAATATAAAAGTGTGTTACTGAAGTGCATGGTGTGTCTATTGGTGTGTCTGATAGCACCTCTCTCAGGTACAGTACTGTGCTATATATGCTGTCCTGCTCTCTATCTGTGCTTCATGTATGTACAGTACTCTTCTTCTATACCGTAAATCATGTACTGCACTCTACCTGGACTACACGTACCAATACTTTTGCCAGCACAAGTGTGCTATACAACCCCATAGAGAAGCTCCTGTCTTATTTCTGTCTTGCTTCATCTATATTTATCTGTTTATATTTATTCTACTTTTTTTCTTATTTTGGTTGACATTTTGGGGGCTTTGGAATGAATTAGTAATTTTCCCTAGAGTTCTGTTCTCTAGTTAAAATATTTTTTGGGCTAATTTAGTCTTCCCAAAGTGAAATAATATTCTATCTTGAAGGAGCATTCTAGATACTTTGCTGAATAAAATACTTGTCATTGGTAAAAATATGTGGTTGACTAAAAAACAGAGTAAAGAATGGATGAGTAAAACGCCCTCAAAGGTAGAATAGCAGCACAGTTATGACAGTTGCATATCGGTATCACTTGAAGCATGAATAAAATTACTGTTCAGGTCTGGTGGGCAATAACTATTATTGGCATGCGTAGACAGAAACGTCATTGTTATGCAGGATTTTGCAAGAGCTTATGTGACTTAGTTTGTTCTGTTTGTTGAGATTTCATAAGAGATGGCTTTGATGATATTGGCTTATAACAAGATGTCATCAGAAAAAGTCGGTTGCGTGCGTCAAGATTAAGCTCTTCGGTTTTGAAACTGCATAATTTCTACTGTGTCTAATTTCAAAAGGTCTGACACTTTTTAACAGTCATGAGGGAATGCCTAAGGACAAATGGGAAGGCACGAGGTCCATGATATTTTAGTTTGCACATTATATAGAATATATATAGATAATATATATATATATATATATATATATATTTATATATATAAAGCTCCCTAGAGATCTTCAGTTCACCTTACAGATATATTACACACCGCCATGGAGGTGAACTGTGGACAGGGCCACAATATTGACAGTATGGCTTATACTGCCCAAAGGGCCCATCCAGAGACATAAGAAAATGGAGTTTACTGCTTTCACAGGCTGCTTATGTTATGTTATAAGCTGTTGCTGCAAGTGTACAACATACAGTATATTAACACTATCTTGCCAGGCCCTGAATCCTTGACCTGCATATGAAACATAAGGTGGGAAGAAGAAGAGAAGTCCAAGCATTAGGCAGCAGGAATAAATCGGGTTCGGCATATTGCGGACCGGATTGACAGATTGCTGGGTGGGGCTGGGGAAGACCCGGCGGTCATGGTACATGTTGGCACCAATGACAAAGTCAGGGGGAGATGGAAGGTCCTTAAAAATGATTTTAGGGAACTAGGTGAGAAGCTAAAGTCCAGGACCTCCAAGGTAGTGTTTTCAGAAATACTACCAGTGCCACGAGCGTCACTAGAGAGACAACGGGAGATTAGGGAGTTAAATAAGTGGCTCAGAGGCTGGTGCAGGAAGGAAGGGTTTGGGTTCATGGAGAACTGGGCCGACTTCTCTGTCGGCTACAGACTCTACAGTAGGGACGGGCTGCACCTTAATGGGGAGGGTGCAACTGCCCTGGGGGAAAAAATGGTTAGACGGCTGGAGGAGCTTTTAAACTAGGATCTGGGGGGAGGGTGGGTGACCATACTAATAAGGGGGTAGATAGTGTAGATAGAGAGTGGGTCATAGGAAGGAAAAGTGGGGGGTTAGTGGGGGCTGGGGTTAGTAAGGAATGTAGGGAGAAGACTGTGCAAAACAACAACCAAAGTAACCCAAGAAGCCCGGATATTCATTTCATAAGTAATAGTAAATTGACAAACGGGGTAAAAAATATACAAAGACCTCTTAAGTGTATGTACACTAATGCCAGAAGCCTAACTAATAAAATTGGCGAACTGGAATTAGTGATGTGTGAGGAGGACTGTGACATAGTGGGAATAACTGAGACATGGCTGGATGATACCTATGACTGGGCAGTTAATGTACAGGGTTACAATCTTTTTAGAAAGGATCGTCAAAACCGGCGAGGGGGAGGGGTCTGCCTTTATATAAAGTCCTGTCTAAAGCCCACAATCCGGGAAGATATAAGTGAGGGACATGAAGATGTGGAGTCACTGTGGGTAGAAATAAATGGAGCCAAAAACAATAATAAAATACTAATAGGAGTTTATTATAAACCACCTAATATATCAGAGGCCACAGAAAATCAATTTCTAAATGAAATAGACGAAGCGGCAAATCAGAATGAGGTTGTTATTATGGGGGACTTCAACTACCCAGATATAGACTGGGAAACTGAAACCTGTATATCTCATAAAGGAAACAGGTTCTTGACAATAACCAAAGACAATTACCTTTCCCAACTGGTTCAGGACCCGACTAGAGGGACGGCCATACTGGACTTAGTATTAACCAATAGACCTGACAGAACAACAGATGTGCAGGTTGGGGGACATCTGGGTAACAGTGACCATAAAATAATAACCTTTAAATTGTCATTAAAAAAGCATTTCTTCAGGGAGGAACAAAAATACCAAACTTCAAAAATGCAAAATTTAGCCATCTAAGAGAGGCCATAGGTCTAACTAACTGGGACAAAATCCTCAAAAATAAAAATACAGCCACAAAATGGGATATTTTTAAAAGCATCCTAATATATAATTGTGAGAGGTACATACCGTATAGGAATAAAATGATAAGAAACAAGAAAAAACCAATGTGGATAAATAGAACTGTAAAAAAAGCAATAAATGACAAAAAGAAAGCATTTAAATCACTAAAACAGGAGGGGAGCAAGGAAGCATTGAAAAACTATAAGGAAAAAAATAGAATTTGTAAAAGACAAATAAAAGCAGCTAAACTAGAGACTGAAAGACTAATTGCTAAAGAGAGTAAAACTAACCCTAAAATGTTCTTCAATTATATAAATACTAAAAAGTATAAATCTGAAGGTGTCGGCCCCTTACAGAGTAGTGAGGGGGGAGTAGCAGAGAGCGATGAGGAGAAAGCAAAACTCTTAAATATTTTTTCTCCACTGTATTCACTGAGGAAAATAAACTGTCAGATGAAATGCAGAATATAAAAGTGAATTCCCCTTTAAAAGTGGCCTGTCTGACCCAGGAAGAAGTACTGGGGCGTCTTAAAAAGATTAAAATAGACAAATCGCCAGGACCGGATGGCATACACCCACGTATCCTAAGAGAATTAAGTAATGTCATTGCCAGACCCTTATACTTGATATTTAAGGACTCTATACTGACAGGGAGTGTTCCACAGGATTGGCGCATAGCAAATGTGGTGCCAATATTCAAAAAGGGTCCAAAAACAAAGCCCGGGAACTATAGGCCGGTAAGTTTAACATCTGTAGTGGGTAAACTGTTTGAAGGTTTTCTAAGAGATGCTATCTTGGAGTACCTCAATGAAAATAAGCAAATAACTCCATATCAGCATGGCTTCATGAGGGATCGGTCATGTCAAACCAATTTAATCAGTTTCTATGAGGAGGTAAGTTCTAGACTTGACCGCGGGGAATCAATGGATGTCGTATATCTGGACTTCTCCAAAGCATTTGACACGGTACCACATAAAAGGTTAGTATATAAAATGAGAATGCTTGGCCTTGGAGAAAATGTCTGTATGTGGGTAAGTAAATGGCTCAGTGATAGAAAACAGAGGGTGGTTATTAATGGTACATACTCAGATTGGGTCACTGTAACTAGTGGGGTACCACAGGGGTCAGTATTGGGCCCTATTCTCTTCAATATATTTATTAATGACCTTGTAGAAGGCTTGCACAGTAAAATATCAATTTTTGCAGATGACACTAAACTGTATAAAGTAATTAACACAGAAGAGGACAGTACACTGCTACAGATGGATCTGGATAGACTGGAGGCTTGGGCAGAGAAGTGGCAGATGAGGTTTAACACTGACAAATGTAAGGTTATGCATATGGGAAGGAATAATGCAAGTCACCAGTACATACTAAATGGTAAAACATTGGGTAACTCTGACATGGAAAAGGACCTAGGAATTTTAGTGAACAGCAAACTAAGCTGCAGAAACCAGTGTCAGACAGCTGCTGCCAAGGCCAATAAGATAATGGGTTGCATCAAAAGGGGCATAGATGCCCGTGATGAGAACATAGTCCTGCCACTTTACAAATCACTAGTCAGACCACACATGGAGTACTGTGTACAGTTCTGGGCTCCTGTGAACAAGGCAGACAGAGCAGAGCTGGAGAGGGTTCAGAGGAGGGCAACTAAAGTCATAGCTGGAATGGGTGGACTACAGTACCCAGAAAGATTATCAAAATTAGGGTTATTCACTTTAGAAAAAAGACGACTGAGGGGAGATCTAATAACTATGTATAAATATATCAGGGGTCAGTACAGAGATCTCTCCCATGATCTCTTTATCCCAAGGACAGTAACCATGACGAGGGGACATCCTCTGCGCCTGGAGGAAAGAAGGTTTGTACACAAACATAGAAGAGGATTCTTTACGGTAAGAGCAGTGAGACTATGGAACTCTCTGCCCGAGGAGGTGGTGATGGTAAGTTCAGTAAAAGAGTTCAAGAGGGGCCTGGATGTATTTCTGGAGGGTAATAATATTACAGGTTATAGTTACTAGATATGGGTTGTTGTTGATCCAGGGAGTAATTCTGATTGCCTGATTGGAGTCGGGAAGGAATTTTTTCCCCTAAAGTGAGGAAAATTGGCTTCTACCGCACAGGGGTTTTTTGCCTTCCTCTGGATCAACTTGTAGGAAAACAGGTCGAACTGGATGGACAGATGTCTTTTTTCGGCCTTATAAACTATGTTACTATGTTACAGGCTGCTTATGTTATGTTATAAGCTGTTGCTGCAAGTGTACAACATACAGTATATTAAAACTATCTTGCCAGGCCCTGAATCCTTGACCTGCATATGAAACATAAGGTGGGAAGAAGAAGAGAAGTCCAAGCATTAGGCAGCAGGAATAAATCCAGTTACCCTCTGTGAGCTTGCCTACCATTGGTAAACTGTAGGACTGTAGGATAGGGTTTCATGGAGCTCCAGAAGCTGCTTCCTATCTATGTTTTGTACTTTACAGGTAGCAGCTTCAGTGCTATGGGTTGTATCCCCGCACTGTGATCTCAGGGGTGTGGAGCTTTGTCTGTACACAGTAGCCATTATGTGTAAACCCAGCTTCAGTTTGTGCAGGGACATGGCCCACTGATAAGGGGAATATCAACAATTACTTGTTAAAGGAGGAGAAGAATGTTAATTACCTATCTTGATAATAGGTCATCAATATCTGATCGGTGTTAAGTAGACCGTTGAGATAATTCTTCTTGAGAAGAAACGTACATGTTTATTAAGACAAGTGGTAAAGCAGATTACAGAGTAGAATGAAAAGACAGGCAGACTGTGGAAGGCAAAGTGTAGAATGAATGTTAGAATGGTCTGGAATGGAAACATGGTCAAATAGTAACATGCAGTACCCCAAAGAGGGTATCTACAATTGTTTAATAATGTTCTATTAAGGTGATGTACTGCACGTAATGTTATGTTATACACTGCTATGTAATATGACACACTCAGTAAGTTCCAGCATAAGTCAGGCATGGCCAGAGTTAACTATCCTGGTCCAGAGCTCTCTTGAGCTCAGGATGTGGGCCTAGTTCCAGATGAGTCTAGTGTTCTAGGAATAGGCAGTGTGAGGATGGGCCTGGAGGAGATAGGGAGCAGGCTGCAGGTGCTATTCTCCCCAGGCATTCAACTCTAATGCTTCCAGTGATTTCCATGTGTCCTCTTCTAATTCTACAGAGAGAGAGAGAGAGAAACATTTTAGAATTTACATGGCTATAGCATGAGTCAGCAAGGTAACCATGTAGACCATCACAGACTTTGCTGCTGCAAAGGGGAAACAAGTTAAGCCACCTTATGTTCCCCAGATTTAGGGACACAGAAGCTACAACTTTAGTTGAGGGATAACGAGTTCAGATACCCGGGACACTTCAGGTACGATTTGGCCAGTCATATTATTGGAACTGCATGCTGCTGTACAAATTGCGGACATTGTGACAGACTGTAATTTGTAGATGGATATCCCAATATTAAAGATTGTAGCAAGAGGAAGAGTAATCAGAGTGCCATTGCTGCAAACTACTTGCTTAGCTCATGCTAGGACACCGGGGTGGAATTTGCACTGTGTTTGATAATTGCTAGATGTACGACAACTCCTATTTAGTGCACAGTAAATAGAGACTTTGGTTAAATTCAATCTGGCCTGGGTACTTACTGACTCTCCTAGCCTAGAACCACATGCTGACCATTGCATTATTTTCAAGCCCTGTCTTGCACTCATCCTCTGCTCCAGCTACCCCAGGCGCTTTCTGCAAATGTTTTTCTCAAATAGATTTTTATACCCAGGATGATACAGACATAGCTTAAAATTCCACATTCTACTGCAGTGCATTCACTTCAATGGTTCACAGACATGACATTATCAATACATTATTATGCATATGCATGATGACATTAAAACATTAATATGCATAAGGAAAGCTACACCTCTTGGTATACTTTGTAATCTTGGTTCCATAAAAGTTTTCTATCATGTTCAGCATATGAATACCTAATATATTCTCTTAGGAGCCATATAACAATAACTTTGATCCTGCTTCCTTCTTTGTTCAAATCCTCTAAAAGAATGTATTGGTCATGAAGCATCGAAACTTGACATTTTCATGAATTCGGTACAATCATAAATATCAACACCCTACACTAGAAGGATCAATTAAGTAGATTCATCTATAACTGGGATGCCATTACCAGTCTGAAGATTATTTTGCTTTTCAAAAGGTCAATATTAAGGCTTGGATATTTCTATAAGAAGACATTTCCTATAATTAATTACTAAAGTTCTACTTTCTAGCCACAACACAGCACATTAGAATTTATGTATTACTTCACTAAGATCTTTGAGGCAGAAATATAAGATGTCGATTCTCAGATACGACCTCATTCTCCTCCAATTGACACTTAGCACTGCCACCAGTCAGCTGTTTGAAGAGGCTATGGCCTCCTCACAGCATACCAAGCACAGTGCCGTTCATTGTATAGTGGCAGTCCTTGGTATTGCAGCCCAGGCCAATTCACTTGAAAGGGACTGAGCTATGCCTAGGTCATGTTACTTACCGGTACGGGCCGCGTGCAGCCCGCATCACGGATCGGGGACCCATTCACTTCAATGGGTCCGCAATCACGGAGATACGGAGCGGAGGCACGGATCGGAACACCGTAGTGCTTCCGTGGTGTTTCTAGCCATGCCTCCACACTGCAAAAAAGTACCGCATGCACTTCTTTTTTGTGGTGCAGGATGCGGATCACGGACCCCATTCAAATGAATGGATCTGCGATCCGAATGTGGCAGCCCCACTGTCAGTGCCCGTGCTTTGTGGACAGCAAATTAAGGTTCACAGCACGGGCACTGAACGCACACGTTTGTGTGCATGAGCCCTAATGCAAAGACTGCAACTTCACTGGTATAGGAAAAAGCTGCATCGATCACCGAAGCATCTCTTCTGGAAGTCGCGCAGGGCAAGGGCACTTTTGTTTGTAAACACACATTGCCGTGAGGAGGCTTCCGCCCGGCAGTGTGTTCGGTGACATCACGGGCTCTAATGGGCTGGCTTTAGCGCTGCCCTAGCCATTTTACTGGCTAGGGCAGCACTAAAGCCCGCCCATCAGTGCCGGTGATGTCACCGGGATCACTGCTGGGCGGAAGCCTCCGGGCTAAATGTCTTTGCCCTGCGCGATTTAGCACAGGGCAAAGGAGGGCATCGGAGCATGAGATGCTCCGATGCTGACATCAGGCAGGCTGCCTGGGTGAAATTAAGGGTATGTCCGGGTTCAGCTCTGAACCCGGACAACCCCTTTAAGGTTTAAGCTTTTCAGACTTTTCATTCACTCATTTCTAACTCAATTAGGAAGCAATTGTTGTTTTTCTTTTGAAATGCTGTGGCTCCATCTGCTGGTAAGTCTGTAGAATGAAATCAACTGTTGATCAACTTGAGTTTATGTCTATTAAGGGTCATATAACATTGACATACAATAAAACATTTCTTACTGGTCAAAGTGCAAACTGAAGAAATAGTGGAACAAATTTACACAAAATCTATGAGAACATTAAATAAACCAGAGCAGTTTTCTCTGTTGTTGCACTACTGTGATAAGGACAAATAATATATTAATACTCGCTTTTTTATCCTTTTCTATTTTTGATAATTTATGACCAAGCACAAAAACAAAGAGGCCACTTCACATTTTTTACAGACACATTGACACTTTTGTCTGGTATTGCAGCTCAGCCCCGTGCACTTGAATGTGCTAAGCTGCAACCACAGATACAGCCCAGGGATGAGAGATGCTGCATCAGGAAAAACTTGAAAGGGTCTTACTCATCGTTCATCGCCCCCTTCCTTCCAGATGGCTTATCATAGTAACATGCAGTTAATAGTAGCCTATATAGATTGTTGTATACATTGCACCAAAAAGTGACACAATTAGGCACATCTAGAGAAAGTTTACAGAAAGTTACTGTGCCTAGTCCAAGAAGGGGGCACAACCTAATGTGAAAGGGGTGTAGCCCAAGATTAAACATTTGACTGAAAAATGATGATTGTGTGTTTTTTTCTGTTATGGCATACACTGCGCAGGAAAAATATTTCTATATTTTAATAGTCTGAACATTTTTGAATGTGGCTAATATTTATTTTTTATTGTTTATTTTTATAAGCAAAATTTAGTTGATTTAATTTTTTAATTTTCTTATTTTTAAAACTTGTTTTTATGTAACTTTTAGCCCCCTTAGGGGGCTAGAACCTGGGATCTTTTGATCACTTGCTCTATAGATCATAATACAGAACTATTATGTTCTATGAGATTTTTATTGCCTGTCTGCAAAGCTGTGCCTCGTGCTCAGCTTTACAGGCAGTTTGCCATGACAGGCCTGGGAACTGATCGGAGCTCTGCAATTTCACTGTAGGGGTTCTGATCAGAAGGTGGAGAGAGCCCCTCCCTCTGCATGACTCCACAGATACTGCGATTGACCGTGGCATCTGAGGGATTAAATAACCAGGTTCAGTGCCATTGATGATCCCAGTCAGAGGATACCTTTAGCTTATGGCGAGGTGCAAACTTGGTAATTAATTAAGCAATTCCTCCTGCAGTCCGTGTGCCAGATCTACTTCAGCTCATAGCTGTGGTAAATTTCAGTCATTATTTATGTCATAAAATTGGCGTAAATGATGATAAATGTGCTACTACTACACCCCTTGTCGGAAAGTGGCAAGGACATGATAATTGTGACTAAATATAGTTGCAATAGCGTTTAAAAGGTTGCAAACTTGTGGTGTGTGGATTTTTTATGTCAGTTTGTAGCGAAGGAGGCATAATAAATGACTCCCAAATAATTTATAAAAAATATGTATCTTTATTTAATGTTACACATACAAAAGGTTACAGATGAAAATGCAAAACCTGTAGGTGACATCACCTGGAGAAACCAATATATCCATTATACAAGTACCAAAAAAATACCACAGAGCCAAGAAACCACCAGGTGTAATGCTCCCTATAACCTATGATGTATATATTGACGGGTCATTTGCAGTATACTTCAAGTACAACCATTGTACTGATATAGCCATTGGATGTTTATATTTTTATCCATGACACTATACTGTAAAGTGCCCCGAAAAAGTATTCCTACCCTTTGAACTTTTCCGCATTTTTTCACGTTACACCCACAAACTTAAATATACAGGGTGGGCCATTTTGCCTTCAGATGACCCCAAAGATAAAAGTCTAAGGGGGTCAGATCAGGAGTCCTTGGGGGCCATTCAACTGGCCCACGATGACCAATCCACTTTCCAGGAAACTGTTCATCTAGGAATGCTCGGACCTGACACCCATAATATGGTGGTGCACCATCTTGCTGAAAGAACTCAGGGAACGTGCCAGCTTCAGTGCATAAAGAGGGAAACACATCATCATTTAGCAGTTGAATGGCCCCCAAGGTCTCCCGATCTGACCCCCTTAGACTTTTATCTTTGGTGTTATCTGATGGCAATTGTCTATGCTGTGAAGATACGAGATGTGCAGCACCTGAAACTACGGATACTGGAAGCCTGTGCTAGCATTTCTTCTGTGGTGTTGCTATCAGTGTGTGAAGAGTGGGAGAAGAGGGTTGCATTGACAATCCAACACAATGGGCAGCACTTTGAACACATTTTATAAGCGGTCAGAAACTTGTAAACAACTCATGAAAGAATAAAGTTATGTTAAAAACAAGCACACCATTGTTTTTCTTGTGAAATTCTCAATAAGTTTGATGTGTCACATGACCCTCTTCCCATTGAAAAAAACTAAAGTTGGATCCAAAATGGCCGACTTCAAAATGGCCGCCATGGTCACCACCCATCTTGAAAAGTTTCCCCTCTCCCATATACTAATGTGCCACAAACAGGAAGTTAATATCACCAACCATTCCAATTTTATTTAGGTGTATCCATATAAATGGCCCACCCTGTAGTGTATTGGGATTTTATATAAAAAAACCAACACAAAGTAGCAAGTATGTGTGAAGTGAAAAGAAAATGATACATGGTTTTCAAAAATTATTATAAATAAAAATCTGGTAGCGAGAAGTCACCAAAATGGTAAATAGAGTCCAACTGTGTGTAATTTTTTCTCAGTATACAGTAACTACACCTGTTCTGTGAAGGCCTCAGAGGTTTGTTAGTGAACATTAGTGATCAAACAGCATCATGAAAACCAAAGAACACACCAGACAGGTCAGGGATAAAGTTGTGGAGAATTGTAAAGCAGGGTTAGGTTATGAAGAAATATCTCAAGTTCTGAACCATATATCATTGTCTTTTTGCTTCACACACACACTACCGTTCAAAAGTTTAGGGTCACTTAGAAATTTCCTTATTTTTGAAAGAAAAGCAGTTTTTTTTTCAATGAAGATGACATTAAATTAATCAGAAATACACTCTATACATTGTTAATGTGATAAATGACTATTCTAGCTGCAAACGTCTGGTTTTTAATGCAATATCTACATAGGTGTATAGAGGCCTCTTTCCAGCAACCATCACTCCAGTGTTCTAATGGTACATTGTGTTTGCTAAGGTCTTGTTCACACGTCAGTTATTTGATTAGTTATTTCCATCTGTTTTTGTGAGCCAAAACCAGGAGTGGAGGCTACAGAGAGATCAGGTATAATGAAAAGATCTGCACCTGTTCTGTGTTTTTGACCCACACTTGGTTTTGACTCACAATAACTGATGGAAATAACTGATCAAATAACTGATGTGTGAACAAGGCCTAACTGTGTAAGAAGGCTAATGGATGTTTAGAAAACCTTTGTGCAAGTATGTCAGCACAACTGAAAATAGTTTTGCTGGTTAGAAAGGCTATAAAACTGACCTTCCTTTGAGCTAGTTGAGAATCTGGAGCATTACATTTGTCGGTTTGATTAAACTTTAAAAATGGCCAGAAAAAGAGAAGTTTCATGTGAAACTCGACAGTCTATTCTTGTTCTTAGAAATGAAGGCTATTCTATAAGAGAAATTGCCGTGATACTGAAGATTTCCTACAACGGTATGTACTACTCCCTTCAGAGGGCAGCACAAACAGGCTCTAACCAAATAAAAAAAATAAAAATCATTATTTCTAACCTTGTCGATGTCTTGACTATGTTTTCTATTCATTTTGCAACTCATTTGATAAATAAAAGTGTGAGTTTTCATGGAAAACACAAAATTGTCTGGGTGACCCCAAGCTTTTGAACGGTATTGTACTTACGCTACTTTGTGTTGGTCTAACATATAAAATCACAATAAACTAAATTTAAGTTTGTGGGTGTAACATGAAAAAATGTTGAAAAGTTCAAGGGGTATGAATACTTTTTCAAGGCACTATATATAGCCTATATACAGATGCGTCCACACTTAACTTATCTCCAATCTCAGAGTGGTGTCAGTTTTGTCCTGACAGCAAAACAACATGATATCGCGAGATTGTAACTAAACTCTGAAAACTGCAATACACATCACAACCACTGGGCGGTGAGTGCTACACATTTAGCTGATTGCTCAGCTGCTTTTTCTTTTGTTTAGAGTAGCTGGCCTCAGATGTGAGAAATCTATCGGCAGACCCAGCTAAATGTGGTGAGATCTACTAAGAATATTAAGTGTGTGAAGGTCAAACACATGATAATAAAGGAAAACTAAATCCAAAATCCAAACATCATGTGTGATACTGCCTGCTTTGCTGTGTATCTAATCCTATTATGTGTGATACTGTCTGCTGAACTGTGTATCTAATCCTATTATGTGTGATACTGCCTGATCAGCAGTGTATCTAATCCTATCATGTGTGATACTGTCTTCAGAGTCGTTTATGTAAGCCTATTGTGTGTAATTCTGTCTGCTAAGCTGTGTATCTAATCGTATCATGTGTGATACTGTCTGCAGCCTTGTGCATCTAAACCTATTGTGTGTGATACTGCCTGAAGAGTTGTCTATCTAATCACATCATGTGTGATACTGCCTGCTGGGCTGTGTATCTAATCCTATCATATGTAATACTGTCAGCAGAGTCATGTATCTAAGCCTGTTGTGTGTGGTACTCTCTGCTCAGCAGTGAATCTAATCATATCAGGTGTGATACTGTCTACAGTTTTGAGCATCTAAGCCTATTGTGAGTGATACTGCCTGAAGAGTTGAGTATCTAATCCTTTTCATGGTCCAACATCTCTGCACCAGCTGTGCTTGCTTTTGTCATCATCTCCCGTACTATCTCCATTTTCATGGTCCAACATCTCTGCACTAGCTCTGCTTGCTTTTGTCGTCATCTCCCGCACAATAGCTTACAACTGTCCCCAAATCTGCAAGTGGCCAGTTATGCTGCATCTGTGCTCTGTGATATTATGCTGCCTTGACATATGATAGATACATGGTGTTTTTATTAATACTTATATAACAGATATATTGTTCTCTTCTGGTCACCTCACGTGATAAAAAAAAAAAACATGGGTGGTTAAAACTGAGTTTATCCTTCTTCACTCTGATGCTTTTGTGTCACCCTTATCAACTTCTATAAGGAAATAAACCCTGGTGGCAACAAAAACCACACAAACCACTCACTCATCAATCTAGAAACGAACGGTTAGATGACTATCTTCAAACAATTTAAAATTCACCATTCTATAGTAAGGATTGTTTATAAATGGTGAGCGTTTCCAGGAGTAGGCATCCCAGCAAATTCGGTCCATGATCAGATCATTGAGATGATCTACAGACCTCTCAACACATTGGCCCACATTAATAATGTGATTGTCATTAGACCTTGTCGTACATTTTGTAAAGTGACAATATTTGGCTCAATTTGGTGCATTTATTTTTTGAAAAATCCACAACCCCTAGCTTGCCATTGAGGTGTGGCTTAGCATGTTCTAAGATGCAAATTTTGCAACAATATTGTATCAGACTTTTGACACAACATTCCACTGCAAAGCAAGCCATCCAATAATTGTTGTAAAGATAGACAAAGCGTCTAGTGTTGGACCAGGTTTATTATCTAGCCTGAGCCACTGTCATAACTTTGGCTCATCTTTAGACTGCCTAAGTTTCCACAGTCTACATTTTAGAAGGGCTTAGTAAATTATGACCATTATATGTTTACAATCATGACAGCACTATGAGAAAAAAAGAGAGAACAAGTATGGGAATGAATATTCACAATGCCCAGTGTACACGTGCCCAGCAATGGAACAATGAAAATTATTAAACTGGCATCTGCCCAACGCTTGTAATGTAAACAGTATGGGGGAGGGGGAGATGAATGATTACATAAATGATTATATTTAAACAGTTGATGCTGATCTAATATATAGAGCTGAGTGTATGTATGTATGTATGTATGTATGTGTGTATGTCCGCTAAAGGAATCCGCACCGTTGCAGCTACAATCATGAAATTTGGCACACAGGTACATCAGGTGTCCGGGAAGGTTTTAGAACGGGTCGGAGCTCTCCAGGATGTACCGTTCCTGAGATATTCCCAAAAAATGCATTAGCGAATAGAAGCATGACCCTTATCTCACATGACCCTTATTAGCCAATAGAAGCTCGCAGGCGGTTAGTTTCCACACGCACACTGTTTCATACCTGGTTTCCATAACAACCCAGCCAGTTTTCCTCACTGCTGTAGGTCTGCTTTAAAGGGGCAGAGCGCTGTGGATGACACTGTTAAAGGAGTATTCCGGTTACCATAAATATAACTTATGTTTTAGACTAATTCATCATCAATCATTACCTAATATAATGTAAATGTCACATATTTACCGTTCAGTAGTAATAAAAGATGTTTTCTCCACTGCTACCCACTGTGTTTCCTTATAAATTACCATGGCATTGACCTGTAATTCAGGCCACCCTCAAAAGAAGGACTTAAAAGCCCTCCCCCAGGTCCTGCTAAGCCACGCCCACCGACTCGGTCAGGTCACGCCCCCTTCCACTCTGCAGCCGACGGGGATTGAAAAAATAAAGGTAAAAATCAACTTCTGTCAACTGGAGGGGTGGGAGGGTGACTTTCTCCCTGCATCTCATACTCAGACTGCACAGTGGTGCTTTCTGAGAGTGAGCTGTTCAAAAAGACATCCCTGTGTCCATCCAGGCCCTGCGCATGACGGAGGACAGGGATTCTGAAAGCCGGACTGTCCGGCCTAAAACTGGACCTCTGCCCACCCTAGGGGCAGGCTGATATTAGGGTGGCCAGATGTCCGGTTTTAGGCTGGACAGTCCGGTTTTCTGTCTCCCTGTCCTCCGTCCGGCGCATGCCTGGACGGGCGCAAGGATGTCCACCCTTTCAGTAGCTCACGCTCAGACAGCTTCTCTTCCATGTCTTCACGGAGCCAGGGGGTGTGGCCTCATGTTTAGGGGTGTGGCTTCATGGGGACCGGCGCGTGGCTTCACGTTTGGGGGTATGGCCGGTGAGGTCTGGCTTTCTAGGGTGAAGACAGTGGCCACCCTAGCTGCTGTGGAGGTCACAGTTAAAGGGGAGGGCGCTGTGGATGTTACTGTTAAGGGGCAGGCTGCTGTGTAGGTCACTGTTAAAGGGGCGGGCACTGTAGAGGTCACTCTCGATATCTTTTAACGACACACACACAAACATTAAAAGAAATAGATGAAATATACCCGGGCGAAGCCGGGTCCTTCAGCTAGTTGTATAATATAAATGCAAATACATGTTCCCATATAAAAGGACCCTTAGGGCTGTATTACACTGCCCGATGTTCGGGTAGTGCGAATGCGGATGGATGATAACACATCCATTGTCACTCGTTTGCATGGACCCGATTATACGGCCCGATGCAAACTGACTGTGGGGAACAATTTCTACCGCAGTCATTCCTTCCGTATTTGGTTCTTTTGATTATTGGCAGCACATTCATAATTACACATGGAGATGTGCTGCCAATAATCAGGCATCTTTTATAATGATGAAAGATGTCCATGAGCCAAAAAACAGATGTTTGCTTGTTTATCGGCTGCTCGATTACAGCAGGACAATTATTGTGAAGGAGCCTTCCTATGTATGAACGTTCATTCCAGATAATTGGCCCACAAATCATGAGGTCTAATAAGGTGCTTAGGATATGGCACATGTGGTATAAATGCTGTGGATTCGCATAAATCTCATCCACGAGCTGTGGAACAAACCCTCAAGGTCAACTCACATACAGTACAGTGCCTTGCGAAGGTATTTGGCCCCCTGGAACTTTTCAACCTTTTGCCACATTTCAGGCTTCAAACAAAAAGATATAACATTTTACATTTTTGGTGAAGAATCAACAAGTGGGTCACAATTGTGAAGTGGAACGACATTTATTGGATCATTTAAACTTTTCTTTGTAATAATAAAACTGAAAAGTGGGACGTGCAAAATTATTCGGCCCCCTTGCATTAATACTTTGTTGCGCCACCTTTTGCTATGATTACAGCTGCAAGTCGCTTGGGGTATGTCTCAGTCTTTATCAGTTTTGCACATCTAGAGACTGAAATTCTTGCCCATTCTTCCTTGCAAAACAGCTCAAGCTCTTTGAGGTTGGATGGAGAGAGTTTGTGAACAGCAGTTTTCAGCTCTTTCCACATATTCTCAATTGGATTTAGGTCTGGACTTTGACTTGGCCATTCTAAGACCTGGATACGTTTATTTTTGAACCATTCCATTGTAGATTTTGCTTTATGTTTGGGATCATTGTCTTGTTGGAAGATAAATCTCCGTTCTAGTCTCAGGTCTTTTGCAGACTCCAACAGGTTTTTATCCAGAATGGTCCTGATATTGGCTCCATCCATCTTCCCATCAATTTTAACCATCTTCCCTGTCTCTGCTGTTGAAAAGCAGGCCCAAACCATGATGCTGCCACCACCATGTTTGACAGTGGGGATGGTGTGTTCAGGGTGATGAGCTGTGTTGCTTTTACGCCAAACATATCGTTTTGCATTGTTTCCAAAAAGTTCGATTTTGGTTTCATCTGACCAGAGCACCTTCTTCCACATGTTTGGTGTGTCTCCCAGGTGGCTTGTGGCAAACTGTAAACAAGACTTTTTATGGATATCTTTGAGAAATGGCTTTCTTCTTGCCACTCTTCCATAAAGGCCAAATTTGTAAAGTGTTCGACTGATTGTTGTCCTATGCACAGACTTTCCCACCTCAGCTGTAGATCTCTGCAGTTCATCCAGAGTGATCATGGGCCTCTTGGCTGCATCTCTGATCAGTCTTCTCCTTGTTTGAGATGAAAGTTTAGAGGGACGGCCGGGTCTTGGTAGATTTGCAGTGGTCTGATACTCCTATTTCAATATGATCGCTTGCACAGTGCTCCTTGGGATGTTTAAAGCTTGGGAAATCTTTTGGTATCCAAATCCTGCTTTAAACTTCTCCACAACAGTATCACGGACCTGCCTGGTGTGTTCCTTGGTCTTCATGATGCTTTCTGTGCTTTAACCACTTCAGCTCTGGGCCATTTCCCCCCTTCCTGACCAGGCCTAATTTTGCAAATCTGACATGTGTCACTTCATGTGGTAATAACTTTGGAACGCTTTTACTTATCCAAGCGATTCTGAGATTGTTTTCTCGTGACACATTGTACTTCAAGTTAATGGTAAATTTGAGCCGATAAGTTTTAATTTTATTTATAAAAAAAAGTTAACGAAAATTTGAAAAAATTCACTGTTGTCTAAATTTCAATCTCTCTGCTTTTACGACAGATCGTGATGCCCCATAAAATCCTTTTTAATTTGCATTCCCCATATGTCTACTTTATGTTGGCATCATTTTGGTAGTGTCATTTTATTTTTTTAGGACAGTAGAAGGTTTAGAATTTTAGACGCAATTTTTGCAAATTTGCAAAATCAACTTTTTTAAGGACCACTTCAGTTCTGAAGTCAATTTGTGGGCTTACATAATAGAAACCACCCATAAATGACCCCATTTTAGAAACTACACCCCTCAAACTATTCAAAACTGGTTTTAGAAATGTTGTTAACCCTTTAAGTATTCCACAGGAATTAAAGCAAAATAGATGTGAAATTTCAAAATTTCACTTTTTTTGCAGATTTTCCATTTTAATCATTTTTTTCCTGTAACACGTCAAGGGTTAACAACAAAACAAAACTCAATATTTATTACCCCGATTCTGCAGTTTGCAGAAACACCCCACATGTGGTCATAAATAGAGATGAGCGAGTAGTGTTCGATCGAGCCGGTATTCGATCGAATACTACGCTATTCGGCATACTCGATTTCAATCGAGTATAACGGCGATGGCGCACTTAGAATTCGTTTCCCCTCCCACCTTCCCTGGCGCTCTTTTTCCACCAATCACCATGCAGGGGGGGTATGACAGGCCCGTGGAGCACGCTGGCAGCGCGAAAACGGCGTCTACATGGATTGGCTGGAAAAACCACGTGACCTCGAATATTAAAAACTCAGCTCTTCCTGCTCGTTCGCATATGCTGCGTGAACTTAGTCAGGGACAGAGGCTGGAGAAGGGAGAGATAGGTTTTAGCTGTTGGACAGGCAGGAGCGTGATTAAAAGCCCTTATCAGGGCTACTATAGTGCAGTACAGTGATAGCTTTACTACTATATACACTCTGCAGAGAACGGCTGCTGTATTCAGGGATAGCTGCTGGAGTAGGGACAGAGAGAGGCATTAGTGGTGTATTAGGTGCTCTGCTACATACAAAACTATATTTGGCACTACTGTTCTGCGTTCTTTTTGGCCGCAAAACCCTGTTATATACCTAGTGTGTATATGCACCATCTGATCTTCTGGCAGTATACGGCTGTGTACTTTTTTTTTTTTAAATACAGTTTATTTGGCTCTAGTGTTCTGGGTTCTGTGTGCCTGCAATACCCTTTTTGTATACCAGGTGTAAATACCCACCGTCTGACCTGTTAGTACACGGCTGTGTACCTAGAAATATATAAAAAAAAAAAAAAGGCATTTTATTTGGCACCTGTACTGTGCGTTCTGCGTGCTTGCAAAAGTATTTTATATACGTGGTATAAATACCCACCGTCTGACCTGTTAGTACACGGCTGTGTACCTAGAAATATAAAAAAAAAGGCCTTTTCTTTGTCTACTATACTGTGCGTTCTGCGTGCTTGCAAAAGTATTTTATATACGTGGTGTTAATACACACCGTGTGACCTGTTAGTACACGGCTGTGTACTAACAAATTAAAAAAAAAAGGCCTTTTCTTTGTCTACTATACTGTGCGTTCTGCGTGCTTGCAAAAGTATTTTATATACGTGGTGTAAATACCCACCGTCTGACCTGTTAGTACACGGCTGTGTACCTAGAAATAAAAAATAAAGGCCTTTTCTTTGTCTACTGTACTGAGCGTTCTGCGTGCTTGCAAAAGTATTTTATATACGTGGTGTTAATACACACCGTCTGACCTGTTTAGTAACGGCTGTTGTAACTAACAAATAAAAAAAAAAGGCCTTTCTTTGTCTACTATACTGTGCGTTCTGCGTGCTTGCAAAAGTATTTTATATACGTGGTGTAAAATACCCACCGTCTGACCTGTTAGTACACGGCTGTGTACCTAGAAATAAAAAAAAAGGCCTTTTCTTGTCTACTATACTGTGCGTTCTGCGTGCTTGCAAAAGTATTTTATATACGTGGTGTAAATACCCACCGTCTGACCTGTTATGTAACACGGCTGTGTACTAACAAATTAAAAAAAAAGGCCTTTTCTTTGTCTACT
>ONZH01019553.1:0-48744 GCA_900303285.1 Rhinella marina
GGGAAACGCGTCGGGATTTAGGGCATGTGTATCTATATTCATGACGTTTTGGTCATTGTGATTCAGGGCCAACCAGGGTTGACCAGGATTAGGTTCGAGGACAGGGGCCATCTACCTTCCAGGTGTTCCCCTGGGCTGAGGTGAGTTTAGAGACCTAATAGGGTCAGGTTTGGATTATTGATTAACCCTGATATCTGGCCTTTTTTCTAGCAGTTTCATTTATTACATGTGTAATTACTAGAGTTGATCGAATCCTAAAATATTCGGGGATTCGGAATTCGGACCGAATTTTCCGTGGGATTCGTGGGTTCGAGCCGAAACACGAATCCCATTAAAGTCTATGGGAGACCCGAATATTTTTGCAGGGGCCAAAGGTTCTGCACAGTCAAGTTTGCCCCAACATGTGAAAACCTCAGAAAAAGATGGAAACACCTTGGAAATGGATAGGAAACACCAGGGGCAGCATGTAGGGATGCCTCTGAGGCTCCCTAATTGCACCAATTTTTCTAAATCTGGCCAATAGTCTGGTGATGACCCCAAGGCAATTTTCAGGGATACGGTAATGGTGACCCACTTAAAAATGCTGCCTGACAACCTGGCGGTGAACCCCTGATTGTCTGTCTTTCAATAAGATTGCAGTGTAAAGCATGGTGGTGAGCCTCAGTATGACTTTTTGGATGGAGATTGCATGTGGTCACTTACTCCCTGGAACCCCATAGTCACCCCTTCTCTGATGCGCTACCCCAGAACATTCTCTGCCCCAATTCGCAAGACCTTTTGCAGTCTCAGTGTGCTGACAGTGGGGATTTACCAGTGTTGTCTGAGGAGGTGGTGGACAATGGCGAGACACAGGTGTCGGGGGGTGAGGTAGTTGATAGTGAAGCAAGTTACAGTGGGGACTCCCTGGGTGGACTTTCTCATGATGGGACAGATTCAACTTGGGTGGATCAGGCACAGGAACAGATCAAATTTTTTTTTTTGTGTTTATTTAACTTTTATTTAGCACAAATAACCACAGAGATATTTATTCGTTCTCTTCGCTGCGCAGTCTGGCGTTGGGTTTCGTCACTTTGATGGTGAGCTGTGCCGCTCTCTCCACAATGGTCTTTCGGTTCTTTGAGGATATGTTGTGGGCGATTTCTGCACAGAAGGACTTGTTGCTCATCAACAGAACCTCGAGCTCCTTGACATTGTAGACCAGGAATTTGCAGAACCCTGTGGGCAGCATGTGTTTGGTCTTCTTGTTGCTACCGTACCCAATGTTGGGCATCAGGATCTGCCCCTTGAACCTCCTGTGGGCTCTGTTGTCAACACCTCTGGGTTTATGCCAGTTACGCTTAATCTTTACATAACGGTCTGATTGGTGGCGAATGAACTTCTTCGTCCGCTTCTTGACGATTCTGGGCTTAATGAGGGGCCGGAGAGCCGCCATGATACCGGTTCGGAGCGTCCGCCTTCTCCGCAGACAGCCGAGGAAGAGAGAGGAACAGATCAATTTTAAGTGTGAGGCAACATCAGCACCACAACCGCTTGGGAGAGGCAGTGGGCATTGTGTTTAGAAAGGCTGATGGGCTTCCGTCAGCACTGTGTGTATAGAACCCCATGGCCTTTCATTAAAAATTTGGTTACAAAGCCGCATGACTCCTGAAAAATTGTTTTTTGAAAGCCGGATGACTTTCCTGAAAAATTGTTAGTAGAAAGACGGATGACTTTCCTAAAAAATTGTTAGTAGGAAGCTGGATGACTTTCCTGAAAAATTGTTGCATATGCAACTCAGATGAAGAAGAGGAGGAGGAGGAGGAGTAGGAAAGCAAGCAATTTAGGAGGTAGCCTGAGGTGGGGATGAGAACTGGGGGGATATCCATGACCTGTTCATCTTGATGAACGTGAGGATGTCGGCGTTGTCGGTGGACAGGCGCGTCCGTTTGTCCGTAATGATACCCCCGGCGGCACTAAAAACCCTTACAGACAGTACACTTGCAGCAGGGCAGGCAAGCACCTCAAGAGCGTACTGCGCAAGTTCTGGCCACCTGTCCAGCTTGGCCAGCCAGTAATTATATGGCGTGGAGTTATCGGTCAGGACGTTGGTCTGGTCCACAACATACTCCCTCACCATCTTGCGGTACTGTTCCGCCCTGCTCTGCCTGCCCTGTGGCTGTGTCGTACTGTGTTGCTGGGGTTTAAGAAACTTGGCAAAAGCATGGAATAGTGTACCCCTGCCCTTGGCGCCTACACTGACTTTCCCCCTCCTCTCCTCTCCAACTTCAGCCACTGCAGTCCGCCCCCTGTTGCTCGACTGGTCTGGAAAGGCCTGTAGCAGTTTCTGAACCAGGGCCTTGTGGTAGAAAGTGACTCGGGTGCTCCTTTCCTCCACGGGTATAAGTTGGGCAAAGTTGTCCTTGTAGCGTGGGTCAAGGAGGGTGTACACCCAATAGTCATTGGTGGACAGTATCCTCTTGACCCGGGGATCACAACAAAGACAGCCAAGCATAAAGTCTGCCATGTGCCCTACTGTGCCAACACGCAAGCCTTCAGCCTCCTCACTTAGCGGACTCTCCATCTCCTCCCCCCCCCTTCCTCCGACCCCAATACATCCTCCTCAGCCAATACCCGCTCAACAGGTAGCATGGAATCACCCCCTGATGCATGGTGCCCAAGAGTTTCTTCCTCCTCCTCAGCCTCCTCCTCCTCCTCAGTTTCGCGCTGCGAAACTGACAACAGGGTGCTCTCAATGTCACTGTCTTCCCCCACCTCCTGTGACACTGCTGAATCCTCAGATCTTAGGTTCCTCAAGGAGTTCTGGATGAGGCACAACAGAGGGATGGTGACACTGATGATGTGTGCATCACCACTGACCATCTCTGTTGCCTCCTCAAAGGGACCTAAGACCTGGCAGATGCCAGCCATCCACATCCACTCCTCAGCATAGACATGAGGAAGCTGACTGGCCTGACTACCACCTCAGGGGATCAGCTGGCAGTCTACAACTGCCCTGCGTTGTTGGTACACCCTGGCTAGCATGTGTAACGTCGAATTCCAACGCGTGGGAACGTCACACAGCAGCCGGTGAACAGGGAGTTGTAGCCGCCCTTGCACAGTCCTGAGGGTCGCGGCATCGGTGGTGGACTTGCGAAAATGGGCGCATATGCGCCGCACCTTGGTGAGCAACTCACTCAACTGGGGGTAGGTCTTGAGGAACCGCTGGACTACCAAGTTGAGCACGTGGGCCATGCATGGCACGTGAGTCAGCCCACCAAGATGCAGAGCCGCCACCAGGTTACGCCCATTATCGCAGACCACCATTCCTGGCTGAATGTTCAGCGGCGCCAGCCACACATTGGTCTGCCCCCTGATACCCTGTAAGAGCTCTTCAGCCGTGTGCCTCTTATCCCCCAGGCTCAGCAGTTTCAGGACTGCCTGCTGCTGCTTCCCTACCACAGTGCTGAAACTGCTGGCCATCGAGGAAATGAGACTTGACGATTGGGGCATCACTGCCACTTTGGAGGAGGAGGAGGAGGAGGTGGAGGCATAATGTGCCGGAGACACACAGACGGAACTATGTCCCGCAATTCGAGGTGTGGGTAGCACATGTGCAGCCCCATGATCGGTCTCTGACCCAGCCTCCACCAGATTGACCCAATGTGCCATGAGGGAGATGTAATGTCCCTGGCCACCGGTACTCGTCCACGTATCTGTGGTCATGTGGACTTTACCACAAACCGAGTTTTTGAGAGCGTGGGCGATGTTCTCAGACACATGCCGGTGCAGGGCGGGGACGGCACATCGGGCAAAATAGTGTCGGCTGGGGACAGAGTAACGGGGGGCTGCCGCCTCCATGAGGTTGCGGAAGGATTCTGTCTCCACAAGCCTGTACGGCAACATTTCCAAACTAATCAGCTTGGCGATGTGCACATTTAGAGCTTGCGCATGTGGGTGGGTGGCTGCGTACTTGCGCTTGCTTTCAAATGTCTGCAGTAGAGACAGTTGAACGCCGCACTGGGACACATGAGTGGAGGAGAGGGAGGGAGATGGAGCTGGAGGGGTCCTTTTGGGGCTGGAGGCTGCGACGTCCTGGCTTGGACGAGACACAGTTGCTGGACTAACTGTGTCAACGTCACCAGCTGACAGAAGTGCAAACCATTTGGTGGGGTGTTTTCTCTCCAAATGTTTGCGCAGGCTACTAGTGGTCAGGTTGTTGCGTTTTGAACCCCTGCTCATTGACGTGCGGCACAGCTTGCACACCGCCAAACGAGGATCGGCCTCATCATCCTTAAAGAACTCCCAAACTAAGGAGTGGTGCATAGTACGGGCTGGAGCGTGACCTCTAGGAGCACTTGGGGAAGTAGTGACTTGGCCCTGGCTTCTCCCTCGTCGCAGCCCTCTGGCTCTCTCAACAGCTTGTGGTGCTGATGTCGTCTCACAGTCTGAACCACTGCCTCCAGTTGCCTCATCCACCCAAGTAGGATCTGTCCCCTCATCATCCCCCAGGTCTTCCTCAGACTCCACAGTGACGTCCCTGACAACTACCTCCGACAACATTGTCTTGTCGTCATCTTCCACCAGCTCCTCAGACGCCACTGCTAACTCCCCACTCTCATAACCCGGAGACAACAAAAGGTCCTGAGAATCAGGGCATAGCAGCTCGTCCACTGGCACATCAGGGAAGTGGTGGCTGAAGAGTTCCATGGATAAATTTTGTCAGTGGGACATACCCCTAGAGGGTTCTGGCTGGGGAGAAGGAGGGCGAGTTGGAGGACAGACACCCTGGCTCAGAGAAGTCGAATGGCTGGATGAGGGGGCAGACGAAACGTGGCTGGACGTGCTCTCTGCAATCCACTGAACCACCTCCTGTTGTTGTTTGGGGTCTGTCAGAGTTGTAGGACGCTGCCCTACCAACTTCTGGAGTTGACCAGGCACCCTGACCTTACGTGTTTCCACTGTACCCACAGCAGCCGGCACTGTGTCACCACGCACACCACGGTCATCACCGCTGACCACAGCACCACCACGATTCCCACCTCTCCCTCCACGACCACCTCTTCCACCTCTCCCAGCTCTTCCCCTTCTCCCCCTGACCCTGGGGTTCTCCATGTGCACAGTAGCAGTATTATATTATTATAATTGTAAAGATTCAATACGGTATCTACAGACTGTGAGGTATATAGCAGGCTAATGAAATTTTTTTCCCAACTCACTGCACCGTGTATTACAGATCAGTGAAATTCAACGGAAAATATAGATATGCAGGTAAAATTAATTTCAGACCTATCCAAAAAAAGATGCACGCAGTTTGCGCAAATAAAACTGGAATCTACAGATCAATACGGTATCTATAGACTGTCAGGTATATAGCAGGCTGATGAAATTTTTTTCCCAACTCACTGCACCGTGTATTACAGATCAGTGAAATTCAACAGACAATATAGATATGCAGGCAAAATTATTTTCAGACCTATCCAAAAAAAGATGTACGCAGTTTGTGCAAATAAAATTGGAATCTATAGATCAATACGGTATCTATAGACTGTGAGGTATATAGCAGGCTGATGAAATTTTTTTCCCAACTCACTGCACCGTGTATTACAGATCAGTGAAATTCAACAGACAATATAGATATGCAGGTAAAATTATTTTCAGACCTATCCAAAAAAAGATGTACACAGTTTGCGCAAATAAAACTGGAATCTACAGAGCAATACGGTATCTATAGACTGTGAGGTATATAGCAGGCTGATGAAATTTTTTTCCCAACTCACTGCACCGTGTATTACAGATCAGTGAAATTCAACAGACAATATAGATATGCAGGTAAAATTATTTTCAGACCTATCCAAAAAAAGATGTACGCAGTTTGTGCAAATAAAATTGGAATCTATAGATCAATACGGTATCTATAGACTGTGAGGTATATAGCAGGCTGATGAAATTTTTTTCCCAACTCACTGCACCGTGTATTACAGATCAGTGAAATTCAACGGACAATATATATACGCAGGTAATATTATTTTTCACACCTATCCCAAAAAAAAATTTACGCAGTTTGCGCACATAAAACTGGAATCTACAGATCAATACGGTATCTATAGACTGTGAGGTATATAGCAGGCTGATGAAATTTTTTTCCCAACTCACTGCACCGTGTATAACAGAGCAGTAAAATTCAACGGACAATATAGATAGATATGCAGGTAAAATTATTTTCAGACCTATTAAAAAAAAAATGTACGCAGTTTGCGCAAATAAAACTAGAATCTACAGATCAATACTGTATCTATAGACTGTGAGGTATATAGCAGGCTGATGAAATGTATACCCTAGTCAATGCACAGGAATATATCTGTTTACAGATGTATAGTTTGAGCTATGTGGCTGGACAAGGTGTACCAGGCACAGCTCTGCACAGAATACAGGCTTACAGCATGTACTGAATTTTTCTCACAGAATCAGTTTTTAAAAGACTGTTGGGGCTTCCTATCCTGCACAGAATACAGGCTTACAGCATATACTGTATAGTTTTCTTCACAGAATCAATTAGTCTTTAAAAAGAATGTTGGGGCTTCCTATCCTACACAGAATACAGGCTTACAGTATATACTGTATACTGTTCTTCAGAGTATAGTCTTTAAAAAGACTGTTGGGGCTTCCTAACCTTACTCCTAACTAACTGCTTGCTGCACACACTACACTAGCTAACACTGTCTGTCTCTTCTCCTTCCCAAAGCACAATGAGGCTGATGCTGCAGGTCCCTACCTTATGTAAATTTAGGTCACATGTCACTGCCAGCCAATCACTGCTGGGGAGGTATAGGGGCTGTTACATCACAGCAGGCGTTCCCACAGGCTTCTCTTTGATGCTGATCAAACTTGCAGTGACGCACGAATAATCACGAGTCTGCGCTGCCTAAAAGAATAAAAGTGAAGTTTTAAAAGGTTTATGCTCACTAATGAACTGTTTAACTCCGCATAACCCCGTTTAAAAAGATATTTTTATGTTATGTTGATTCGATCAAAAAGTAATATGGAAAAATTTAAAAATTATGGCTCTAAGAAAATGGCAACACAAAAACATGATTTTTTTTTCTAAAAATGTTCTTATTGTGTAAAATTAGACATACAGTACAGACCAAACGTTTGGACACACCTTCTCATTCAAAGAGTTTTCTGTATTTTCATGACTATGAAAATTGTAGATTCACACTGAAGGCATCAAAACTATGAATTAACACATGTAGAATTATATACTTAACAAAAAAAGTGTGAAACAACTGAAAATATGTCTTATGTTCTAGGTTCTTCAAAGTAGCCACCTTTTGCTTTGATTACTGCTTTGCACACTCTTGGCATTCTCTTGATGAGCTTCAAGAGGTAGTCACCTGAAATGGTATTCCAACAGTCGTGAAGGAGTTCCCAGAGATGCTTAGCACTTGTTGGCCCTTTTGCCTTCACTCTGCGGTCCAGCTCACCCCAAACCATCTCGATTGGGTTCAGGTCTGGTGACTGTGGAGGCCAGGTCATCTGGCGTAGCACCCCATCACTCTCCTTCTTGGTCAAATAGCCCTTACACAGCCTGGAGGTGTGTTTGGGGTCATTGTCCTGTTGATAAATAAATAAATGATGGTCCAACTAAATGCAAACCGGATGGAATAGCATGCCGCTGCAAGATACTGTGGTAGTCATGCTGGTTCAGTATGCCTTCAATTTTGAATAAATCCCCAACAGTGTCACCAGCAAAGCACCCACACACCATCACACCTCCTCCTCCATGCTTCACGGTGGGAAACAGGCACGTAGAGTCCATCCGTTCACCTTTTCTGCGTCGCACAAAGACACGGTGGTTGGAACCAAAGATCTCAAATTTGGACTCATCAGACCAAACCACAGATTTCCACTGGTCTAATGTCCATTCTTTGTGTTCTTTAGCCCAAGCAAGTGTCTTCTGCTTGTTGTCTGTCCTTAGCAGTGGTTTCCTAGCAGCTATTTTACCATGAAGGCCTGCTGCACACAGTTTCCTCTTAACAGTTGTTGTAGAGATGTGTCTGCTGCTTGAACTCCGTGTGACATTGACCTGGTCTCTAATCTAAGCTGCTGTTAACCTGAGATTTCTGAGGCTGGTGACTCGGATGAACTTATCCTCCACAGCAGAGGTGACTCTTGGTCTTCTTTTCCTGGGGCGGTCCTCATGTGCGCAAGTTTCTTTGTAGCGCTTGATGGTTTTTGTGACTGCACTTGGGGACACTTTCAAAGTTTTCCCAATTTTTCAGACTGACTGACCTTCATTTCTTAAAATAATGATGGCCACTCGTTTTTCTTTACTTAGCTGCTTTTTTCTTGCCATAATACAAATTCTAACAGTTTTTTCAGTTGGACTATCAGCTGTGTATCCACCTGACTTCTGCCCAACACAATTCATGGTCCCAACCCCATTTATAAGGCAAGAAATCCCACTTTTTAAACCTGACAGGGCACACCTGTGAAGTGGAAACCATTTCAGGTGACTACCTCTTGAAGTTTATCAAGAGAATGCCAAAGCAGAGTGTGCAAAGCAGTAATCAAAGCAAAAGGTGGCTACTTTCAAGAACCTAGAATATAAGACATATTTACAGTTGTTTCACACTTTTTTGTTAAGTATATAATTCCACATTAATTCATAGTTTAGATGCCTTCAGTGTGAATCTACAATTTTCATAGTCATGAAAATACAGAAAACTCTTTGAATGATAAGGTGTGTCCAAACTTTTGGTCTGTACTGTAGATGTTCTATTTTTTCATGTTCTCCATTGGGAGTAGACCATCATGATGACATCTTTGACATGATGACAGTTCAAGTATTGTAGTGCAGTGCTCAGGTTTGGGCAGTATTGGGATTCTTATTTGTTTATTAAATGGTTAATTCCTTATATATGTTGCAGTTATAAATAGATTCATTTTGTAACAAAATTATTAGCTAAAAAATTAGCCCAAAAATAATAATAATCCCTCTTTCAGTACCACCAGAAGGAATAATGCCCCATGTTGCCATTAGTAGAAATAAGGTCCTCTAAACTGCTCCCAGTAGTAAGGCCCTGTAAAGTGCCCTAAGTAGTTAGAATGCCCCTAAGGTGCCCCTGTAATAATAAGGCCCCTGAAAGCACTCCCAATAGTAATAAGGTCCCCTAAAGCACCCCCAGTAGTAACAAAGCCCCTTCTCCTAGTAGTAATAAGGCTCCTCCATAAGGATCCCTGTAAAGTTCCCTGTAGTGGTCTCTTTAGTTATAATGACCCTGTATTGCCCCAGTACTTTTAATGGCCCCCCAGTTATAAATAATGAATCTCTGTATTGCTCCAGTACTTATGCTGCCGTGGTGCTACCAGTAATGTAGTTGTTATGCTCCCCTGTAGTGCCCCAGTAATTGTAATGTCCCTCTGTAGTATCCCCAGTAGTTATAATGCCCCCCATATTGCACCAGTAGTTGTGGTATCCCTCTGTATTGTCCCATTAGTTAGAAAGTCCCCCTGTATTGCCCCAGTACCTATGTCCCCCTGTAGTACCCCCGGTAGTTATAATGTGCCATGAGTGTCCATAGTAGCTATAGTATCACACTGTAGTATTCCCAGTAGGTATAATGCCCCCTGTATTGCCCCAGTACTTATGTCCTTCTGTAGTGCCTCCAGTAGTTATAATGTCCCCTTATAATTTATCTCATAGTTGTAGTTCCTATAAAAGTCATAGTGTGCCCCTAAAGTGTCCCTAATAGTTATACTGCCTCCCCTGTACTGCCTCAAAGGTTAAAGAAGAAAAAAAAGCAAAATACTGACTTGAGTCCAGATCCATGTTTAAGTCTGTAAAGCAGGTCACAGGCCTCTTCAGGCCTGTGGCTTGAGTTTCCAGTGTCCTGGAGCAGGCCATTGCTATGAAGTCATTGCAACATCTGCGTTCTGGTGCAATGATGTCATCACATCCTGCACTGCCTCATAAGCTTCAGGCTTAGTGGCCACTGGTCTTCTAAGTGGCCTTAGAAGGCTTAGAATTTTAAAAGCAATTTTTCAAGTTTTCTAAAAATATCTTTTAACTCCTACAGGTCTAAGCCATTTTTCATCTTAAGGACCAGGCCAAATTTTGGAATATGGCTTTTGGAGGGCAGATTTTAATGGAATATTTTCTGGGCCCATGTCACATTTTAATACTTCCTGATGTATCCCTACTGTGGAAACCCCCAAAACGTGACCACACATTTGGCCGTGAAAATAAAAAATTACATATTTTACAAGAAAATGTCATTTTAGGCCCAAATTTTTCATTTGTTACATGGGGTAACAGGAGAAAATGCTCTATTTATTATCCATTTTCTCCTGAATATGGCAGCACCCCATATGTGGTCATAAACTGCTGTATGTGCACACTGCAGAGCTAAACTATGTTATTAACATAAACTATGTTACTATGCTACTATGTATTTGAAGAGACCTTGAGGTACCCCTAATAATAATAATAATAATATTTATTCATATAGCGCCATCATATTCTGCAGCGCTTTACAAATTCATAGGATTCATGTACAAAACAAAATTAACTGGCTAATATACAACTGAAACACTAGGAATCAGGGCCCTGCTCGTAAGAGTTTACAATCTATGAGGTATTGGGGGTGACACAAAGTAGTTGATTGTGATAAATGTGATAGGATTCGAGCCATAATTGTACTGAAAGGGGAGTGGTGCCGGACGATCTCCTGGGTTTGGGACTTTTAGAAGATCAAGTTCAGGCCAGAGGAGTTGATGGGGAGAGGTTTAGTTGGGGAGAGGTCATTTTAGGAAGCTTGATAAGCCTGCCTGAAAAGATGTGTCTTTAAGGCATGTTTGAAGGTAGGAAAGTTGTGAATTAACCTAATACTCTGGGGCAGAGTATTCCAGAGAGTAGGTGCAGCTCGAGAAAAGTCTTGAATAAGGGAGTGAGATGTACGAATTATGGAGGATATTAATCTGAGGTCACTAACAGAGCAGAGAGCACGAGTAGGGTGGTAGATGGACATGAGGGAGGAGATGTATGGAGGTGCAGCACTGTGGAGAGCTTTGTGGGTGAGGGTGAGAAGTTTGAACTGTATTCTGTGGTGGATGGGCAACCAGTGAAGTCTCTGGCACAGGCTAGTAGCATCAGTGTAGCGGGTGGATGGATAGATGAGCCTGGCTGCAGCATTTAGGACAGACTGAGGGTAGGAAAGTTTAGAGAGAGGGAGACTGATTAGTAGTGCGTTGCAGTAGTCAAGACGAGAATGAATCAAGGCAACAACAAGAGTTTTTCCCGTTTCCACAGTAAGAAAAGGGCGGATTCTGGCAATATTCTTGAGGTGCAGACAACAAGAGCGTGTAAGTGATTGAATATGGGGAACAAAGGAAAGATCAGAATCAAATGAGGCCCCAAGACAGCAGGCACATTGCACAGGAGTTATGATAGTGCCACAGACCGAAATTGAAATATCAAGTTTAGGTGGGTTAGTAGATGGGGGAAAGACAAGAAGTTCAGTTTTAGAGAGGTTTAGTTTTAGATGGACATGATGTTAGAGACAGCTGCCAGACAACTACTGGTGTTTAGAGTAAAGCAAGGCTGATGTCAGGGGATGAAGTGTATAGTTGCGTGTCATCAGCATAGAGATGGTTACTGGAAGCCAAATCTACTGATAGTCTGTCTGATGGCTATATAGAGGGAGAAGAGTAGAGCACCTAGTACTGAGCACTGACGAATGCCAACATCAAGAAGGAGAGAAGAAGAAGAGGAGCCAGAGAATGATACACTAAAAGAGTGGACAGAGAGATAGGAAGAGAACCAAGAGAGAGCAGTGTCCTTAAGGCCAATTGAGTGGAGCATGGTGAGGAGGAGTTTATGGTCTACTGTATCAAATGCTGCAGAGAGATCCAGAAGAATCAGTAGAGAATAATCACCATTTCTGTCAGGAGATCGTTAGACACTTTAGTAAGGGCAGTTTCTATAGAGTGAAGAGGGTGAAAGGCAGATTGTAAGGGGTCAAGAAGAGAGTTTGAAGAGAAATAGCTTATTAAGTCAGAGTAGACAAGACGTTCAAGGAGTTTAGAAATGAAGGGGAGATTAGAAACAGGTCAGTACTTAGCAGCACAGGTGGGGTCAAGAGATGGTTTTTTTAATAGTGGGGTTATAACAGAGTGTTTGAAAGAGGAGTGAAAGATACCAGAAGAGAGAGAGAGAGGTTAAAAATTGTAGTTAGGTGAGTGATGACAGCCGGGGAGAGGGACTGGAGGAGGTGTGATGGAATAGGATCCCTACCCCTAGAAAGGAAAACACCAAAAAGTGAAACTAAACCCCTCAAGACATTCATTGAGGGATGTGGTGAGTGTATTGACCCAACAGGCATTTCATAGAATATAGAAACACTTGGCTCTGAAAATGAAAAATTATTATTTTTTCCATTAAAATGTTCTTTTAGCCACAAATGTATCATTTTCGTAAGGGGTAACAGGAAAAAGCACACCACAACTTGTTATGCATTTTTTCATGAATACAGAAACACCCCATTTGTGATTGTAAACTGCTGTTTGGAGACATGGCAGAGTTCTGAAGGAAAGAAGTGACACAGATTTTCTAACATGGAATTTGTATAATTCTTTTAGGGGCCATAACTTTGTATTCTTTTGTTAACTGAGATGTTTGAAGGCTTGTTTTTGTGGGAGAAGCTGTAGGTTTTTTTAGTACTATGTTGGGGTACATATAACTTTTTTATCACTTTTTATACCATTTATTGGGAGGTGAAGTTGGCAAAAATTGCAATTCTGTGTTTTTTTTATTTTTATGGGCTTCTCCATGTGATATATAGTCTATGATATGAAACTTTAGGCTGTGGGTTGATATGGTTATGGTGATACCACATTTATGTAGTTTGTTTCATGTTTGACAATTTTTTTTTGCATAAAATAATTTTTAAAAAAAATAAGTTATATTTTACATCGCCACATACTAACACCCATAACATTTTTATTTTTCTGTCAATGTAGCTGTCTGAGGGCTTGTTTTTTTAGGATGGGTTGCAGTTTTTTTTGGTACCATTTTGTGGTGCATATGACTTTTCTGATCGCTTTTTATACAATTTTTTGGGGGAGGGGAAGTGACAAAAACAGCAATTCTATCATTTTTTATGGTGTTCACCATGCAGGATAAGTAACATGAACCATTTTATAGACCAGGCCCTTATGGATGCTGTGTATATTATTTTTTTTCATTTTTAACCAAGAGAATAGCCAATTAGAGCGATCACCAGCTCGGGACCTCCCTCATTGGTCCAAAGCTTTGGCAATTCTATTCTGATAAAACTCACAAAACTGTGCTTGCCATTTTACTTTTACAGGTAAACTGGACATTGAGGATAAAGAAGAACCATGGGAGGGGCTCTAGCTGGCAGACTTGCCCATAATGCTTTGTAGGGAGCCTGGATATTGGTTCATTTATTACCATGTACGCTATGTGTGAAGGAGGATGTGACAGGAAGTTTGTGCTATTTCTCTGACACATACCAATTACAGACACAAGCCTGATATATTAGGGCCTTGCAGGGACAGTGTAGTGAGTGTAAAGAAGACTGACTGATAGATAGACTGAATTAATATGTAAAAAGTCAGGTTGTATCAAAAAGAGTTAGAGCAGTGGGTGCTTTACAGTGAGGGCAGCTGCTTGAAAGCTCTTCATGTAATACACTGCAGGCACAAAAATCCTGCAGTGCCCGCAAAAAAAAAATAAAAAAAATCTGTGCATGAGCAAACAGCTTCTTTTTTTTTTTTCAAAAACCTCAATCTTCTATGGTTCATAAGTAGTGTTGAACGAATTGAAGTATCCCAAGTGGACTTCAATCTGAATTTCAGGGAAAATTTGACTCGCTGTAACATAGTAACATAGTTCATAAGGCCAAAAAAGACATCTGTCCATCCAGTTCGGCTTGTTTTCCTACAAGTTGATCCAGAGGAAGGCAAAAAACCCTGTGAGGTAGAAGCCAATTTTTCCCACTTTAGGGGAAAAAATTCCTTCCCGACTCCAATCAGGCAATCAGAATAACTCCCTGGACCAACCACCCCTCTCTAGTAAGTATAACCTATAATATTGTTATCCTCCAGAAATACATTCAGGCCCCTCTTGAACTCGTTTAGTGAACTTACCATCACAACCTCCTCAGGCAGAAAGTTCCATAGTCTAACTGCTTTTACCGTAAAGAATCCTCTTCTATGTTTGTGTACAAACCTTCTTTCCTCCAGGCGCAGAGGATGTCCCCTCGTCAGAGTCACAGTCCTGGGGATAAATAGATCATGGGAGAGATCTCTGTACTGACCCCTGATATATTTATACATAGTTATTAGATCTCCCCTCAGTCATCTTTTTTCTAAAGTGAATAACCCTAATTTTGATCATCTTTCTGGGTACTGTAGTCCACGAATTCCAGTTATTACTTTAGTTACCCTCCTTTGAACCCTCTCCAGCTCTGCTATGTCTGCCTTGTTCACAGGAGCCCAGAACTGTACACAGTGCTCCATGTGTGGTCTGACTAGTGATTTGTAAAGTTGCAGGACTATGTTCTCATCATGGGCATCTATGCCCCTTTTCTTGCAACCCATTATCTTATTGGCCTTGGCAGCAGCTGTCTGACACTGGTTTCTACAGCTTAATTTGCTGTTCACTAAAATTCCTAGGTCCTTTTCCATGTCAGAGTTACCCAATGTTTACCATTCAGTATGTACTGGTGACTTGCATTATTCCTTCCCATATGTATAACCTTACATTTGTCAGTGTTAAACTTCATCTGTCACTTCTTTGCCCAAGCTTCCAGTCTATCCAGATCCATCTGTAGCAGTGTACTGTCCTCTTCTGTGTTAATTACTTTACACAGTTTAGTGTCATCTGCAAAAATTGATATTTTAGTGTGCAAGCCTTCTACAAGATCATTAATAAATATATTGAAGAGAATAGGGCCCAATACTGACCCCTGTGGTACCTCACTAGTGACAGTGACCCAATCTGAGTATGTACCGTTAATAACAACCCTCTGTTTTCTATCACTGAACCAGTTACTTACCCACATACAGACATTTTCTCACAGGCCAAGCATTCTCATTTTATATACTAACCTTTTATGTGGTACTGTGTCAATTCTTTGGAGAAGTCCAGATATACGACATCCATTGATTTGCCACGGTCCAGTCTAGAACTTACCTCCTCATAGAAACTGATTAAATTGGTTTGACATGACCGATCCCTCATGAAGCCATGCTGATATGGAGTTATTTGCTTAATTTCATTGAGGTACTCCAAGATAGCATGTTTTAAAAAACCTTCAAAAAGTTTACCCACGACAGATGTTAAACTTACCGGCCTATAGTTTCTGGGCTCTGTTTTTGGACCCGTTTTGAATATTGGCACCACATTTGCTATGCGCCAATCATGTGGAAAACTCCCTGTCAGTATAGAGTCCTTAAATATCAGAAATAAGGGTCTGGCGATGACATTACTTAATTCTCTTAGGATATGGGGGTGTATGCCATTCGGTCCTGGCTGTGAAGCCGAATTTCCTCGTGCTTCGTGGTAATGAATCAATTTTACCTGAAATGGCGATAAATAAAACATACCTCATCCATTTAAGCGTAAAGAGGCTACAGTGGCCATCTTGATTCAAGATCCTGTAAGAAATCCCATGCGTGGTGACATATGGCTTCACCACTTCGGCCTATGTGATGGCTTCATCAAGCACTGCATGAGATTTCGAGCGGGATCTTTGGAACTCTTTGGAACCCCGCATTGTCAAATGTTACTTGAATGCACGCCAGCGCCATTGACTATAATGGGGTCCGGTTGAGATCTGGACTCTACCGGCAAATATGCCGGGATTCAGACGAAACCATTTTTTCTGGGTAACGGATGTCTGCTGGAGCTACAAAACTACAGTATGAAAGATGTCTTCTTGCCGGAGGTGCGGTTCACCCAAATTTTATCCTGTTCTACTGTATTAGTACTAGAGATAAGCAAATCAAATCAGAATTAATTCAGCATTTTTTTTAAAAAAAATCCACATTCTCACAAACTCAGATTTCTTTGTTTCAGGTGAACAAATGAGAGAGAGAATAAATTAGCGAATGTGTGACATTCCCCTGGGAAAGAGACATGCATATAGAAAACTGAGTCTGTGTCACAAACCAGCGGGTGTGAACCCACTGTGCCACGCATCCTACCTCCTCTAAGGACATTGTCTAAGTGAACTCCTCATTCTTCACAGTACCCCTGATGTTGGAGATAGGCTTTCCCAAGAGGAACACCAGATTGCTACCTCTTGAGGAGGATTGGCACACAAGGCAGCTGGTCCAGGCGGACCAGGAGGTACCTGAGCAAGGTACCAGAGGTACAGATGTAATCAGCAGGCCAAGTCATAACCAGGAGCAACATTGCAGGACTGAAGGATGAGGCAGAGGCAAAGTCAAACAACCAATAGGTCAGGGAAGGCGGCATAGATACAGGTCAGGCAATCCGGGTTGGCAACAGGAGAGTCAAGGCAAGCAAGCAGGGATCAAATAGGTAGCGGAGTCCAGAAACACAAGCACAGGTCAGGTACACAAGCAGAGAAATCAGCAAGGACCTTGACACTCAGGCATCTGGGAAGGGGCTGAGCCACTTATATAAGTGCAGGAGGGCTAGGATTGGTCAGCGAGGTCACATGATCCAACCCATTGTTTTTTAAGTAAACTATATTTTTTCCACTTAACTATTGTGTGTGAACCTATTTATTCTCGCATCATAGTATTCACGGTAAAACACCCATAAAGCATAGGAAGTAATGTGTGCCGGACCTTAAGAAAGTGCTGCAGGGAACAAGCATGAAGAATGCTGTGGCCAGGGCTGAAAGGAAACTGTGGAGCGGAACCCAGAATAAACAGTATCTGCAAGGACAGAGCCCAGGACTGCAGCAGTGAATGGAGAAGCACAGGCAGCAAATCACTGCTGAACACTGTGCCCAGAACCGCAGGAGAATATCGGTGCAAAGCAGCTTTAAATAAACTCTAAATAAAGGGTCGGCCTTTTAAACAGGACTTTAAGCAGGGGCATAGCTATAGGGGAAGCAGGATAAGCCACTGCTTCGGGGCCCAAGGGCAGAAGGGGCCCGGGAGCAGTAGCAGGGCTGCAGCATCAGACTGGAGCAAGGGAGCGTCAACAGCATGCAGAGTCTGGTTGCTGTCCTCCCTTTCAAGTTCCTGTGCTGCGGAGCTCAGACACGCCCCCTCTACACTCCAGCAGAGCAGGACATGGCTTACTAGCTTTAGACACGCCCCCTCTACACAGGACTGGCTACCTGAGGAGAGAGACCGCAGGGCTGGAGCAGCAGTGTGAAGAGAGCAGACAGCCTGTAAGTGAGTCTGCCCTGTAACTGTCTCTTCTGTGTGGGACAGGAGGGGGGGTCAGGAAACTTTTCCAACTGCTGCAGGATGCTGTAGACCAGCAGCTTCATGCTGTTTAGTTGCTTTACCTCCTCATGAAGCAGCTTGCCTCCATGACACCTGCCCCCCCTCCGGTCCTCCCTCATGTATACAGAGCTCCTGCTTCACCCACCTTTCCACCTCCTGCCCCCTACTTCTTATATGAATCCCCCTCAGAGCCCCTTCCATCTACTTGTGTCCACCCTTTCTGTCCATCCAGGGCCCCTGTCTCACTCCTCTGCCTCTCATTATGATGGTGTCTAAACACATGCACAATAAGGACCTTCTAACGTCACAGGGTCATGTAACTGTGCCCCCTCCACCCCATACTGTGCCCCCCACCCTGTACTTATACCCTGCATTGTGCCCTCTTACCATACCCTGTACAGTGCCCCTAGTCATTCCCTGTACTGTGCCCTGTGTCAATGGAGGTGTTATCTAGTGTATGACGGCGTTATCCAGTCCCTGTATGACGGTGCTATCCGGTCACTGTATGGAGGCATTATCCGGTGACCGAATGGTGGTGTTATGCAATCACTGTATGGCGGTGTTATCTGGTAACTGTATGGTGGTGCTATCTGGTGACTGTATGGCGGTGTTATCCAGTTACTATATGGCGGTTTTATCCGGTCACTGTATGGAAGTATCCAGTCACTGTATGGTGGTGTTATCCAATAACTGTATGGCAATAACTGCACCCCCTTCCCTGCCCACACCACCTTTTTAAGACCTGGCATGAGCGGGGAAAAGTTGCAGACTGAGGTATAAAGAACCTGTGAGCCACAGTCTGTGTCAGAAATACGCCTAATATAGGTATACTTCTGTTTAATAAATGACCCCCTAATTATCTTTTGATTCCAGGGTAGGGCTAATATCGTTATAATATATAGATTCTAGTGTATTATATAGTGCCCTGTATTTCCCAAATGATCCGTGGGTAACGCAGTCCTCACCCCTGACCATCAGAACATGGCGGCCTCCTCTCTCTGCTCCGCTGTGTACTAGTGCTTATTCTGGCACTAAGGCCGGGTTCACATCACATTTTTGCCATCAGTTTAATGTATACATTAACAGATTCCTCAGACTGATCCGTACAGTAGCGTCCGTTCACCATACAGTTCCCAAAAAAAACATATATGTTAACGTATTCATTTTTTACTAGACTCTGCAGGATACAAAAACGTGGTTTGCTACATATTTGTATATGGTAGGATATACATAGGAAAAACGTGATGTGAACCCACTGTTACATATGCACAAATGCAATGCCAGGAGGTTCATGGGAGGGAGGCCCATACAAAAATTTGCTGTGGGGCCCAGTCAGTTGTAGCTACGCCACTCACTTTAAGCATAACTTGGATAATAACCAAGCTACCAACTCATCTACACACATTTTTTTCTGGATGATTACCCTTTAGCAGAGCTCATTATTATTGAACATGTTATGAATTAGAATTATTGTAGGCAGGGAAATGCTTCTCTGGGTTTCTGGGAAAAATATATGCAAATTATCATAATTCATTATAATAATATCATTATCATTATATCATTAGATAATAGATAATATCATTCATTATCTTACAGACATGTTATCAGATATGCTTAGCTTTCTTTTCCTTCTTTTTGGAACTAAAACTAATTTGTATATATTTGGGTTCCTGGAAAAGATATTAAAATTAGCTTTCTTTTCAAAAGGAAAAGCCTGTTTGATACCAGCAGAAGAAAAATCTGCTAATTTGCATATTTTAGGCCCAGAAACTCAGAGCAGTGTTGCCTGGCCATTACTCCTCACACAAACTTGGCGCTCTTCATAATGGGGAGTATCCCTCAGACCCTGACAAAGGCCTTTCAGCTATTTAATCCAATTTTCTTTGCTGAGGTGAGTAATCACCTGGAAAGTGTGCAGATGAGATTCTCACTTAGCTATTATCCAATTATGCTTTCAGGCTTATTTAATCCATTCTGAAGTCCGGTCTTTAAAGATGCGAGCAGGCGCCATAACTGCCAAGTTTCTGCTATTTTACACAAAAGAGGCCTGGGGCTAATGACTGCATGATAATAAGTGATAATGTCAATCACAGCCATTTAACCCCTCTCATACGGTGAACAGTGTAATAGTAAAGAATCAAAATGGCCAGTTCACCCATTTTTTGTCACTTCATCTCCAAAAAATTGAATAACAAGTTATCAAAAAGTCGTACACCCTCCAAAATGGTATCAACAAAAACTATAGGTTGTCCCATGAAAATGAGCTCTCATATAGCTCTGTGGAAATAACTATAAAAAAAGGTATGGGGTCAGAATATGACGATGAATTTTTTTAAACATTTTCCCAAAATTTGTATTTTTTTTTCAGCATTAAAACACAAGAAAAGTATAGAAATGTGGTATCATCATTGTACTGACCCAGAGAATGAAGGTAACTGGTCAGCTTTATCGCATAGGGAATGCCGTAAAAACAAAACTAGAGATGAGCGAATCTTTTCGCCGCTTAAGTAGATTCGTATCGAATCTTGGAAATTTTCTCCTCTGAACGAATCCAGATTTTTTAGCATTCGCATTAGTATTCGTATTATTCGTAAATCTTGGCAAAATTTTGAACGCTAGCGATACGTACGATACGAATGAAACGTATGAAACGTACGCATTCTGCGTGAGGCGGGAAAATGACTATACGCCCCCACAAGAGCGGGAAAGTGAAGATATGCCCCCCTTAGAACTGGAAAAAACAGCCCGGCCCACCGGGATCTAACTATTTGCACTTATAGGGAGTGAAGACTCCTCCCTCAGTACTCCACCCTCCTCTGAACCAGTTTAGACCAGCGCTGAACACTGAGCAAGTAGCAAGCAAGGCTAAAGAGCTGCGTCCCAACTGGATCCAGATGGCCTTTGGGGACGAGTTCCAGACATCAGGGTGTCACAGTTTGAAATCAAGAGAACCCCATGGGGTTCAGTGCCCTTGTTTTCTTTACCGGCTGCTGAGATTGCTGCGCATCTTGAGGCGGTTCGTCGTGAGGCGGCTGGTGCGCCTGCTGTGGCTAGTGCGCCTGGAACGTCTGCTGTGGCTCATGCAGCGGAGGCGGCTGGCGCGTCCACTTCGCCGCCCAGGAGGAGATCCACGACAACACCTTCCATAAGGCAGAACCCAATTGTGCCACCATCGGTGACGGCCCATGCGCATACCCTCTGGGACTATAAAAAAGCAGTGGAGAACTGGGTCATCCAGGTACTGAACTACCCTAGGCCGGGAGATCCTGCATTTGAACACCGAAAGGGAATGGTCCTGTGGTTTTCCATTGAGAGAGGGTCTGGCTTCCTGGCAGATGATGACGACGGAAAGGAGTATTTTGTGGGCCGCAGGTTGGTGAAACGGCCGTACCTGCCACAACCTCGGCACAACCTGTATGTGGAGGATCAGGTGGAGAACACCCTCATGGCATCCCTGAAAGGCCCCTTTGCGACCGGGTTTACCCCCTTTTCAAAAATGCTGGTACCTACAACAGAACCTGAAGTGTGGCCGGATGAACCACCAGGTCCAGGACGCTTGCGCTGCCTTCAGGAGTCCCCAGATGGAGTCCTCCAGTTCAGGGAAAAGCCACAGCCGGAGCCTCTGATTCCTGGACTACCACCACTACCATAGTCCTTTCAGCTGGGTCAGCTGACGACAACATCGTTTACATTCCAATCCACGGTCATCCACCAATACCAGCTGCCGTGGAAGATGAAGCCAGCAGCAGCCAGGGAAGCTGGGGCTACTTCTCCGGATGCAATCTTGCCAGAACCGCTGCAGCCGGAAGTCCCTACCCCTGCTGTCCCGGCAGGAGGATCCGGAAAAGCGCAAATGGCTGCCGCGTTTGCCAGCGTCACCACCACCCGGAGTCCGAATTCCGTAAGAAGAGGGCACTGGAGTTCTACTATGGCAGCGAGCGTGGCCTACAAGAGGCAGGAGCGTCCTCCGATGACGTTTATTAGCAGTTCCAGCAAGGAGGACTTCAGGTTCCTCATTTGAGGAACCATTCTACTGGCTGGGTGATGTAATGGAAACCTCAGGAGGACCTATGGGAGCCACACCATGGACTGCACCTGACGGGTGAGAGCTAGTTGGCACTTTTTATTTTTGGTTGTTTGTATTGCCCCCGTTTGACTCTCACCCAGATGGGCATGGCTGTCAAGACTCCCCCCATTCTGCAGAAAAGTCCCAGTTGCGCCTAAGTGTGCCTATTTTCCTTTTTCCCCCCTTCTCATGTTATTTGGGAGCCCCCTTTGCAAAAAGGGTTCTCTATTGCTGCTATTTTCTATTATCCATGTGGATTACACGTTACCTGTTTGAATTACAATATTACTTCACATGGATTACAATTCAATTTTGGACTATGTGTTCCAGACAGTGTTTTATCATGCTAAGGAGCCATAAGGAGAGACTCAAACGTATATCTGAGCCTTTTATGCTTGCAAATGTGAAATTGATTGCACTAAAATGTTTGCATACTTATACTCTTTGCTGTATTTTAGCTACACTGTTTTTACTGGTTCAGCACTTTAGCCCATTGTGTGTATTCTTTTTCAGGTACTGCAATGTATGTGTCCTATTATGCACTTATTGTCCAGTGTTTTTAGTAAATTATGCACTTAGCTGGATAGCTACCGTGTTTCCCCGAAAATAAGACGGTGTCTTATTATTTTTTTTCCTCCAAAAAAAGCGTTAGGGCTTATTTTTGGGATAGGTCTTATTTTCAGGGAAACACGGTTTAAAGTGTGCCCCTATCAGACCCCCGATTAGCCCACTGTGCCCCCTTCAGACCTCAGATCAGCATGCCCCCATCAGACCCTCGATCAGCCCACTGTGCCCCCTTCAGACTTCAGATCAGCATGCCCCCATCAGACCCCCGATCAGCCCACTGTGCCCCCTTCAGGCCTCAGATCAGCGTACCCCCATCAGACCTCAGACCAGCCCACCCAGCCCCATAACAATAAAATAAAAAACTCCTCTTACCTGTCCTGCGCTGCGGCTCCGCTCCGGGTGCTCCTCTGGCTTCTGAGGCCGGCGCTGCACTGTCACCTGACTGCGTGCAGCGTCAGGTCATAGTGTGCGCACTACGTCCTGACGCTGTACGCGGTCAGAACAGTGCAGCGCAGGCCCTGGAAGCCTGTGGAGTGCTGGACTCGGAGCGGAGCCGCGGCGCAGGACAGGTAAGAGGGTTTTTTTATTACTATGAGGCAGGGTGGGCTGATCTGAGGTCTGATAGGGTGCCGGCAGCGAAAATATACAAGTGAGCGCTTCCATAATGGAAGCACTCACTTGTATTCACTTTATACAGTAACGTAGATAGGGCTTATTTTTGGAGTAGGGCTTATATTTTAAGCCTACTCCAAAAACAAGGCAAAATAGCACTAGGGCTTATTTTAGGGATAGGTCTTATTTTCGGGGAAACACGGTAGCAGTGAGCACCTTATTTTTCTACCCCATATGCACTGCCTCTAAAGACTGTACACCGCGGCCTAGCCTCGTGCATATGACGCATTCGCACGTTAATAGTACGCTAGGGATTCGTACGCACTTTTGCACGCTAATCCTTACTTATTGCGTACTTTTAACTACGCTAAATGTACGTTCGTAATTTGTGCAGGAATGTTCGCAAAACAACAATTGTTTTTTTAAACGTAGATTCGACCGAATAAATTCGTTTAAGTACGAATCTTGTCAGAAATTCGGCGAATATTCGGCGAAGCGAATTTTGGATGCTTCGCTCATCCCTAAATAAAACCATGAAAACTGTGGTGGGATTGCAGGTTTTTTTTTTTTAGCTTTCCACTACATTGCATGCAATAGTAAACTGTGCCATTAAAAAGTATAAATTGTTCTGGAAAAAAACAAGCCCTCATACAGCTATGTGAATGGAAAAATACAAAAGTCATGGCCCTGGAAAGGCAGGGAGTGAAAACTGAAAACTCCAAAACAGAAAATCACCGGGGGTCCTGAAACGGTTAAAACCATGGGCATAGCTAAAGGCTTATGGGCCCTGGTGCAAGAGTTGAAACGACGCCCCCCCATGCAAAATTACTTACCTAACTCCTTCTCTCCAGCCACAGGTGTAACTTGACCAGCATGCACTTTCTATAATACCGGTGTCTTCTTATGTGGCACAAGGGTCTTTGGGCTCCCCCAGGCTCCTGGGCCCAGTAGCAACTGCTACCTCTGCACCCCCTATAGCTAAGCCCCTGGTTAAAACACTGAGCATTGACTTTGACTAAGGGCTCATGCACACAAACATGTGCCGTCACTGCCCGTGCTTTGGACCGCAAATTGCGGTCTGCAATGCAAGGGCACTGAATATGGGGCCACCGCATTTGGATCACGGACCCATTCACTTGACTGGTGTCTGCGATCTGCATCCCACGGTCTGCACCGCAAAAAAGTTGTGCATGCACTACTTTTTTGCGGTGCAGAGGCACGGCCAGAAACACCATGGAAACACTCTGTAGTGCTTCTGTGGGGTTCCGATCGTGCCTCCGTTCAGCCGAGCAATGGTCGTGTGCATGAGCCCTAACATTGACTAACATTACAACTGGTGGCAGAGGTTTAGTTTTATTTTCATTTTGGAAGAAACATTGATATACATCTTGATTTTTCAGAAAAATGTTAAGCATTGTATAGCCTACAGAATCCTAAAAAAAATTCAGATTCTAACTAACCTGAATCATTTGAATCAATAGAATTGATTTGCTCATCTACACTGAGCTTGCGATCACATAAATGTGACCATGTAATGACCTCACGGAGAGAATTATATGACTGTGATAAGGATTACCAAATTAATTTAGTTCTAATTTTTCTGTATTTGCAAATAAATTTAATTTAGGTTTAGTGGGTAGGCCAGCCAACACATAATGTCCCTCTGGGGAAGACATGTTCAAATCTGTTTTCCTTCAGTAAGAAAAAGAAAAATAAGGGGTCATTTATCAAAGAGAAATCTGTGACTTCTCCCTGCTCACACCAGGTCTAAATATGTGAGCGTGTTGTGGGCAGAGAAGGGGGCGGGCCGCCATTTTCTAAACATTTTTTAGGCATAGAAAATGGTCCAAATGTAAGACAGCTTGGAAGCTAAGAAGCTGTCTTATATTTAGAAGTGGCGGTCGATCCGTGAAAGTTATGTAGAGGCCTGCGCCCAGGGGCAGACTGGGAACTTAAAGTGGCCCTGGAAAAAATATTAAGAACGGCCCCATTTTGTAGTTGGGTCCAAATTGATGGCAGGCAGAGCCAGCAATACCAAATTGTGGTACATGATGCCACCACAACAGAGCCAAATACCACAGTCCATCACAAAAACTTCCACTGGCAGGTTGTGAGCAAGGTCCAGGCAGCCCCTGAGCATCAGCCCACCTGGAAATTTCCCTGTAAGGTTTATGGCCAATCTTCCCCTGCCTGCGCCTGTTCATAACTCCAGCAGATCCACCACCAGATATAAGGGTTATTAATAAATGTGCCCCTAAGTATCTCACACAAGCAGTTGTAATGTTGCTATGCAAAGTCAATACTTTGAACAGGCCTGAAGGGGGTTGTCTTACTTCAGCACATGGCATTTATCATGTAGAGAAAGTTAATACAAGGCACTTTGATGTAATGTGATTGTCCATATTGCTTCCTCTGCTGACTTGATTAATTTTTACATCACATTATACACTGCTTATTCCCAGGTGTTATGACCACACTATACTTAAGCAGTGGTGGTCATGCTTGCACACTACAGGAAAAGGCATCAGCCTGTCTGGTGGCTAAGACCATGGGAGCATGCATAGACCAGCGTTTTTTTCCTATAGTTTGAAAACACAACCACCGCTGCTGGATTACAAGGTGGTTGTAACACCTGGATACGAACAGTGTGTGATGTGATGGAAAAATTAATCAAGCCAGCAAAAAAGATTATACGAACAATCACAACACATTAGTACGTGCCTTGTATAAACTTTCTCTACATAATAAATGCCGTTTTCTGAATTGGGACAACCCCTTTAAAGCATAACTTTGATAATAGCTAAGCCAGCATACGCATATTCCCAATGTTTTTTTTAGAGAAAGAGCTCTGATAACTGCACTGTAACTGTACTGTAACAGTAATCATTTGTAAACTTTGTAAGAATATACAACTTTAACATTACTCAAAGAATGGAATTTATTTGGTGAAACCTGAATTCAATATTAATACTTCATAAATATACAGAGCTGAAGTGCTAGGTATATAGCAATGTTGGCAGCCATTTTTCACCTAACAAAAAATGTAAATACCTCTTAAAAATGCAAAACTAAAGTACAAGAAAAAGGACACAAACTTTTTTTTAATCTAGCTATCAAAAGTTTTAGTTGCTATTTCTACACTTCATTGTATTTGTCCATAAACAGAGAAAAATAGCAAATCTTGCAATGAACAGTATAAACTGATACAGTACAAAGCTTTAGTTCTGTTTCAACACATATCACATGTCTTGATGTCCAACATATCAAAAAAAAGGAAATTTTCACAATACTAACCATCTCTGCCGCTATAATCCAATGAAGCATTGAAGGAAACCAGAAAGACACAATCAAATCAACTGAATTTAGTTTCCAAGGGCAAATATAAACTGACAAGTGGAACTCATTTTATTAAGCATTTTCAGAAGTTTTCTCTGTAGAGGTTTCAGCTTTTATCTGCAGACTGTAACTTTCTGTTTACACTGGTCCTGTCAAGGAGCATGTGAGATGTCAGGAGATAAGGGCTACTCATGGGGCTGTCAGAACAGCTCTCTGATGTGTTTCAGTGTAAACAGAAAGTGAAATCTGCAAATAAAAGCTGAATCTGTACAGAAGAAACTGAAAAAAATGCCAAAAATAAGTAGAATCCAATAACAAAAACATGTCCCAAAGGTGTCCCTATTTTTTAACTTCAGAAAAAGCAAGATATAAATGTAAAAATTGCCAGTTATGCTGAATCTTTTCCACAAAACTAAATATCAATCTGCCCATCTGCTAATGTTCTATAACATGCAGTCTGCAAATGACATTGCATTTTGTGGTGACAGGGCCTCTTTAATAACTTACCTGCATCTCATCAAGTTTGGACTGTATATCTGGTGTATAGTCACCCACAGCACAGCAAAATGGATCAAATGGTTCTGCTCCAAACAAATCTTTTTCTAAAAGACATAATACATTTAGAACATATCGTTATTTTAGTTAGATTACTTATTATCAGGTTTTTTTTTTTATTTTTTTTTAATAAAAAACCTTTAAGGGTACCCACACGTGAATTTGGTTCTGGCATTTTCTACTACCAAAAAAAAAACTTACCACTTGTGTTTTCTTTATGAGGTTTTTCCCCTATGGAGAGGGTGATGTGAAAATGTAAAACGTATCTCCAAGAGCTACAGCATGCAGCATTTTTTAAAAGAAGCCAAAAAGAGAAAAAGTGCATCTAATTAAGAAAATCGCACAAAACCATATGAAAAATGGGTAAACTGTTTGAAGGTTTTCTAAGAGATGCTATCTTGGAGTACCTCAATGAAAATAAGCAAATAACTCCATATCAGCATGGCTTCATGAGGGATCGGTCATGTCAAACCAATTTAATCAGTTTCTATGAGGAGGTAAGTTCTAGACTGGACCGCGGCAAATCAATGGATGTCGTATATCTTGACTTCTCCAAAGCATTTGACACTGTACCACATAAAAGGTTAGTATATAAAATGAGAATGCTTGGCCTGGGAGAAAATGTCTGTATGTGGGTAAGTTACTGGCTCAGTGATAGAAAGCAAAGTGTGGTTATTAACGGTACATACTCAGATTGGGTCACTGTCACTAGTGGGGTACCACAGGAGTCAGTATTGGGCCCTATTCTCTTCAATATATTTATTAATGATCTTGTATAAGGCTTGCACAGTAAAATATCAATTTTTGCAGATGATACTAAACGGTGTAAAGTAATTAACACAGAAGAGGACAGTACACTGCTACAGATGGATCTGGATAGACTGGAGGCTTGGGCAGAGAAGTGGCAGATAAGATTTAACACTGACAAATGTAAGGTTATGCACATGGGAAGGAATAATGCAAGTCACCAGTACTTACTAAATGGTAAAACACTGGGTAAGGCTAGTTTCACACGAATGTTGTGTTTTGCGGTCCGCAAATTGCGGATCAGCAAAAAAAATGGATGACATCCGTATGGAAATAGAAATGAATGGGTCCGCATTTTATTAGAAAAAAATGCGGATCGGAGCTCGCAAAATTTACTGTTGTGTGAAAGAGGCCTAACTCTGACATGGAAAAGGACCTAGGAATTTTAGTGAACAGCAAACTAAGCTGTAGAAACCAGTGTCAGACAGCTGCTGCCAAGGCCAATAAGATAATGGGTTGCATCAAAAGAGGCATAGATGCCTGTGATGAGAACATAGTCCTGCCACTTAACAAATCACTAGTCAAACCACACATGGAGTACTGTGTACAGTTCTGGGCTCCTGTGAACAAGGCAGACATAGCAGAGCTGGAGAGGGTTCAGAGGAGGGCAACTAAAGTAATAACTGGAATGGGTGAACTACAGTACCCAGAAAGATTATTAAAATTAGGGTTATTCACTTTAGAAAAAAGACGACTGAGGGGAGATCTAATAACTATGTATAAATATATCAGGGGTCAGTACAGAGATCTCTCCCATGAACTATTTATCCGCAGGACTGTTACTGTGAGGAGGGGACATCCTCTGCGCCTGGAGGAAAGAAGGTTTGTACACAAACATAGAAGAGGATTCTTTACGGTAAGAGCAGTGAGAATATGGAACTCTCAGCCTGAGGAGGTGGTGATGGTAAGTTCACTAAAAGAGTTCAAGAGGGGCCTGGATGTATTTCTGGAGGGTAATAATATTACAGGTTATAGTTACTAGAGATGGCTCATTGATCCAGGGAGTTATTCTGATTGCCTGATTGGTTTTGGGAAGGAAATTTTTCCCCTAAGGTGGGGAAAATTGGCTTCTATCTCACAGAGGTTTTTTTGCCTTCCTCTGGATCAACTTGTAGGAAAACAGGCCGAACTGGATGGACAGATGTCTTCTTTTGGCCTTATAAACTATGTTACTATGTAAAAAATGTGTCCTGCATTTCATGTTTCCCATAGACCTTCAGTTAACATCTGGTAATAGTGTTTTTACCAGAAAAAAAGCAGCATGCAAAAACACAACAGAAAGTGAAAAAGCAGAAAAATGCCATTAAAAGCCTTCACATGAAAGCACCCTAAGGCCTCTTTCACACGACAGTATTTTTTGCGGGCTCCGATCCGCATTTTTCACATGAAAAAAATACTGAGAGTATACTGTGTGCTGTCCGCATCCGTATGCCCGTTCCGTAGGCTCGCAAAAAAAACTAGAGCATGTCCTATTCTTGTCTGTATTACGGACAAGAATAGTATGTTCTATTAGGGGCCAGCTGTTCCGTTCCACAAAATACGGAATGCACACGGATGCCATCCGTTTTCTTTGCGGATCCACAATTTGCGGATCGCAAAACGTTCATGTGAAACTAGCCTTAGGCCTCATCCACATTTCCGTTTTTCACTGACGTGTGCTGTCCGCATTTTTCACAGACGGCACACGTACCCATTGATTTAAAGGTATCTGTTCACATTTCAGTATTTGTTTACGGAGCGTGGGTCAGTAAAAAAAAAAAATCACTGAGACATGCACTACTTTGATGCGTGATGCGGACCAAGCACGCCAATTGAAGTCTATGGGTCCGTGAAAATCACTGACACACATCCGTGTTGTGTCCGTGATGCGTCCGTTTTTCACTGATGACTAATAGGAGCTTCTTTGGAAATTAATTTTCAGCTGAGCAACGAGAGTAAATTATGGATGCCACACGGATGGTAAAAACGGACACACGGACCAACCACGGATCCTTCACGGACAGCTTCACGGATGAAACACGTACGCTTTTTTTCACGGATGTGTCACTGACACGAAAATGTGGACGAGGCCTAAGGGTGGGTTCACATCACGTTTTTCCCATCCTTTTAACTTATACAAAAAATGTATGCGTTAAACGGATGCCTCAGACTTATGCCATACAGTGGCATCCATTAACCATAGAGTTCCATTGTAAAAAAAAAAAAAAGTATACTTTTTTTACCATTGTAAAACGTATATATTTTTTTTTTACTGGACTGTGCAGGATACAAGAAATCGGTGTGCTGTTTTTATAACATATACGTCAAACGGAGGCATAAAATGTAATTTGAACCCACCCTAAGGTGGCAAATAAGGTCTTCACATATATTTTTGAAAGCCAACTTAACAATAATCTGTAAGGGGCACACCCAGAAATTAGAGAGAGAGAAACTTTTTCAAGTAATTGGTGCACTTGTGGCACTCTCATTCTTCAAAGCTATTCAGACGACCAATTCAGCCAGTTCAGACCAGAAATGAATTTTAAGAAAATAGCTCATCTCTATCCAGCCGGAAATCTTAGTTATGGAATTTAATAATGCTAAATTATTTATCATTCAACCTTCGCCAGACTATTTACCTGTATGACAAAAGCACACGTCTGCTCTCCGCTGATTTGTTTACGAATTTGCTGAATTCTCGTTACCATATAAGATCTAACTGAGCCATTATAGGCAGAGATAAAATGTGCTATTTCACCGAAGATGTTCCTGTCCCTGTGGTTCTGAATATGATTTACATGTTTCAGGATTCAAACCTTTAACTTTTTGTTTGAGCAATCTAGCAATGTAGCTCAAAATATAGTTACGTATACTTTATAGTCAGTGTTACAACTCATAATCCTTGATCCAAAATTGGTGTGTGCCATGTGTGTCTTTGAGGCATTTACCTTCAGTGACATACAGTGCCTTGCGAAAGTATTCGGCCCCCTGGAACTTTTCAACCTTTTGCCACATTTCAAGCTTCAAACAAAAAGATATAACATTTTAAATTTTTGGTGAAGAATCAACAACAAGTGGGTCACAATCGTGAAGTGGAACGAAATTTATTGGATCATTTAAACTTTTTTCGTAATAATAAAACTGAAAAGCGGGGCGTGCAAAATTATTCGGCCCCCTTGCATTAATACTTTGTTGCGCCACCTTTTGCTGCGATTACAGCTGCAAGTCGCTTGGGGTATGTCTCTATCAGTTTTGCACATCTAGAGACTGAAATTCTTGCCCATTCTACCTTGCAAAACAGCTCGAGCTCTTTGAGGTTGGATGGAGAGCGTTTGTGAACAGCAGTTTTCAACTCTTTCCACATATTCTCAATTGGATTCAGGTCTGGACTTTGACTTGGCCATTCTAAGACCTGGATATGTTTATTATTGAACCATTCCATTGTAGATTTTGCTTTATGTTTGGGATCATTGTCTTGTTTGAAGATAAATCTCCGTTCTAGTCTCAGGTCTTTTGCAGACTCCAACAGGTTTTCATCCAGAATGGTCCTGTATTTGGCTCCATCCATCTTCCCATCAATTTTAACCATCTTCCCTGTCCCTGCTGATGAAAAGCAGGCCCAAACCATGATGCTGCCACCACCATGTTTGACAGTGGGGATGGTGTGTTCAGGGTGATGAGCTGTGTTGTTTTTACGCCAAACATATTGTTTTGCATTGTTTCCAAAAAGTTCAATTTTGGTTTCATCTGACCAGAGCACCTTCTTCCACATGTTTGGTGTGTCTCCCAGGTGGCTTGTGGCAAACTGTAAACAAGACTTTTTATGGATATCTTTGAGAAATGGCTTTCTTCTTGCCACTCTTCCATAAAGGCCAGATTTGTGAAGTGTTCGACTGATTGCTGTCCTATGACAGACTCTCCTACCTCAGCTGTAGATCTCTGCAGTTAATCCAAAGTGATCACGGGCCTCTTGACTGCATCTCTGATCAGTCTTCTCCTTGTTTGAGATGAAAGTTTAGAGGAACGGCCGGGTCTTGGTAGATTTGCAGTGGTCTGATACTCCTTCCATTTCAATATGATCGCTTGCACAGTGCTCCTTGGGATGTTTAAAGCTTGGGAAATGTTTTGGTATCCAAATCCGGCTTTAAACTTCTCCACAACAGTATCACGGACCTGCCTAGTGTGTTCCTTGGTCTTCATGATGCTCTCTGTGCTTTAAACAGAACCCTGAGACTATCAAAGGTGCATTTATACGGAGACTTGATCACACACAGGTGGATTCTATTTATTTTCATCAGTCATTTAGGACAACATTGGATCATTCAGAGATCCTCAATGAACTTCTGGAGTGAGTTTTCTGAACTTTTTAGTTTTATTATTACAAAAAAAGCTTAAATGATCCAATAAATTTTGTTCCACTTAACAATTGTGACCCACTTGTTGTTGATTCTTCACCAAAAATTTAAAATGTTATATCTTTTTGTTTGAAACCTGAAATGTGGCAAAAGGTTGGCTTTTGCAAGGCACTGTATTTGCACATTTTACACAGGTTCGACCCACAATGGAAAAAAAACCCATCTCATGTAACCATGTAGTCCACGTATGCTGAGCTGTATGCATGTTGGGTGATAATTAGTGTTGAGCGAGCATGCTCGGCCGAACTCGCAATGCTCAAGTCTCTTCCCCGCACTGTAATGTTGATTTGTACGCTAATACGTACGAATTTGTATGCTAATGCGTACAAATTTGTATGCTAATGTGTACGATTTTGTATGCTAATGCGTATGAATTTTTATGCTAATGCGCATTTTGTACACTAATGCGTACGCATTTGTATGCTAATGCATACGCATTGTGCGCTAATGCGTACAAATTCAGTTAATTAGCATACTTTTACGAGTGAAAGGAGTAAAAGAGGAGAAGTCGCGATTCTGACCTTTTTCTATTAACCAGACACCCTCCCCTCTTCCGAGCGGGGGGTGCCTGGTTTAGTCCCATTGACTAACATTATGCTCGGGTGCTTGGCCGAGCACTCGAGCAACCCCTAGTGCTCGGCCAGAGCACCCGAGCATACGAGCACAGAGGTGCTCGCTCAACACTAGTGATAATATATTTTCCAGGGTTCGTGGTTTTCTGTATATCATGTGGCATGTCATGACATGTTATGAGAAGTCATGTTGAATTATACATTCTGTACCAAACAACCAAAACAAGGTGCACAGTAAAATGCAGTATAAGTCTAGTGCATTTCAATCTCCTATCCCCTGGATAGGTCGTCAATATTAGATTCGGTCTGACTACAAGTACCCTTGTGTTCAGCTTTATGAAGAGGCTGCAACACTGTGAGCACTTAGACTTCTTCCTATGCCACGTGATATCACATTCATTAGGTGCACCTCAGTCTCATGCAAGTGAAAGGGGCTGAGCTGCGATACCAAGCAAAGCTGCTATCAAATGGCACTGTGCTTTGTAAGTTGCAAGGAAGTTGTGGTGCTCACCATAGCACCAGTGAGGGCTGCAGTTTCCTCAAACAGCTGATCTTCGGGAGTGCCAAGTTTTGTACCCCAACAATCTCATATTGATGGCCTAAACTGTACATTGCAGCAGATTTCTGGTGTTCAATTTGATTTGAACATTGGCAGTCAGATGAGCAAATTCTTTCTGGATGTATCAGATTTCGCAGCAGAATTTTTGTGAAATATGGAAGAAATGATTCCAAAGTTTGGACAAATCATGCAAAAAAGGCACAAGCACCATTTTACTATTAAAACTGGCAGGCAAAACAGCAGGGAGGATAAAACCTGGGATGGAGGGACAGACATCCTGTGAGCCAATCAGAGGGCAGGATTTTGGCAGGTTCTTTTGCTCAAAAAACAGAGATGCCATTCTGAGAGCAGCATGTGATCTGAGAGCATGTGACCCCACAGCCATTTCATATCATATCACTTGGCTGTCAAATTTAAAAAAATAAAAAAACAATATATTTTTTTTCTCGTATAATGTTAATAAATGTCATGTAAGTAAAATGTTGCTTTAGCACCAAATTTTACATTTTCACAAGGGGTAACAGGAGAAAAAGGACAGCACAATTCATCACCAATTTTCTCCTGAATACAGTAATACCCCATGATTGTTAACTGCTGTATGGGCACACTGCAGGGTTCAGAAGAGAAAGAGCACCATGCATTTGTTATACAACACTGGCTGAAAACAGCAGAGGATCTGAGGTTAAGTTAAAAAATAACCCCAAGGAATTCACCCATTCCCATTTGGGAAATCACACCCATCACAGAAAACCAAGGGATATAGTGCGCATTTTGACCCCAGGTGTTTTGCAAAAATTAATGACGAGCAGATGGTGCAAAGTAAAAAAAAAAATGCAATTTGTACACAGATATACCATTTCAGTGAATAATATGCTGTGTCCAGCATATGCCAGTGTGGAAAGCAATCCCTTTTATTATTATGCTGGGCTTTCTGGTTTTATGAATACCCTACATGTAACCCTAATCGTTTTCCTGGACACACAACAGTGCTCAGGAGAAAAAACACCATTCACATTTGAGTTCCAAATTGAGGTCGAGTTGTGATTTATGCATCTTGTGCTGTCAACTGTAGAGGCTCCTATCTAATGATAAATAGAACCTCTGAGAAGTTACAGTTAGGGCCAGAAATATTTGGACAGTGACACAATTTTCGCGAGTTGGGCTCTGCATGCCACCACATTGGATTTGAAATGAAACCTCTACAACAGAATTCAAGTGCAGATTGTAACGTTTAATTTGAAGGGTTGAACAAAAATATCTGATAGAAAATGTAGGAATTGTACTCATTTCTTTACAAACACTCCACATTTTAGGAGCTCAAAAGTAATTGGACAAATAAACATAACCCAAACAAAATATTTTTATTTTCAATAATTTGTTGCGAATCCTTTGGAGGCAATCACTGCCTTAAGTCTGGAACCCATGGACATCACCAAACGCTGGGTTTCCTCCTTCTTAATGCTTTGCCAGGCCTTTACAGCCGCAGCCTTCAGGTCTTGCTTGTTTGTGGGTCTTTCCGTCTTAAGTCTGGATTTGAGCAAGTGAAATGCATGCTCAATTGGGTTAAGATCTGGTGATTGACTTGGCCATTGCAGAATGTTCCACTTTTTTGCACTCATGAACTCCTGGGTAGCTTTGGCTGTATGCTTGGGGTCATTGTCCATCTGTACTATGAAGCGCCGTCCGATCAACTTGGCAGCATTTGGCTGAATCTGGGCTGAAAGTATATCCCGGTACACTTCAGAATTCATCCGGCTACTCTTGTCTGCTGTTATGTCATCAATAAACACATGTGACCCAGTGCCATTGAAAGCCATGCATGCCCATGCCATCACGTTGCCTCCACCATGTTTTACAGAGGACGTGGTGTGCCTTGGATCATGTGCCGTTCCCTTTCTTCTCCAAACTTTTTTCTTCCCATCATTCTGGTACAGGTTGATCTTTGTCTCATCTGTCCATAGAATACTTTTCCAGAACTGAGCTGGCTTCTTGAGGTGTTTTTCAGCAAATTTAACTCTGTCCTGTCTATTTTTGGAATTGATGAATGGTTTGCATCTAGATGTGAACCCTTTGTATTTACTTTCATGGAGTCTTCTCTTTACTGTTGACTTAGAGACAGATACACCTACTTCACTGAGAGTGTTCTGGACTTCAGTTGATGTTGTGAACGGGTTCTTCTTCACCAAAGAAAGTATGCGGCGATCATCCACCACTGTTGTCATCCGTGGACGCCCAGGCCTTTTTGAGTTCCCAAGCTCACCATCAATTCCTTTTTTCTCAGAATGTACCCGACTGTTGATTTTGCTACTCCAAGCATGTCTGCTATCTCTCTGATGGATTTTTTCTTTTTTTTTCAGCCTCAGGATGTTCTGCTTCACCTCAATTGAGAGTTCCTTTGACCGCATGTTGTCTGGTCACAGCAACAGCTTCCAAATGCAAAACCACACACCTGGAATCAACCCCAGACCTTTTAACTACTTCATTGATTACAGGTTTACGAGGGAGACGCCTTCAGAGTTAATTGCAGCCCTTAGAGTCCATTGTCCAATTACTTTTTGTCCCTTGAAAAAGAGGAGGCTATGCATTATAGAGCTATGATTCCTAAACCCTTTCTCCGATTTGGATGTGGAAACTCTCATATTGCAGCTGGGAGTGTGCACTTTCAGCCCATATTATATATATAATTGTATTTCTGAACATGTTTTAGTAAACAGCTAAAATAACAAAACTTGTGTCACTGTCCAAATATTTCTGGCCCTAACTGTACACTATTTTGGAAACTACACCCCTCAAAGTATTTTTAAGAGGTGAAGTGAGCATTTTGACTACACGGGTGTTTTATAAAAATTAATGCACAGCAGATGGTACAAAGTGAAAATTGCAATTTTTCAACAGATGTGGCCCTTCAGTGCCCAATTTGTTGTGCCCATCGTGTGCCAATTAGGAAAGCCAGTCCTAATTATTAGAGCTCATGCACAAGACCGTATGTATTTTGCGGTCCGCAAAAAATGGATCCACAAAAAATACAGATGATGTCCGTGTGCATTCCTTATTTTGTGGAACTGAACAGCTGGCCCCTAATAGAACTGTTCTATGCTTGTCCGTAATGCAGCCAATAATATTACAACTTCTATTCTTTTAACGTAACGGAAATACGGACATATGGAAACGGAATGCACACAGAGTAACTTGCGTTTTTTTTGCGGACCCATTGAAATGAATGGACACGGAAAGAAAATACTTTCATGTGCATGAGCCCTTATGCTGTGTTTCCTGGTTTTAGAAACACCCTATAGGAAGACCTATTGTATTACCTGAACTTGTGAAAGGGCTTAGAAATAAGAGAGTGCCATATACAGTACAGACCAAAAGTTTGGACACACCTTCTCATTCAAAGAGTTTTCTGTATTTTCATGACTATGAAAATTGTAGATTCACACTGAAGGCATCAAAACTATGAATTAACACATGTGGAATTATATACTTAACAAAAAAGTGTGAAACAACTGAAAATATGTCTTATATTCTAGGTTCTTCAAAGTAGCCACCTTTTGCTTTGATTACTGCTTTGCACACTCTTGGCATTCTCTTGATGAGCTTCAAGAGGTAGTCACCTGAAATGGTATTCCAACAGTCGTGAAGGAGTTCCCAGAGATGCTTAGCACTTGTTGGCCCTTTTGCCTTCACTCTGCGGTCCAGCTCACCCCAAATCATATCGATTGGGTTCAGGTCTGGTGACTGTGGAGGCCAGGTCATCTGGCGTAGCACCCCATCACTCTCCTTCTTGGTCAAATAGCCCTTACACAGCCTGGAGGTGTGTTTGGGGTCATTGTCCTGTTGATAAATAAATGATGGTCCAACTAAACGCAAACCGGATGGAATAGCATACCGCTGCCAGATGCTGTGGTAGCCATGCTGGTTCAGTATGCCTTCAATTTTGAATAAATCCCCAACAGTGTCACCAGCAAAGCACCCCCACACCATCTCACCTCCTCCTCCATGCTTCACGGTGGGAACCAGGCATGTAGAGTCCATCCGTTCACCTTTTCTGCGTCGCACAAAGACACGGTGGTTGGAACCAAAGATCTCAGATTTGGACTCATCAGACCAAAGCACAGATTTCCACTGGTCTAATGTCCATTCCTTGTGTTCTTTAGCCCAAACAAGTCTCTTCTGCTTGTTGCCTGTCCTTAGCAGTGGTTTCCTAGCAGCTATTTTACCATGAAGGCCAGCTGCACACAGTCTCCTCTTAACAGTAGTTGTAGAGATGTGTCTGCTGCTAGACCTTGGCATTGAAATCAAACAAAAGGACTCCTAAAACATTCATATTTACTAGATATGCATTAAAAAAGCCGTAATGATACGGTATTGATACTTAAATATAACAAGATATGTGCAAAGAGCCCAAACCCTAGTCTGACCCTATATGGCCCTAGGGTAGGCCCTTTGCCCAGGGATAGCCCCTGATGGTGGGGGTACCCTGTCCCCGTACCTAACCTGCAGGCCCTAGAGAAACCCTGGATCTCTGCAGGAATAGGGGTGAAAAGAAACACAACCCCAACAAATAATGAAAAACAATAATTAACCCCAACGCGTTTCGCCCACGTCTGGGCTCCTCAGGGGGAAATAAACAAAAAAATTATTACTACACAGGGGACATAAATAAAGACAGGCACAAACAAGATAAACTCCACACTAGGACAGATACTTGCCACCGCCGCCTAAATAAAGCGGTCCTCAGATGGAACCTACAAAGAAAGGGATAACAGATAGAAAATAAAAATATATCAGTAGAAGAAAAGCAAACGAAATGACAGATAACCTCAATAAAAGAGAAACAGTCACTTACATTGATGGCAGTATGAACAATGCTAGTCCCAGGTGGCGGCGTGCACACTGTAACGCCGCCACGCTAGGTTTAAATAGAGCGGTGGCGCCGGACTTCTGGCAAACAGTGAATGGAACGCAGACCGGAGGAAGTGCGTTTCACGGGAAAAAGCGAGAAACCGGAAGTGGACATGACCGCTTCCGGTGTCAAAGAACAAAGAGGTGGAACGCAAATGCGTTCCACTACGCAAGGAGGCGGAAGAGACACAGATGAGACGCAAATGCGCCTCACCACATCGGCAAGTACCTGTACTATAATACAAAGCGGCAAATCATGCCAAACATCGGGAGAATAGGCCTGTCACAACAAAAGAGATTGCAAAAAATAATAAAAAATACAAAAAATATACAAAAAATGAAAAATAGATAGAATGATAAGGAGGGGCAAACCACCCCACCTAATAAGGAATTGGTAGTTTACTCGCTACCTGGATAAAGATGAAGCCCCAAAGGCACAGAATATTGAAAAAAAGAATAGAAAGTAGTGAAGTGAGTTGTGGCTTACTCAATAAAACAGGTATAGGTTAGCCTTTCATTGAGGCCAGTAGGGGACTGGGACCGGAAGTGATAAATCCATTCTGATTCTTTCTGCAGAATCCTCCGATCCCAGTCACCCCTTCTAGGCGAGCGGGGCACCAACTGTAAAGCAGAAAACCGTACTGTCTTAATGATACGGTGTTGGGTTTACACCTAAAAAAGATTGCCCCTGTGATGATGTTTGGGAGGGAGATGAAGAAGGGGCAGAAGATGAGGAGGGCCCAAAAGAAGTATTGGGTCCTTGTCCCATATACGGACGGTTCCATCTTTGCCATTTCTTATTAGTCTTCCGGGGTTTATTTTTGGGCCGGGATGCCGCTGATCTATCTGAATCAGAGAAATCAGAGGAAGAAATCTCCGATTCCGTCGGATTAATTTGTGAGATAGGAAAAGTGTAGGCCCTGTTCTCCTTAAAATCACTCAAGTCCCTAATAAACTGACGGTGTTTACGTTCCTTAATTAATAGTTGATACTTCTCAACTGCCGTCTTTAGGGACTCCTCTCGTTTGATGAACTCAGGATCAGATTGAAATTTGAGAGCTGACTCAATGAGACCTTTTAAGGCAACGGAGGACTTATCAAAAGTGACTCTTTCCTCCTCCAACAAAAGGTTCATTAATCTAATGGAACTTTGCGTGAGTTCAAGTTCCCATTTAGGGCTTAATTGTGGGGAATTAATGCGCGAAGCCGGCTTAATTTGGATCCGTAGGCCCTTAGGTACAATCAGGTGTGAGATATAACTCTCTAAAGATCTTATCTCCCACCAAGCCTTAATACAAGAGGCACAGGATATATTTTCTGAAAAAGAATTGCCCAATTTATCTGGCCCTGCCAATTGCAAACAAATCTTTAAAGATTTATACATCGGCTATAGAAATAATATTCAATCTTGGTGGGAGATAAGATCTTTAGAGAGTTATATCTCACACCTGATTGTACCTAAGGGCCTACGGATCCAAATTAAGCCGGCTTCGCGCATTAATTCCCCACAATTAAGCCCTAAATGGGAACTTGAACTCACGCAAAGTTCCATTAGATTAATGAACCTTTTGTTGGAGGAGGAAAGAGTCACTTTTGATAAGTCCTCCATTGCCTTAAAAGGTCTCATTGAGTCAGCTCTCAAATTTCAATCTGATCCTGAGTTCATCAAACGAGAGGAGTCCCTAAAGACGGCAGTTGAGAAGTATCAACTATTAATTAAGGAACGTAAACACCGTCAGTTTATTAGGGACTTGAGTGATTTTAAGGAGAACAGGGCCTACACTTTTCCTATCTCACAAATTAATCCGACGGAATCGGAGATTTCTTCCTCTGATTTCTCTGATTCAGATAGATCAGCGGCATCCCGGCCCAAAAATAAACCCCGGAAGACTAATAAGAAATGGCAAAGATGGAACCGTCCGTATATGGGACAAGGACCCAATACTTCTTTTGGGCCCTCCTCATCTTCTGCCCCTTCTTCATCTCCCTCCCAAACATCATCACAGGGGCAATCTTTTTTAGGTGTAAACCCAACACCGTATCATTAAGACAGTACGGTTTTCTGCTTTACAGTTGGTGCCCCGCTCGCCTAGAAGGGGTGACTGGGATCGGAGGATTCTGCAGAAAGAATCAGAATGGATTTATCACTTCCGGTCCCAGTCCCCTACTGGCCTCAATGAAAGGCTAACCTATACCTGTTTTATTGAGTAAGCCACAACTCACTTCACTACTTTCTATTCTTTTTTTCAATATTCTGTGCCTTTGGGGCTTCATCTTTAGCCAGGTAGCGAGTAAACTACCAATTCCTTATTAGGTGGGGTGGTTTGCCCCTCCTTATCATTCTATCTATTTTTCATTTTTTGTATATTTTTTGTATTTTTTATTATTTTTTGCAATCTCTTTTGTTGTGACAGGCCTATTCTCCCGATGTTTGGCATGATTTGCCGCTTTGTATTATAGTACAGGTACTTGCCGATGTGGTGAGGCGCATTTGCGTCTCATCTGTGTCTCTTCCGCCTCCTTGCGTAGTGGAACGCATTTGCGTTCCACCTCTTTGTTCTTTGACACCGGAAGCGGTCATGTCCACTTCCGGTTTCTCGCTTTTTCCCGTGAAACGCACTTCCTCCGGTCTGTGTTCCATTCACTGTTTGCCAGAAGTCCGGCGCCACCGCTCTATTTAAACCTAGTGTGGCGGCGTTACAGTGTGCACGCCGCCACCTGGGACTAGCATTGTTCATACTGCCATCAATGTAAGTGACTGTTTCTCTTTTATTGGGGTTATCTGTCATTTCGTTTGCTTTTCTTCTACTGATATATTTTTATTTTCTATCTGTTATCCCTTTCTTTGTAGGTTCCATCTGAGGACTGCTTTATTTAGGCGGCGGTGGCAAGTATCTGTCCTAGTGTGGAGTTTATCTTGTTTGTGCCTGTCTTTATTTATGTCCCCTGTGTAGTAATAATTTTTTTGTTTATTTCCCCCTGAGGAGCCCAGACGTGGGCGAAACGCGTTGGGGTTAATTATTGTTTTTCATTATTTGTTGGGGTTGTGTTTCTTTTCACCCCTATTCCTGCAGAGATCCAGGGTTTCTCTAGGGCCTGCAGGTTAGGTACGGGGACAGGGTACCCCCACCATCAGGGGCTATCCCTGGGCAAAGGGCCTACCCTAGGGCCATATAGGGTCAGACTAGGGTTTGGGCTCTTTGCACATATCTTGTTATATTTAAGTATCAATACCGTATCATTACGGCTTTTTTAATGCATATCTAGTAAATATGAATGTTTTAGGAGTCCTTTTGTTTGATTTCTTCACATATTGAGCGTCTCCAGAACCTGTTATCTGGTTTTATCCAGTGTTCTCCCCTTTCTAGGGTTTTTTTTTTCTAGACCTTGGCATTGACCTGGTCTCTAATCTAAGCTGCTGTTAACCTGCGATTTCTGAGGCTGGTGTCTCGGATGAACTTATACTCAGCAGCAGAGGTGACTCTTGGTCTTCCTTTCCTGGGGCAGTCCTCATGTCAGCCAGTTTCTTTGTAGCGCTTGATGGTTTTTGCGACTGCACTTGGGGACACTTTCAAAGTTTTCCCAATTTTTCGGACTGACTGACCTTCATTTCTTAAACAGTCTATTCAGTAGGACTATCAGCTGTGTATCCACCTGACTTCTGCCCAACAAAACTCATGGTCCCAACCCCATTTATAAGGCAAGAAATCTCACTTATTAAACCTGACAGGGCACACCTATGAAGTGAAAAGCATTTCAGGTGACTACCTCTTGAAGCTCATCAAGAGAATGCCAAGAGTGTGCAAAGCAGTAATCAAAGCAAAAGGTGGCTACTTTGAAGAACCTAGAATATAAGACATATTTTCAGTTGTTTCACACTTTTTTGTTAAGTATATAATTCCACATGTGTTAATTCATACAGTTAGGGCCGGAAATATTTGGACAGTGACACAATTTTCGCGAGTTGGGCTCTGCATGCCACCACATTGGATTTGAAATGAAACCTCTACAACAGAATTCAAGTGCAGATTGTAACGTTTAATTTGAAGGGTTGAACAAAAATATCTGATAGAAAATGTAGGAATTGTACTCATTTCTTTACAAACACTCCACATTTTAGGAGCTCAAAAGTAATTGGACAAATAAACATAACCCAAACAAAATATTTTTATTTTCAATATTTTGTTGCGAATCCTTTGGAGGCAATCACTGCCTTAAGTCTGGAACCCATGGACATCACCAAACGCTGGGTTTCCTCCTTCTTAATGCTTTGCCAGGCCTTTACAGCCGCAGCCTTCAGGTCTTGCTTGTTTGTGGGTCTTTCCGTCTTAAGTCTGGATTTGAGCAAGTGAAATGCATGCTCAATTGGGTTAAGATCTGGTGATTGACTTGGCCATTGCAGAATGTTCCACTTTTTTGCACTCATGAACTTCTGGGTAGCTTTGGCTGTATGCTTGGGGTCATTGTCCATCTGTACTATGAAGCGCCGTCTGATCAACTTGGCAGCATTTGGCTGAATCTGGGCTGAAAGTATATCCCGGTACACTTCAGAATTCATCCGGATACTCTTGTCTGCTGTTATGTCATCAATAAACACAAGTGACCCAGTGCCATTGAAAGCCATGCATGCCCATGCCATCACGTTGCCTCCACCATGTTTTACAGAGGACGTGGTGTGCCTTGGATCATGTGCCGTTCCCTTTCTTCTCCAAACTTTTTTCTTCCCATCATTCTGGTACAGGTTGATCTTTGTCTCATCTGTCCATAGAATACTTTTCCAGAACTGAGCTGGCTTCTTGAGGTGTTTTTCAGCAAATTTAACTCTGTCCTGTCTATTTTTGGAATTGATGAATGGTTTGCATCTAGATGTGAACCCTTTGTATTTACTTTCATGGAGTCTTCTCTTTACTGTTGACTTAGAGACAGATACACCTACTTCACTGAGAGTGTTCTGGACTTCAGTTGATGTTGTGAACGGGTTCTTCTTCACCAAAGAAAGTATGCGGCGATCATCCACCACTGTTGTCATCTGGACGCCCAGGCCTTTTTGAGTTCCCAAGCTCACTAGTCAATTCCTTTTTTCTCAGAATGTACCCGACTGTTGATTTTGCTACTCCAAGCATGTCTGCTATCTCTCTGATGGATTTTTTCCTTTTTTTTCAGCCTCAGGATGTTCTGCTTCACCTCAATTGAGAGTTCCTTTGACCGCATGTTGTCTGGTCACAGCAACAGCTTCCAAATGCAAAACCACACACCTGGAATCAACCCCAGACCTTTTAACTACTTCATTGATTACAGGTTTACGAGGGAGACGCCTTCAGAGTTAATTGCAGCCCTTAGAGTCCATTGTCCAATTACTTTTTGTCCCTTGAAAAAGAGGAGGCTATGCATTATAGAGCTATGATTCCTAAACCCTTTCTCCGATTTGGATGTGGAAACTCTCATATTGCAGCTGGGAGTGTGCACTTTCAGCCCATATTATATATATAATTGTATTTCTGAACATGTTTTAGTAAACAGCTAAAATAACAAAACTTGTGTCACTGTCCAAATATTTCTGGCCCTAACTGTAGTTTTGATGCCTTCAGTGTGAATCTACAATTTTCATAGTCATGAAAATACAGAAAATAGTCATGAAAATACAGAAAACTCTTTGAATGAGAAGTTGTGTCCAAACTTTTGGTCTGTACTGTACATTTGAGGCCCAGTGTGGTGATTTGCACCGCTTGTGCTGACAACTATAGAGGATTTGGAGTGAAATAATAAATATAACCACCAAGTAGTGAACCCATTTTGGGAACTCTGCCCATCAATGTATTTAGGGGTGGAAAAATAATTTTGATACCACAGGTTTCGTGCAGAAATTAATGCACAGGTGACTACACAAAATAAAAATTTTACATTTTCAACAGATATGACATTTCAGTGCCTAATATGTTGTGCCCAGATTGTTCCAATCTATAAACTGTTAGGTGGGTCTACTAGGTATGAAATTGCCATATATGTGGATATAAACTGCTGTATAGGTATACTGCAGGGTTCAGAAGGGAAAGACCACCTTTTGGCTTTTGCAGCGAAGATTTTGATGGATTGGTTTACAAGTACCATATTGCTTTTGCACGGCCTCTGGAGTACCAATACATCAATACATCAAAGTTATCCCCTATCCCCAGGATAAGATGTATAAGATCGGTGGGGGTCCTACAACTGAGACCCCAATCGGTCACAAGAACGTTATCTCCTGTGGATTGGAGATAACTTCTAACAACCGGAATACCCTTTAATTCTGCTGGTCAGTGCTATTAGAGACTGATTTTATGTAGTAGTTTTCTTTTTTTTTTTACCACTTTAACACAAATCATTTTTGAAACAGATATCATGTTTTTGTGTCAATATTTCCCTAGAACCATATTTTTTTATTGTTCTACCAATAGTCTTCGGCAAGGGTTTTTTTTTTCCGGATGAGGTAATGATTTCATTGGTACTATTTTGAGGTACATACGACTTTTTGATCGCTTGATATTATGATTCTTGGGGAGGGGGAGGGGGGGTGAGGTGATTATAAGATGGCTCTTCTAGTATAGTTTTTATTTATTTATTTTTTAAACAATTCCCCTGATGGGGAAAATCAAGTGATATTTTCATACAGCAGGTCAGCATAGACATGACAATACCAAATATGCATGTATGTGTTTTTTTGCTTTGCACAATTTAATCATTTTTTAAATGAGTGTGTTGCCATTTTCTGAGAGCCATATTTCTCTTGCAATGGTCTTGTTTTTGTCACAATGAAGTATTGTTTTCATTGCAACATTTTGGGGTCATACAACTTTTAGGTCACTGGATATTATGAATTTTGGTTAGTGAGGTGGCAAAAAAAAAGAATGGATGTTCACCTGACTTGGTAGATCATATTTTTATAGGGAAGGGAGCTGTGAACATTGTGATACCAAATATGTCTATTTTTTTGTTCAGTTTTGCACAATAAAAGCATTTTTGAAGAGAAAAATCATGTTTTGTTTCACTATATTCTAAGATAAATTTTTTTTTAATTTTTCTAGCAATGATCAAAAGATCATTGGGGAGGGGAGGGCTTGCCAAAAGGGAGGGCTTGTTTTTTGTAGGATGAGGTGGTGTTTTTATTGTATCATTTTGGGGTACATACAACTTTTTGATCGCTGGATATTATGATGTATGATTTTTTTGGATATATGATTTTTTTTGCCCCATTAGATGATTTTAACTTTTATAGGTTTGATCTTTTATATTATGCAGTACGATGCATGGTGCATTGTCCTACATTGGAACTGTCGGTTTCATATTGACAGTTCGTCTATAAGACCCAGCCTAGATCGTATGGAGGGGAGCCAATGGAGTTTTGAGAAGGAGCTCCCTCTGTAAACCCCTTAGATGTAGCGGTTAGCATTCACTGCGGCAACTAAGGGGTTAATCCACCTGCACTGAAGGTTTCAGCAATGTGGATTCAGCAGGGACACAGATGTTAGTAACAGCCAGGCCCCTGCCACTGATTGGGAAAGCATAGATCCTGTGCCCACCCAATCAGTGCACCATACATGTAGGGCATGGGTCGGGAGGTCACTGCGCCATACATGTATGATGAAAGTTAGGAAGGGGTTAAATTGCCAGTGTTGAGGCCAGCTCTGTCCTTTGAATCCAGAGGAAAACAATATGCAGACTGCAGCTGAGTAGAGAAAAAATAGCTACATAAGCAGACAGAAAAAGAAGGGGACAAGCTTGTGTGTGTGTTTTTCACCTTGAGATTAAATGTGGGAGCATCTGTGAAGCCTGTTAAAAATATGTGTGTGCATCTGTTCCCGACTTTTTTTTTTTAACTTTTTTATAGCTTATACACTGTAGCTTTTTTTACATACTAGTTTTAGGCTTGTTCACATGTCATTTATTTGATCAATTATTTCCATCAGTTATTATGAGCCAAAACCAGGTGCGGGTGAAAAACACAGAACAGTTGCAGATCTTTTCATTATACCTTATCTCTGGTTAGCCTCCACTCCTGGTTTTGGCTCACAAAAACTGATGTAAATAACTGATCAAATAACCGACATGTGAACTAAGCCTAAGGAGTGTATTGTAGGGTACATTTTAACATTTATAACATATTAGTTTGCTTAGTAGTTTGGTCTCCAGTGTGTTGCACAGATGACCAGTTAAGGATGTGGTGACCTCATCAAGAGGACTTGAATTGCCAGTGTTGAGGCCAGCCCTGTCCTTTAAATCCAGGGAAAAAAATCTTCAGACTGTTTTTAGCTGAGTTGAGAAAAGAAGATCTTTCATGGGTCCGGACATTATCATATAACTAGTGGGTTGTGTAGGGCACAGTGAAGTGATGCTACAGAGCTTACTATTTTTCCTATGCTCCAATCCGTTCGCCCGCTTTTCCTCCCTGTTCCGGTTTCCTGCCTGGTATATAAATTCATACCATTGTTACAGGGAGGAGGAGATGGTCCTGTTTCTCAATGGGCATCTCCTTCTCCCTGGCCATGAGCTGCCCAATCGCAGAGGTAGAAGGTTTGATTTTTTTTCTCGCTGGCTGTGACGCCCTTCATTGCAATTGGGCTGCTGACAGCCAGGGAGAAGGAGGAACTCATTGAGAAACAGTGTCTCCTCCTCTCTGTACCGATGGTATGAATTTACATACCAAATGGGAAACAAGTATGGGGGGCACGGTGGGCGAACGGAAAAATAGTAAGCGCTGTAACATTACTTAACTACGCCATGCTCGAGTCCCCTCCCCGCACGTTTCTTGGCTGCTACGCAGCTAATCAGCATGCGGGGAGGTACTGGCATTCACTGTAATGCCGTAGCCATGTTGGCTACTGGCATTACAGTTAGAGATGAGCGAGCATACTCGTCCGAGCTTGGTGCTCGTTCGAGTATTACGGTACTCGTAAGTGCTCGCTGCTCGGACGAGTATCTCGCCATGCTCGAGAAAATGGCAACTTCCGCATTGTGCATTTTTGGCGCCTATAAACTCAGCCAATCACAAGCCAGGAGACTCTGCGGTACACCCAGCATCACGTGGGGCCCTTACATGTCAATAGCAGGGGTTGGCTGGCCTGATCAGGTGACCCTGGAATATACTAGTGACTGGCCGCGGTGCTCGGCTCAGATGCTGTCTGGATGTCGTTAGGGATAGAGCTGCTGCGTTTCAGGGAGAGTGTAAGAGCCTGCATTTAGTTCTTTGTTAGGCAGGAGTGATCTCCCAAGAACCCAACAGCCCTTCTAAGGGCTACAAGAAATTTTTTTTTGTCTCCTGGCTTGGCTGGCTGGTTGGCACTAGTAGTGCAGCTATCGCCATAAATAACCCCTTTTTTTTATTGTTATATCTCAGTGATACAAATCCATTTCACACAGCAGTGTGGAACCATTCTGTGTGTCACAGTTCAGTACACTCACTACAATCCGTATTTTCTGTCCAGGTGACACTTTCTGTACGTCACTTAATCCAACCGGGTCTTTTGCTCTCACGTATATAGCTTGATCAAAAAAATCTCTGTGCGACATTTGTCTGGGTCGCAGTCAAAATAGCCACCGTCAGCAGGGTGTGAGTTAGGTCTACGATAGTTTCTGCACGTCACGTTCCAAAAAAAACAAAACTAAAAAAAAATATATAAAAAAATATATAAAAAAAAAGTTTTTCTGTTGTTTTAGCTCAGTGATACAAATCCATTTCACACAGCAGTGTGGAACCATTCTGTGTGTCACAGTTCAGTACACTCACTACAATCCGTATTTTCTGTCCAGGTGACACTTTCTGTACGTCACTTAATCCAACCGGGTCTTTTGATCTCACGTATATAGCTTGATCACAAAAATCTCTGTGCGACATTTGTCTGGGTCGCAGTCAAAATAGCCACCGTCAGCAGGGTGTGAGTTAGGTCTACGATAGTTTCTGCACGTCACGTTCCAAAAAATTATATAAAAAAAAGTTTTTTTGTTTTTTTTAAATCAGTGATACAAATCCATTTCACACAGCAGTGTGGAACCATTCTGTGTGTCACAGTTCAGTACACTCACTACAATCCGTATTTTCTGTCCAGGTGACACTTTCTGTACGTCACTTAATTAAACCAGACTGATCAAGTTTGTGGGTTTCAGTACAGCAGGCCCATTTATTTTTTATTTTTTTATATAATACACTTATATACAGAAAATGTTGAACCCCAGGGCTAAGGGTAGAGGACGAGGGCATGGGCGTGGGCATTCAATTACTGCAGGGGGCAGAGGCCGTGGTCCTGGGCAGGGTGAGACAGTACCTGCTGATGAGGGAGCAGGGGAACGCCGCAGAGCTACACTCCCTAGCTTCATGTCTCAACTTACAGGGACACGTGGTAGAGGACTGTTGAAACCACAACAGTGCGAACAGCTGATGTCGTGGATTTTTGACAATGCTTCAAGTAATTTGTCCACCAGTCAGTCTTCCACGCAGTCCACCCACGTTACCCAAGGGAGCACTCCTCTGGCTCCTCCACCTCAACCTCCTTCCCCCAAGTCTGCCCCCTCCCAGGAAAATTTGGAATGCGATCCGGCATACTCTGAGGAACTGTTTTCTGGACCCTTCCCAGAGTCACAAACCACTTCTCAGGTTGCTGCTGACCTCTTTCCCGATGCCCAAGTTTTCCAACTGTTGCAGTCTGTGGGTGATGATGATGACAATGTTGAGTTAGTGGAAGAAGTTTGTAAAGAGGTGTCGGACGATGAGGAGACACGGTTGTCAGACAGTGGTGAAGTTGTTGTCAGGGCAGGAAGTCCGAGGGGGGAGCAGACTGAGAAATCGGAGGATGACGATGTGACTGACCCAAGCTATGTTGATAAGCCAAGTGAAGACAGTGCTTCTGAGGCGGAGGTGAGTGCTGCACCAGAACAGGTTGTAAGAGGCAGTGGTGTGGCCAGAGG
>ONZH01019554.1:0-84907 GCA_900303285.1 Rhinella marina
GTTAACAGTGGAAAGCAGCCAAAAGTGAAGTGCCATCTGTATGAAGTGCCATTTCCTCCTCCACCTCCTCCTCCTTAACCGCCGTAGAATTGCTCCGTAAATAAGAAAAATGTATATATTTATTGCTCACCTCTTGGGCCTCAACATAACTTTTTAACAGGTCTCACCTCTTGGGCCTCCACAAAAGGTTTAACAGGTCTCACCTCTTGGGCCTCCACATAATTTTTAACAGGTCTCACCTCTTGGGCCTCCACATAATTTTTAACACGTCTCTCCTCTTGGGCCTCCACATAATTTTTAATACGTCTCACCTCTTGGGCCTCCACATAATTTTTAATAGGTCTCACCTCTTGGGCCTACACAAAATGTTTAAGAGGTGTCACCTCTTGGGCCTCCACATAATTTTTAAGAGGTCTCACCTCTTGGGCCTCCACATAATTTTTAAGAGGTCTCACCTCTTGGGCCTCCACATAATTTTTAAGAGGTCTCACCTCTTGGGCCTGTACAAAATGTTTAAGAGGTCTCACCTCTTGGGCCTCCACAAAATGTTTAAGCGGTCTCACCTCTTGGGCCTCCACATAATTTTTAAGAGGTCTCACCTCTTGGGCCTCCACATAATTTTTAAGAGGTCTCACCTCTTGGGGCTCTACAAAATGTTTAAGAGGTCTCACCTCTTTAGCCTCCACACAATTTTTAAGACGTCTCACCTCTTGGGCCTCCACAAAATTTTCCATGAGCCTCTGGCCAGCCCACGGCCTCTTCCTGCCTTTTGCGGTCCTATGCATCCCTCAACATCCCCACTGCTTTACCTGCTAGACATGACACTGGGCCAGGTCGGGTCACTGACATCTCAAGCACCAACAATTTGGGCATTTTAAGGCTTCTGCATGTGTTTTTGAGTTGTTTTTACATTTTAAAGAAGACATGTCTGACCACATCTCACACACACACACAATGACAATTAGGGGTGGGGTCTATTTGCTTTCCCCCTTGCCTATGCCATCTGTGGTTGTCATAGGCAACGTGATTTTAAGGGGTGCAGAATTTTATCTTCTTTTTTGTCTAGTTTGGCTTGGGGTCCATGGCAATGTAGAGGAAAGAAGGTTTCCTTGTATGGTCTCACTTTACAGAGAGGTTATATTGTGTTTGGAGTGTATCGTTGAGAGGCTGTGATAGTGGCGTAATAGTGCGACTTGGGCGCGTTATATGCACCCAGACATGCTTCCCCTGCTGTCCTAGTTGCATTCCAGCAGTGTTGGCATCCTTTTCTGAGGTTCCAGGGTGGACTTGGTGACCTCCAAGTGGTCGAATTGAGATTTCCAAGTGGCGAGCATTTTTTCCCCATAGACTTTAATGGGATTCGATATCTGGTCGAATAGTCGAATTTCGCGGTCTATTCGAATTGAATTTCGAAATTTCGAATATTTCACTACTCGCTCATCTCTAGTAATTATTGATGATGAATTAATCTAAAACATGAGTTATATTTATGGTGACCGGAATACCCCTTTAAAAAGCTGAGGGGGTGGGGGGGTTGGACCAAGACTTGCTGGTTTCTCCAGAACGTAACACTTGACTGTTCTTGCAGGTGAATCTTTATATACACACATTTCTATATATGAAAATATATACTGTAAGCTGCCCAAATAGCTGTTGGCAAGGGCAAAACCTCCAAAGTGTGAGAAATAGAATACCTTTCAAAGATAGTTATACATTAGCACTAAGTAATGTAGGCATATTATAAAAAAAATCAATGCTGATTCACTTGGTGTCAGAACAGAAAATGTGATATAGGATAATCCATTCTGCTTGTGTAGATTAGACCTGCATGAATCATTTCATTTGATAATGAATTCTCTAATTGTCTACATTTAAATCTGTGTATGAATTAGTCAGTCAAATCCATGAAACACCTACCACTGTGTAGGCGAGCTATAACAGGCAGTAAGTAGAAGGTATGGTGTGGATTTTGCTGTGTCATATTGTATCGGCATCTTTTACACTGCACCTATGATTTCACAGCACGCTATATTTAGGAGTAAAATTTTAAGGGGTCATTTATCAAACTGGTGTAAAGTAGAACATGGCAACCAATCAGAATCCCCTTTTTTATTTTTCACAGCTCCTTTGGAAAATGAAAGGTGGAATCTGATTGGTTGCTATGGGAAACTAAGCCAGTTCTACTTTACACCAGCTTGATAAATGACCCCATTAGACTTTATTGTAGTTTCTATCAAAATCCTATTCCTCTCATCTTATATGTGTAAGTCATTCGCTGCGTTCATGAACATGACTAGAGATGAGCGAAGTTTTGAAAAATTCGATTTGGCTGACTGGCAGAACTTTGTCAAGAAATTTTATTTGTTATGAATTAATTTGTCACAAATCGCTATAGATCAGGTATACCCATACATCACTGTGGCTGAGGATGGGAGATGACTGCTGCATTGAACTTGCTCCATACGCAATGGGTTCCAGTTGTATCACACAGCAGACACCCAGCCGCAATAATGATCCCGCTGAACCCGTCATTTAACTCCTCAGATGCCGCAGTCAACACCAATGGCGCCATCTGTGAGGTAAAGCGGAGGGATGTGATTTCACTGGCTACCTGGACACTTTTGAAGCTTCCAATGGCTGCCATGGTAAGCTCCTTGCTGCACTGTGCACGAGGCACAGCTCAACACAGAGCCTGTCAAACTGCTACTCACCCTAATAGATCTCTATTAAGGTGAATAGGACAAAGGAACAAAAGATCCCAGGTTCTAGTCCTCTAAGGGATTTAAACGTTGTTACTATAAAAGTAAAACAAGTAAAACACTCCTTGTGAATTTGACCCAAATGTATGAATGGCCTTTCTTTGACAATCCTTTCAAGGCTGCGGTTCTCCCTGTTGCTTGTGCACCTTTTTCTACCACACTTTTTTCTTCCACTCAACTTTCCATTAATATGCTTGGATACAGCACTCTGTGAACAGCCAGCTTCTTTAGCTATGACCTTTTGTGGCTTACCCTCATTCTGGACAATAATAATAATTTAACCCCTTCAACCCCGGGCCTGTTTTCACCTTCCTGCCCAGGCCATTTTTTGCAAATCTGACGTGTCACTTGGTGATACATGTGGTAATAACTTTGGAACGCTTTTACTTATCCAAGCCATTCTGAGATTGTTTTCTCGTCACATATTGTGCTTCACGACAGCAGTAAATTTGTGGCAAAATATTTCATTTTTATTTATAAAAAAATTCCAAATTTACAAAAAATTTGGAAAAATTTGCAAATTTACAAATTTCAATTTCTCTACTTTCAAAATACATAGTAATACTTCCAAAAATAGTTATTATTTTACATATGTCTACTCTATGTTGGCATCATTTTATAAATGTCATTTTACTTTTTTAGGACGTTAGAAGGCTTAGAAGTTTAGAAGCCATTTTTCAAATTTTCAACAAAATTTCCAAAACCATTTTTTTAAGCACCAATTCAGATATAAAGTGATTTTGAGGGGCTTACATAATGGAAACCACCCATAAATGACCCCATTTTAGAAACTACACCCCTCAAATTATAAAAAACTGCTGTTACAAACTTTGTTAACCCTTGAGGTGTTCCACAAGAATTAAAGGAAAATGGAGGTGAAATTTCAAAATTTCACTTTTTTGGTAGATTATTCATGTTAATAATTTTTTTCTTGCAACACAGCAAGGGTTAACAGCAAACTAAACCTCAATATACATTGCTCTGAATCTGCAGTTTACAGAAATACCCCATATGTGGTGGTAAACGTCTCTATGGGTTTGTGGCAGTGGTCAGAAGGAAAGGAGTGCCATATACGAATTTTGGAGGCAGATTTTTCTAGAATAGTTTTTAGGCACCATTTTGTAATTGAGAGACCCTGACGTACAGTGGAAACCCTCAAAAAGTGACCCCATTTTGGAAACTACACCCTTCAAAGAATATATTAAGGGGGGGTACTGGCCACTTTGACCCCCTAAGCATTTTACGGAATTTGGAAACACTTGGCTGTGAAAATGAAAAGTTTAATTTCTTCCAATAAAATGTTGCTTTAGCCCCAAATTTTTCATTTTCACAAGGGGTAACAGGAGAAAAGCACCCCATAATTTGTTCCCCATTTTCTCCTGAATACGGCAACACCCCATATGTGGTGGTAAACTGCTGTGGGGGCACATGGCAGGACTCAGAACAGAAGGAGCGCCATACGGATTTTGCAGCACAGATTTTGATGGATTGGACTTTTTGATCGCTTGGTATTACACTTTTTGTGAATCAAGGTGCAAAAAAATAGCTGTTTTGGCATAGTATTTTAAAAAAATTTTTTTACAGCATTCACCTGAGGGGGCAAATCATGTGATATTTTTATAGAGCAGGTTGTGGACGTGGCAATACCCAATATGTCTACCATTTTTATTTTTGTAAAATTTTACACATTAGATTTATTTTTGAACAGAATAAAATCCTTTTTTTTGTGTTGCCATTTTCTGAGAGCCATATTTTTTTTAATTTTTCTGGCGATTGTCTCAGGTAGGGTCTTATTTTTTGCGGGACAAGATGACGGTTTGATTGGTACCATTTTGGGTTAAATATGCCTTTTTGATCGCCTGCTATTACACTTTTTGTGAGGCAAGAGGGAAAAAAATGGCTGTTTTGGCATAGTTTTTTTAAAAAAAATTTACAGCATTCACCTGGGGGGCCATCTCTGTAATATTTTTATAGAGCTGGTTGTTACGGACACAGCGATACCCAATATGTCTAACATTTTTATTTTTGGAAAATTTTACACATTAGATGCATTTTTTAACAAAAAATATTTATCTTGTGTTGCCATTTTCTGAGAGCCATATTTTTTTTATTTTTTGGGCGATTGTTTTAGGTAGGGTCTCAATTTTTGCGGGACAAGATCACGGTTTGATTAGTACTATTTTGGGGTAAATATGCCTTTTTGATCGCCTGCTATTACACTTTTTGTGAGGGTAGGTGACCAATAAATGGCTGTTTTGGCATAGTGTTTAAAAAAATTTTTTTTTAAAGGGAGTCTGTCACCTCCTAGGCCCCTATAAAGTACATAAAGATGCCCATAGCACATGTTGTAACAACAGTAATGTTACCTTTGGCGCATTCCTCTGTGTTTTAAAAGTCCCAAAAACAGAGTTTTAAATTTATGCAAATGAATCGCCGCATGAGCCCGGAGGCGGCGTTTAGTTCTTGGAGCCCGGGCTCCAGTCCTTTTTAACATGCAATCCCCGCCCCCGCTACTGCCTCTGCCCGCCCTGCACCTCGTTCGGGTCCTCCTTCTCAGCCGGTGAGATCTCAGTCTCTCGCTGGGCCGGGGCATGCGCACTGACTTCGGCGATGCCGTGCCCAAAATGGGCATCACAGTGCGCATGCCCCGGCCCAGCGAGAGACTAAGATCTCACCGGCTGAGAAGGAGGACCCGAACGAGGTGCAGGGCGGAGGCAGTAGCGGGGGCGGGGATTGCATGTTAAAAAGGACTGGAGCCCAGGCTCCAAGAACTAAACGCCGCCTCCGGGCTCATGCGGCGATTCATTTGCATAAATGTAAAACTCCGTTTATGGGACTTTTAAAACACAGAGGAATGCGCCAAAGGTAACATTACTGTTGTTACATGTGCTTTGGGCATCTTTATGTACTTTATAGGGGCCTAGGAGGTGACAGACTCCCTTTAAGTTTTACACATTAGATGCATTTTTTAAGTTTTACACATTAGATGCATTTTTTTATTTTTTGGGCGATTGTCTCAGGTAGGGTCTAAATTTCTGCGGGATGAGATGTCGGTTTGATTGGTACCATTTTGGGGTAAACACGCCTTTTTGATCGCGTGATATTACACTTTTTGTGAGGCAAGGTGAAAAAAATGGCTGTTATGGCATAGTTCTTTTAAAATTTTTTTTATAGCATTCACCTGGGGGGCCATCTCATGTAATATTTTTATAGAGCAAGTTGTTATGGACGCGGCGATACCCAATATGTCTAACATTTTTATTTTTGTTAAGTTTTACACATTAGATACATTTTTAAATAGAATAAAATATTTTTTTGTGTTTTTTTTTACTGCGTTCACCTGGCGGGGTGGATGATGTGATATTTTTGTAGAGCTGGTCGATACGGATGCGGCAATACCTAATATGTCTACTTTTCTTTTTTTCCCTTTTTTTTTACAATTTTTTTAAACTTTCTTTTGGGAAAAGTGCACTTTTTTTAACTTGAAACTTTTATTTTTTGTAAAACTTTATTTTTTTCACTTTTTTCCCACTTTTTTGGGTCTGATCCCCTTTACAATGCATTACAATACTTCTGTATTGTAATGCATTGACTGTAAGTGTATTACCAGTGTAATACACTTACAGCCTGCTTCCTGTGAGATCCAGGGGGCTGGATCGCACAGGCAAGCAGGGATAGCAGCCACAATGCCTAAGGAAGGCATCGGGCTGCCATCCAAGCCATCGGGTCCCCGTCCCTGATGGACTCCCCTTCCTCCCGCCTGCATCGCATGTGCCGCGGTCAGCGCTGACCGCGGCACATCAAGGGTTAATACGCCCGCATCGGTGTTTTCACTGATGCGGGCGTACGCAGCAGGGGTCCGGCTACTGGGAACAGCCGGCCCCCTGCAGCTGAGCGCGCCGTAGTACTAAGGCGCTGGGCGGCAAGTCCCTTTCCGCAGCGCCGATGTACGGCGCTGGTCGGGAAGGGGTTAAAGGCTTAGGAATCCTTTGCAGGTGTTTTGTGTCGATCAGCTGATTACAGTGTGACACCACGAGTCTACAAGATTGAACTGTTTCACAGTATTCTAATTTTCAGAGATAATGACTTTTGGGTTTTCATTAGCTGTAAGCCATAATCATTAACATTAACATAAATAAACTCTGTTTGTAATGACTCTGTATAATATATGAGTTTCACCTTTTGAATTGAATTACTGAAATAAAGAGGTTGTCCAGTCCCAAAATCAAAATTCTTTTTATGTGCTCCTAACACCCCTCACCATGCATATATATGCCCCCAATACCTTTGTTTATATCTAGAGCTTCCTGTTTACAGGTCTGCGCTGCAGAGTGATAAGTCACAGGCTGGCCCCGCCCCCACACTGTTCAGTCTACAGGAGCTCTGCCCACTACACCTCCTGTCACCATGTTACTACACCCATACATGACTTCTTAGTTTGTAAATCCTCCCTCACCATTTAGGAATGCAATAAATATCTTGAATCACCAAGCATATCCAAACATATCTGTATCTAATCCTATCATGTATGATACAGCCTGCTATGTCTGATACACAACCTGTTGTCTGCGATACTGCCTGCTGAGCTGTATATCCTATCTTGTATGATACTGTCTGGCGTGCTGTGTATCTAAACTTATGTCAGATACATCTAATCCTACCTTGTATGATACTTCATCAACAACACTTCATCAACAATAAGTCCAAACACAGCAACCTTGATGCAAAAAGTAAAACTATAATGGGTGTTGGTATGTGGAGATATACACTACTACTAAAGTTAGGGGTATTTGGCTTTTGGATGAAATTTATGGAAAACATAGTTCATGTTAATATTATATCATGAAAGTAGGACCTTTAAGTAGAAGCATGCAATAGTGATTTCCTCATTTCAATTTATTGAAACAAAAGCCAACAACAGTGGTAGGTATATCCCCACAAAAAATGTCAGGGTCCATTCACACGAACGTATATATTTGCGGAGCCACCCCGGCGTGTGTTCCGCAGAGCTCGGAACACATGCCGTGCGGCCCCATTGAAAATGCCTATACTTGTCCATGCGCATGGACAAGTATAGGACATGCTTCAAAAGAGCCACGGCACGGAGCTAACTCCGTGCCGCAGCTCCCGGCCCCATAGAGGTGAATGGGGCTGCATCTATTCCCGCAATTTTGCGGATAGATACGGCCCCATTCACGCGGTCGTGTGAATGGGGCCTCAGTGTCTCAATAACTTGTCATGTGGCCTTGAGCATCAATCACAGCTCAACAACGATGTCCCACTCTGTTCACAAGTCGACTTATTGTCTGCTGAGGCGTGGCATCCCACTCTTCTTGAAGGGCGGCCCTCAGGTCATTGAGGTTCTGGGGTACAGAGTTACTAGCCTCTAAACAGCAACACAGCTGATCCCATAGGTTTTCAATGGGATTCAGGTCTACAGAAAGTGCAGGCCACTCCATTTGAGGTACCCCAGTCTCCAGCAGCCATTCCCTAATGATGTGGCCTTGATGAGCTGGTGCATTAACGTCCATGAAGATAAAATTAAAGGGGTATTCCCATCTCACAAATGTAGTTTGTATAGTTAGATATAGCCATACCAATATTATTACTAATAGAATGTATTTATATAAAATGTACCGTTTAGAGCAGTGGTTCTCAACTCCAGTCCTCGGGACCCACCTGCCAGTCAGGTTTTCAGGATTTCCTTAGTTTAGACCAGCTGATATAATTAGCGTCCATCCATCAAGACTTACCACAGGTATTCATTCTGTGGGATATTCCTAAATCCTGACTGGCAGGTGGGTCCCGAGGACTGGAGTTGAGAACCACTGGTTTAGAGGATTTCCCTATTTGTATATCCATTGTCCCACACACATCAGTCAGGCCGTTGCCCCTAGTTATGGCCACCGGAGCCATGTAGTACCGTGTTTCCCCGAAAGTAAGACAGTGTCTTACTTTCTTTTTATCCCCAAAAGCCCCACTATGTCTTACTTTCGGGGTATGTCTTATATTGGAAAAAAATTGTCAAATAGCTCATGTGGGCACAGCAAAGTGCAAACCTGTACCTATATGTAACCCAGTGTGATACAGTACCACCTGCTGTATTTAATCCAGTGTGACACCTGCTGATACCCACTGGGTTATATACAGCAGATGATACCCCAGTATGCCAGTGTGTATGTTTTACTGATGTATGATTAATACTGTGTGCATTACCGTATTTTAAGCAGGAGGCGGCAGTGACAAGTGCAGGGGACGGCACGGTGACGTATGGAGAGGGGGGGCGGCGCGGAAGTGGGCAGGAGGCGGCGCTCATTAAGATCAGAGGGAGGTGGCAGACGCGGCGACGTATGGAGAGGGGGACGGTGTGGACGTGGGCAGGAGGCAGCGCGCAGCTAGATGAGAGGGAGGGGGCAATACCCTCGTGTTTCCCCGAAAGTAAGACATATGTCTTACTTTCGGGGTATGGCTTATATTAGCCAACCCCCCTGAAACCCCCGATACGTCTTACAATCGGGGGTGTCTTACTATCGGGGAAACACGGTAGTAGTGGTGGCCGGCTTGCTCCTTTTCAAACCCGCTCTGAGGTAACTTCTGTATTGTGAATGCACATTCATTCTATTAGTAATAATATCGGTATGGCTATATCTAACTATACAAACTACATTTATGAGATGGGAATACCCCTTTAAGCTTATGTTGTTCATGCATAGGCACCATGACTAGATTAACAATGTTATTCAAGTAGTATGGACTTGTCACTGTACCATTCACAAAGTGTAGGGCAGTTCTATATTGACTAGACACACCTGCCCACACTATAACACCACCACCACCAAAGGCTCATCTGGTGACAACAGTGGCTGATGAATAGTGCTCTCCTTTGATGTCTCCAACATCATGGCAGCCATCATTTCTGCTCAGCATGAATCGACTCTCATCATTGAACAGCACTGAGGCCCAGTGGTCTATCATCAGGCGTACATGCTCCCTGGCCCATGCAAGATGATGACCACACTTTCCACCTTCTGTCCCTTCTCTCCACATCAGTCCCTCCCTCCTTCCCTCACCCTTGTTCAGTTCACATACACTTTATGACCTCATACATCACCCTGACCCATCTTCCTCCATTGTGCAGCATAAAAAAACACCAATATAAATCTTTCAACCACTTGCTGTCTCTTACTGTTCTCCTGCTACTAGCTGCATGGGATATTTCACCAAACCCTGGCACTCCCTCTGTTGCTAACTTCAGCTTCTCCTCTGCCACACACAGAAACCCCGAAAATCTTATTAATGTTCACTGCACATCCTCTCCTGTCTGTTTTAACTGCTTACTCTGGAACGCACAGTCGACTCATAATAAACTACCCACAATCCACGACTTCTTCCTCTCACCCTGTCTGAACTTACAGAAACCTGGCTTCAACCCTCGGACACTGCTTCCCCTGCTGCCTTATCCTATGGTGGACTTCACTTCTCCCATACCCCCAGACCTGATGACAGGTACGGTGGAGGAGTAGGCATACTACTTTCTCCACCATGCACATTTCAGGTCATTCTCTGCTCAATCTTAAACTTTAGTAACTCATTCTTCCCACTTTCTGACAACAATCTTCTTTCATTTACTATTAAAACCTTTCACTCTTCTCATGATAATCTTACTTTTCACACTTATAGAAACCTTCACACCATTAACTGCCAACAACTTATTGTCACCCTACAGTTAGCTCTAACCACAATCCCTCTCCTGTCCTGCCAATCATTACAACTAGGGATGAGTGAATCGACTATGATGCTTCATCCGAAGTCGATTCGCATAAAACTTTGTTTTAATACTGTACTGAGGGCGCTCTGTACAGTTTTAGTAAGTACTGGCTCCAATAAGCCGAAGTTATTACTTCACAAAGTCTCCCAAGACTTTGTGTACTAACTTTGGAAATTAATTTCTACTCTAAAAAAACTTTGTACCAAACTTGGGTTCAGTTCCAAGGTACCACTTGGAACCGAACCTGAGTTCGATACAAAGTATTGAAACAAAGTTTTATGCGAATGAAGCATCCGAAGTTGATTCGCTCACCCCTAATTACAACCATAACCTCAAAACCACCCTGGATGAAGCAGCTCCAGTGTCAATCCGATCCTCCCGACACAGAACACGGCAACCCTGCACACACCTGAAATACGTTTTCTCCAGCGGTGCTCCAGATGTGCAGAACGCTTATGGAGAAAATCCATGTATATAAGCAGACTTCTTCGGCCCTCAATATTACCAAACAGAAGTACTTCACAATCTCCTCACTCTCAAATAACCCAAAATGACTCTGAAACTTTTCATTCCCTTCTAAGCCCTAACGTTCCAGAACCTGTCACTGACCTCTGCACAGATTACATGGCCACTTGCTTCAGAGACAAGATTGGCAATATCTGTCAGGAAATAATCTCCCAGTTCCCAAATAATTTACATCCTCCTCCCACATGCTCAAAAAATGAAATAACATATAAGGAGGACTCTAATATACAGAGAAGAACCATATAAATGCTTTCTGGATCAATATTGTAAATGCAGTAAGGAAAAGCTATCCCTCAGATCAAAAAGAGGGACAAGAGGGACTTAGGTCAAAAAGACGGACACTTGAGAGGTCTGCATAAACCCTCTGAGCGCTGCGGATTATGTTGGCGCCATGTAAATAAATATTATCTATATCCTTTTAAGGTGCTCTTATTGTGGAAAGCAGTATCACAGAAACTCAAAAACTCGGCATATCGTCCCAGAGAATAAACGTGATCTGTTTCTTCACACTGTCCAAAGAACACTATAAAACGAGTCAGTATTCTTCAGGGCTGTAATCTATTTCACGGTGACAAGCCGCAGACTACAGAGAAAACTGCACAGTCATGCCACATAATATTGTCAATCATGCCCAGAAAATCTCTCTCTGACATAAGGACGGCAGCGGAGGGGTTAACCTTCCATGCAACGACCTCAATAAAACTGCTAAGTCACGGAGGGGAGCGACCCGAAGCCCCGCCCACATGACGAGGAGCCGCCGGAGAATGCCACTCCGCAGCTAGCAGAGCGCCGCAGACGACGCACGGGTCACGTGGTCTGCCGGCCGCCTCCTCATAACAAGAGTGCGGTGGGAGGAGCTGTGTGACAGAGCGGCGTGAGAGAGCGCGGGGCAGACTTTCTCACAGTCCGTCCGCTCAGCGCACAGCACCGGGGGCTCAGCCGCTGTCACGCACACTGCAGTTATGGGTCTCTTGTCTCAGGGCTCTCCCCTCACCTGGGAGGAAACCAAGAAGTACGCGGACCATGTGCGGCAGCACGGCATCATCCAGTTCCTGAACATTTACCACAAAGTGAAGGAGCGCCAGAAGGACGTGCTCAAGTGGGGCGATGAGGTGAGGACTCCGGCGCTTGTGTAACAGTGCGCCCACCCGGCTGGCTGCTGATTGGGCACGGGTGGTCAAGTGGCTCCCGGAAGGGAATCTCCTCAGTATGGTAGCCATGGCTGCGGCGTGCTGCGCTGACTGCTTTCCCCACTAGGTGCCTCGTGTGTCAGCTCAGCCCATTGGTAGCCCTGGCCCTTATCTACTGACTCATTCATCTAGGCCTGAGCGGGGCTCCTGGGGTGACAGGTGGGCCTTATGTCTGACCCATGAAAGATCTTGTAGGTAAGTACATTTTGGATTCTTGCTGCAGTAGGGCAGACTCATCCTGCCTGTGAAGACCCATATGGATACAGGTATGTCCAGTGTCAGGATTTGAAATAGAAAAGTGTAAAAATGACAGGTGTCCTGATGAACACGTCGTGCGCTGCTCTGGAGGCACACTAATGTTTAATTCTGCCCTTAAAGGGGTTAGCCACTTTCTAGCTAATGTTATCTAATGTATTAGAGTAAGACACTTAATGATATAATCTTTGTTCATATTTTGAGACATTTTCTATACTTCATAAAATATGCCCCCTTGTTGGCTAAGCCTTCTGTGCTGTCCACATAGAGGTCCTGTCCATAAGATGGCTGCTGATGGAGGGTCATGTAACCAGACATATCACCTTCATGTGATGTCTCCTCTATTCAGATACATTACACCTGTCATCTGTACTTGCACTGCTGAGAGTTTAGTGCAGGTGCTGTGTGTTTGAGTGGAGGAGGATGTCTGGTTACATGACCCTCCATCAGCGGCCATCTTATGGACAGGACCTCTATGTGGACAGCACCGAAGATTTACCAAACAAGCATGCGTGACTTATAATATACCAAGTGGCAGAGAATATCAAGAAAGGCTGTGTTAGTAAGTGCCATATGGCATCTTACGTACACATTGATCACAGGTAGCTAGAAAGTGGTCAGCTCTTTAGAAACTTTGTGCGGACGTGTCCATGTACATCCATATGACGGTTTCAGCCGATGGTACACAGGTATCGCGTTCACAGGTGGCACATTGTCTGAATGCTCTGTTTAAGGTGGGTTTACATGAGCCAGTTATCGGGCAGATTATGGGAAATGACTGTTCCTGTGAACGCTCGATCCTGACAACCTGCCCGTGTAAATGTGCCGCCGATCGTCAGGCCGTGCTGTGTAAACAGCGATCTGTTGCCGAGAAGCAATGCGCCTGCATGAGGACGAGCGAACACAGTAATGTTCTCTCATACTGTGGAGGGGATCGCTGTATGTAAACATGGAGGTCTTCTTCACTGAGCGAGCAGGAACGCTTCCTACATTGTGCGGTGTAAACCTGCCTGTAGTGTGGGGTGTTGATGGTTGGATTGTTTATGTCCATCGCAGTCCGCTCACGTGAGTATGGCGTATGTAAGCTGCCAGATCCTATGTATGTGATCAGGGTCGTCATTAAGGCTCCATTCACACGTCCTGGTTTTCTTTCCTGATTCGATCCTGATTTTTTTTCAGGACCCATTGAAATGAATGGATCCAGATCAGGATCAGGAAAGAAAAACAGGACGTGTGAATGGAGCCTAAAGAGGACCTCTCGTCTGACACGTCCGTTTTAGTAACACTTTGCATTCCCATGTAATAACAATTCTGAAGTCTGTTGTTCCGTTCCTCTATTGTAGTTACTAGCAGTTTACAATAAAGGTCCAGTTGGTTACCAGTTGAGGGGGTGTTCCTGCATAGTGTGACACTGGCAGCACTGATTGGATAGTGTCAACAGTTAGGGGTGTGACCCTGCACAGCCTAACACCACATATGGACCTTCTGTACTAACGGCTACTAACTTATTCACAACTTCTAGCAGGAATAATAAAGAAATGGCACATCAGTCATAAGAATAGATTCTCCAGACTTGATTATTTTAAAGCTCAAATATGAGCTAATGTGTTTTTTTTGTTTTTTTTGTTTTTTTTTTTTTCTTTATGAGCAATTAGGGATTTACTAGATGGCTGTTGCAAAACTACAACTCCCAGCATGCCCGGACTGCCTTCAGCTATCAGCCTACAGCAGGGCATGGTGGGAATTGTAGTTTTACAACAGCTGGAGAGCCGCAGGTTGGCCATGCCTGTACTAGATGGAGTTAAATCCCAAAATTGCTCATTTCTTATCCTGGCCTGCCATCTAGTGGCCAGAATAAGAATTGCAGTTTGAAAACTGTAATCCTCACCAGCGAGGATTACAGTTTTCATATGGTGTACAGACACCCTGATTGGCCACTCGGGGCATCTGTACACCACCCGGAAGCGTACGCTTCCGGGTTCAGACGCATCCTGATGCCGTGATCACGGCATCAGGAAGATGCCGCCGATGGCGGTAAGTAGCGGCAATGACTTGCCGCTACTTGACGCCCGCCGCACCGCGAGCAGGTGTCATGTCCCAGCGCCGTACATGTACGGCGCTGGTCGGGAAAGGGTTAAAGGGGTTTTTGGGTTCACTAGGAGCCTGGACAACCCTCAGGATCTGTCTGCAATAAACAGCTGGTAAGCAGGGTCGTAGCTAAAGGCTCATAGGCCCTGGTGAAAGAGTTCAGCTTGGGCCCCTTTCCCGCAGTGCTTTGTGTGTCTTCTTATGTAGGCACAAGGGTCTTTGGGCCCCCTCAGGCTCCTGGGCCTGGTAGCGACTGCTACCTCTGCACCCCTATAGCTATGCCCCTGCTGGTAAGTGCTTGCCTGACAGATCCCCTGCAGCTGCTTTGGTTCTACCAGCCGGGCTGTATTTACCTGTCTGCAGCGGTGATAACCTGTCTACAACCGCCTCAGCGGTGCACCGGACAAGGCCAGTCATTGGCTGCAGTCGGATATATGGAGCCTGGCCGGGAGAACTGGTGCAGGGTCTGTCAGGTAAGTACTCACCAGTTCTTTATTGCAGGCAGATCCTTTGTGTTATCAGGTTTCCTCCTGTAACCAGACGGCCCCTTTAACGAATAAGTCCCTAATGAGGTCCTCCGGACTGTCACCTAGTGGCAGATGCTGGTGAGGTAAGTAGAGTCGGGCTGGTTCTCTTTAAATGTTGCCGATGGTCTCTTGTGTCCAAAGGTAAAGTATGGTTAACCACAAATGACTTGACTGTAATAATTTACAGCGTTCATTACTTTAAAGGGATTTTCCAGTTAACATCGGCATCTTTTCTGTAGGTAGCTGTAACTTTCCTATGGATGATCATCAGCGGGTCTCGTGCTGCCCTCAGAGAGGTTCCCTTTAAATCCATAGCACATGCACAGTGACTGTAACACTCCATTCACATGTGATGGGTTTTCACACAAACTAGATTTCATGCAGAAAATCTTCAGCAAATGAGAACATGGCCTTAGACTTTCTATATACTTCGCCCCTTAGTATCCACTCCTAATTTTATATAAATGCTGTACTGTGTGACCAAAACCTCAACGCTCAAGATTTTCTGTTAAAACGGTGCGAAACTGCAATGCATTTCTGAAATTACTCAACTTTGATTAAATGGGCTCTGCTGCACACTGTCAGTAGTACAGATCAATATAAGAAACGGAGAACACTGCTGCTTTCTCCACACCCTGCACTGATCATTAATCTATAAATCCTGCGTGGGGGGATCCAAATGGCCTGCAAAAATGAGCCATTATTCAGCTCCATAGTCATTAAAGGGGTTCTCCGGGAATTAATAAAATAAAAATACGTAAATATTACTTTATTATAAATATATTCCCAAATACCTTTTATTAGTTATAATGGCTAGTTTTTTCTGAGGAGCAATCATTAGGAGAAACAAAATGGCCGCCGTCCTATTAGTACACACAGAACCTGTCCTAATCACATAGGAGGGCAAGTTACTTCACAACACTGAGGTAAAGAGCTGCCTCATCCTCCTCTACTCGTCAGGGATTATGATCCTGAATACAGTTTAATATATTTAGCTGAATCTCTGTAGGAATGTAGTTCATGAGGAGGCATGAAGTACAGAGAGGACGGACAGGACAGTGGTAATGGAGACTGCATACAAGTGCTGCTGCTCATCAGTCACATCTGCTCATGAACTCCATTCCAACAGAGATTCAGCTGAAGATCTTATAAGTATTCAGGATCATAATCCCTGACAAGCAGAGAGGAGGATGAGGCAGCTCTTTACCTCAGTGTTGTGAAGTAACTTGTCCTTCTGTGTGATTAGGACAGTTTTTGTGTGTACTAACAGGACGGCGGCCATTTTGGTTCTCCTAATGATTGCTCCCCAGACAAAACGAGCCATTATAAATAATGAAATTTATTTGGTAATATATTTACAATAAAGTAATATTTAAGTATTTTCATTTTCTTAATTCCCGGAGAACCCCTTTAATATAAGTTACTTTGGGATCCAAAGAGATTTATTTTTTTTTTTCCCCCCCCCCAAAGGAAAGAAAGAAGGAAAACATATATATATATATATATATATATATATATATATATATATATATATATATATATATATATATATATAATTTTTTTTTTTTTTTTTTTTTATTGCTGTAATTATACTGACCCAGAGAATGACGTCCACAAGACAGGGGATAACTATTAGATTGCTTGGGGTCCCGTACTCCCTACAGTCCACGTGAAAAGAATGGAGTAGCCCACCGCACATGCCAGATACTGCACTCCACTATCTCCAGAGTTCCCATAGAAATGAATAGAGCAGCCGCACACATACCCGACCGGCCGCTCCATTCATTTCAGGGGGCTGCAGGTGGTACAGGGCCCCTGTTCTCGTGATCAGTAGGACCCCCACCAATCTTATCCCCTCTCATGTGTAACTTCAAACAACCAGAATACTCCTTTGACATGCTATTTTTACCACATGGGGAACGGCGTAAACATAAAACCATGGTAGAATGGCGTTTTATTTCCACTTTAGCGTTTTCCAGATTCCCCCTGTATTATATGGAAGTGGCGCCCTTAGAAAGTACAACTGCAAAAAAACAGCCCCTATTTGGCTATATAAATGTAAGTTATTGCTCCTGCAGGGCAAGGAGATAAAAACAGAACGTGGCTGCGTCGAATAGGCTAAAGTCTTACCTGAGCGTCAATGGTTAAAACTCTGGATTTTAATTAAAAAGGGATCTTTCTTTAAAACTATTGGTGGCAAATAAGTGCGGTGATGTAATTGACATTTTTGCGGATGGCAGGTCTCCATCATTCCAGCTCTCGGCTCTTTGTATGGAGCTGCTACACTAATGTGATTAGAACTTGAGACGTTTCCAGAGACTTGTTTGTTCTTAACAAATCCCATATTATATCTTCTGCTGGAATACTTGGAGGACAAAAAGGTTTTCATGTCTTCATTCAGCTATAGTTGAAATAATTCATTATTAACTTTAAAGGTGTCATCCCATGATTAATGGAATCTAATACATTGCAATCTCTTTCTTAGGCTACGTTCACACATGAGCTAAATGTGCACCGTATCTGGCCTAGCCGAATAGGGCCGTGCACTGCTGTAGTCCATTGACTATAATGGGATGGGCCCGGATAAGGCATTCGTGCTGGTAACCTGCCGGCTCCCATTAGTCAGGCCGGATACAATGGACTCCAGCAGGCCTTTCCTCTGCCGGATAGCTTTAGCGCAGATGTGAAATTCCTCGATTTATTTTAAAGGGAATCTGTCACCAGTGACCTTCCTATCCAACTGTTTGCATAGACTCCGATCTTTAGTTTTTCTTTTGATTCTCGGCTGTTCCTTAAAGTAGAACTCCCGACAAATTTTATTCCATGTCCTGCTAGAAATGTACATGATGTAATCTGTAGCGAATGTCATTTTCTTACCAGTGTCTGAATTTTTGACTTATATCATCCTGAAGTTTCTTATCTGTGTCATGTGACCAGCAATTAGACCCACCAACTCACACATAGACTTGTGTGGACAGGAAGTCTAATTCTCTATGTATTCATATGAGACTGAAAGTGAGGCTCCCATAGGAATGAATAGAGCAGTTACTGGCTTTCTGTCCTGGGTCAGTTGGAGGTCAGGGAGTTGGTCACATGACCCAGCTACAATAAGAAGAGAGGTTTTTACTCACAGAAACAGTCACTGATAAGAAAATGACAATCACTACAGATTATATCATGCACCTTTCTAACAGGTCAGAGAATAAAAGTTTTTGCCGGAGTTCTTCTTTAAGATACTTTTTCTTATTAGGCCTTACAGGGCTTTGGTGCAGTAAAGGCTTCACCATTGCTCTTGTTGCACCCGACCACAGCCTATTTCTGTGGTGCTGGACAAGGCCAGGCAGTGGCAGAGCGGTGAAGGAGGTGCTGACAGAAAGGAGCAGAGCTTGGAAGCCGCATTAGTAATAGTGAGGCCTCATTGCACCAAAGGCATAACTTGAATATTAAGAAAAAGTATCGCAACTCTGGAAAAGACTCAGATCTACAAAAGAAAAACCACTTTCTAATCAGGAGAACCACCGCTACGTGTCTATGCAAACGGCTGGATAGGGAGGTCGCTAGTGACAGATTTCCTCTACATATATTATAATGTTGCATCTTGGAATCTGAATGTAGCAATCAGTATTCGTTAAAAAGCGTGCAATCTCATTAGGCCATGGTAAAAATAAAATGTACTTAACCCACCCAATCAATAACTACACAATCTAATTTCAATATCCATTTACTACTCGTTCACACAGGAAGGGATATGGATAATTAAAACCATTGTGTGCAGATTGTCTTTAGCCGTTCTGGGAAAGATGTAGATTTGTAATAAAAAGTGTTATAGCATCTATGTAAACTTTTTTTTTTTTTTTTTTTTTTTTTTTTTTTTCAGGTGGAATACATGTTGGTTGCCTTCGATCATGAAAACCACAAGGTACGATTAGTGCTTAAAGGAGAAGAAATGCTTGATACACTTCAAGGCCGAGGTGAAAAAATAAACCCAAAGTATGTGTTAACTTTTAAATTTTCTTTTATTTTTTTTTTTTAGTCTTATTTTTTTCCTTTCTATGCTATTGATTTAGTTCCATTGCTGATTTGATACCCCTTCTGCTATAAATATATAATTTGTATGAAATATTCACCTTAGGAAACGGTTAGGGCCGTTCACACGACAGAGTGAATGGGTCCGCATCTAGTTCGCAGTTCTGCGGAATAGATTCGGCCCCATTCATTTCATGGGCAGCATTAGATCGCGGACAGCCGCGGCTCCACAAAAAAAAGATAGGACGTGTCCTATTCTTGTCCTCAATTGCGGACAAGAATAGGCATTTTGTATGGGGTGCCGGCCATGTGTGTTTCAGCAAATTGGCCAGCATCCGTGTTTTTGCGGATTTGCGTTTTTGCAGACAGATGTCTGAACGGCCCCTTACAGTGGGAAGAGCTACTCAAACCACATGTTAAATGTTGCAAATGTATGAATTTGCTCTCAGACTAAGGCCTAGTGCCGCTGTCATAGTAGGTTGTTTGCTGAAGTTTGAATACCAGGGACAGGGCTTCTCATCCAAGGAAAGGAGGCTCTTCCTGTGTACAGTGACAAAGCTAGCGTGCACAGAGTGGCTAGGACCCGCCCTCAGTGCTCCGAACAGCTCATTTGCATATTGCCACAAAGTGCTTATTTTGTCTGAATGCAGCAACAGATCCCATAATGAAGGTACTGTTACAATACTTTCTGGAACCCCTGGAAGGAAAATACCCAATTTTATATGCAAAATAGTGCTGACTGGCTCCCTTCAGCTGTTTGCTACATGGGGTTTCAATGCCACAATTTCTGATGTCATGAAACTGCACCACGTAGGACATATGTGGAATGAGCAAGAAATTTACATACCTAATATAAATTAATTTTGCTGATGCAAAATATTTTCCACTGCAGAGGAACCTTGTCAAAGTGAAATTGGCTTTAACCTGTTCCCAAAATCTTTCATATATGTAAAGCAGAGCGGCTGGGTCAGTGCTGTCACACAGCTGAGTGTTGTTCAGAGGCAACTCTGATTACGGACATTTAGCCACTCGGATCCCATGGTTAGTTGTGACCCCTGTGTCTGAGGGATCATTTACCGGGAGCAGAGTTCTGAAGGCTCCCATGCCTGAAGTTTCTATCCAGCCGTAGGGACATAGCAATTTTTTTTTCCCATGTACTTCAATGCTAAACTGTTGCAGTCTACATTTGAAGCAATCTGATTGCATGTTAACGTCCCCTAGGGGAGCTAAAAATAAAGTAAAACAAAAAAAAAAACTTAAAAATATTTAAAAAAAAAAAGCCTTTCCCAATTTTACATGTAAATAGATTGATTTCACAATGTGTGAAAATACCTGAACTGTCAAAGTATGAAGTAATTAAAGTTAGGACAGGAAGGGAACCTGACGCCACGAAATATGCATTGTGATCGACAGGCAACATGTTATAGTGAAGGAGAAGCTGAGAAGATTGATATATATACTCTAAGAAAAGATTCAGCAAAATCATTTAATTTATTAATTTAAACGTGTACGTATTTTGGGCTTAAATGAGAAGGAAGCGTTCCTGACAGTCGGCTGCTCGCTCAGTGAAGGAGACCGCTGCTGTTACATACTTACCCCTTCGCAGGATGAGGGGTCGCTTTAGCCATAACTAGTCTTCAGAGTCATGATTTCTGGGCAGCATATAACTGATGTTCCTGCACGAACGACCGGATCATCCAATAAACAAGTGTTTTTGCTCGTTCATCGGGAGATCGGCGCCACATTTAGACGGGCAGATTGTCAGGAACCAGCGTTCACAGGAACGTTTGTTTCCAATGATCTGCCCAAATGTCGGTCCGTGCAAATCCATCTTGAGTCATGTTTGTGGTCTTAGTGATAACTGTATGCACAGTCATGCAGAGGTAGCTGTCAATCACTGTGTAGGACCACCAGTATGACCCCCTCATTCTGGACAAAGCAGAGATTTACTGTAAGTGAATAAAACGATCAATCTGCTCCGCTCCTCCATAACATGCTGCCTGCAGATTGCTCTGCATTCTCGTGGTTCGCTATGAAAGACTTTAACACAAGAATTTATCATAGACCATCGTCTAGGCTCAGGATAGGTCATCAATATCAAATGGGCGGGGGTCCGACACCTGATCAGCTGGTTGAAGAGTAAAACTCATTCGTGCAGGCACCTAAATTATCGTTTCTGGGCAGCAGATCTTGCGTTCTAAACTGGAGGTGATCACCACGTGCAAATGCACCTCCAGGAGTGGACTGGGGGGGAAAAACCAAAATGTGGTCCAATGTTGTAGGCCGGTCCAAATTGACAGAAGGTTGGGCAATAGAAGTAGGGGGGACCTGCAATACCGTAGTATAGAAGAAAATACCACCCCAACAGAACCAGATACCACATTTAAGCACATGATACTACCTTAGCAGCACCACATTCCACGCTGCAGCACAAACTACTACCCCACTGGAACGAGATACCTGAGTGCAGCACATAATACTGCCGCCCGCTCACAGTATCAAACTGTATCGTCGTCCTGAACGCGGCAATACAGTTGTATTCAGGAGGACTCCTGTGGCCGCTGGCCCGGTGTGTGAGTGCTTGATGCTCTTAGATTAATGCTGAGGGCATCGGCCCACCAGGAAATTACCCTGTGGAGTCTATGACCAGTTCACCCATGTTCACCTCCACTGAGCAAACTGCCGACTATCGGGAGGAACTCTTCGGGACAATCTGGTGCTTATCTGGACGTGCCTTACACTGACTCATGACTACATTATCAACTAGTGGGCTTGCTCCAACACACTGTTATCTATATGTGCAAATACAAAGAGAACACTGTGGACTTTCCTGATACTTGAGCAGTCGGGATTACACTATCCCAGCACCACTTGCCTCGGCCATTAGTCAGTGTAAGAGTAAGGCCCCTTTCACACGGGCGAGATTTCCGCGCGGGTGCAATGCGTGATGCGAACACATTGCACCCGCACTGAATCCTGACCCATTCATTTCAATGGGGCTTTTCACATGAGCGATGTTTTTCACGCATCAGTTCGCTGTTGCGTGAAAATTGCAGCATGTTCTATATTCTGCGTTTTTTCCTGCAGCCCTGGTCCCATTGAAGTGAATGGGGCTGCGTGAATAACACATTGCATCCGCACACAAGTTCGGATGCAATGCGTGATTCACTGATGGTTGCTAAGAGATGTTGTTCGTAAATATTCAGTTTTTTTATCACGCGTGTGAAAAATGCATCGAAACGCTTCGCACCCACGCGGAAAAAACTGAACGAACGTACGCAATCGCAGAAAATCCGCACGCATCCAGACTGAATCCGTGACGCCCGTGTGAAAGAGGCCTAACTGCTCCCTTCTGAACAGCACGAGGGAGCAGAAACAAGGAGGTGAGACGGCGTGTCAATTCTTCGTGCGATTCCACACCTGTAGAGTGCTTTTCCCCATATCCTTCAATAGGTCTGTTAACATGAACAAAATCCTCACCAATAAAAAGTTGCCAAAACAGTTTTTCTGCACATTGTGCAGTCGTCATTAGACGATAGCACAGAAGACCACGCTGAAACTTTGTCTTTTATGCACCCCATACATCTCAATGGGAGGCAGCGCTGAGGATCACAGAGCGGTGGCTTAATGGTGCGGCTGCGCTGACGAGGGATGTGTCCCTTCTCTCCGTGGCTATAATCAAATCCGCACCAAAAACGCGATAAATAGTGCTGATATATATATATATATATATATATATATATATATACACACACAGCATGTGGATGAGAAGTAAAAAAATTCTGTAAATCACTGGTTTGGCCACATAAATCCGGGACAGCAAATCGGTCATGTTACCCGAGCTTTAGACGCTACTCTTGATCCCGTCCCTGTGAAACAAATGATAGATCAGAGACGCACTAAACTGCATAATGGACACAATACTGACTGCTGTTGGCATAATAGCTGGTATTGATCGGGAAATGGCTTGTATAAGATTGAGAATTTAAAATGATCGGTTCAGAAAGACTTGATACAGCGCTAATACACCTGATGGAACAGAGCCCGGGGACCCTTATAGACACAGTAAAAATCCTCCCTTTTGAGGTCCTTCTCCGTACAGTTTTAGAATGTACTGCCTCCGATGAGGTGAAGTCTATTAGTTACACGTTGAATAACTTTGGAAATTATTACAGTAAAAAAGCAGAGTTCGGTTCCAAGTTATGAAGTGGTTTTTCACTGTAATAATCTCGTGCGACTTAGTGAATAACTTACTTTAGCTTATAGAATGCCATACATTGTAATACTGTATGGAAATGAATCTCTGTACAGTGTTATAATGAATTTTCTAGCGACGCGGCTTTGGATGTCATTTATCTCTACAACCAATCATCTGGAAACTTCTCCAATAGAAGTCAGTGAGGTCAGCCCCTGTTTGGTATGTCTATGGGCCTTGTGGCTGTTAAGCGTATCTCTGAACAGGAAGCCTTGACGTATTTTGGGTGTAGTCCCCACTGTAACCAGACAATTTGAGGGTATAAACACCCCGACTTGTTGCAGATTTCAAAATCTGGCCTCAAGGTCATATTCTGCACAATGTACTTGGTAAAAAAATCTGGTTGGATAGTGTCTGACTGTGCAGGTACCTGTACATTGAATATGGCTGTTAATAAGTGCCAGACCAGGGATTGGCGGAATTATAGTAATGGCCGAGCAGGCTGCTTTCTGCTGTTTCTGTAACTCCCATAACGTGTGCTACACTATATGCGTAGCTCATATAAACTCCTATGGGAGTCTGGGAAATGGCGCAGCCAGCTCAGCAGTATCTGTAATGGCTCAGGTTGCTGAGATGTGAATAAACCTTTTAAATAACTGGACATCGTTAACAAAACTGAATTTTCTAAGTCTCCATAAACACTTAGGGCTTGTACGTTAGACATCGCATTCGTCCCATTCGTTTGTGAGACTTGGTACCGGGCAATTCTGTCCGTATCCATTGCTTATTTGCAGTAGACCAATGTTTAATGTGTTTTCTTTATCCCATATTTAGCCATCCGACGCTTTGGAGACCAGAGTATGGCAGCTATATGATTGAGGGGACTCCTGGACAGCCCTATGGTGGAACAATGTCAGAATTTAATACGGTGGAAGATAATATGAGGAAACGACGCCAGGAAGCCTCCTCTTTGCTTTCAGACGACGTCTCAATTTGCACCATAACTTCCTTTCCGAGGTAAAATGTGGTTTATTCCATTGACAATAGTGATGTGTAATTAAAGAGCATCTCTCAGCAGGATCAACCCCATCGAACCAGTCAAAGCCTGGTAAGGTTGATGCTGATGAGTAAAACAATACTTGATTACGTAGAGAAGGTGGAAATGTTCTGGATGGCAGTCCTTCATCTGCATTCCACTAATTATTGAAACTCCCAGACGATCGTGGGAACCTTAAACCTTAACTCTTATTTCATATCCCATAAAACAGGGATGCCCTCCAGCTGTTGCAAAACTACAACTCCTAGTATGCCTGGACACCCTACAGCTATTAGGGCATGCTGGGAGTTGTAATTTTGCAACAGCTGGATTGCAGCATCCCTGCCATAAAATTATAATATATCGTCCCACCTACATGAATGTCGATTTCTTCAGGCTGTTATGGAAGGATAATTAACCAGCAAATCAGCATTGTATTCCATGGGTATCGTACTATAGTGTCTCACTGAGTGTATATGAGTAAACATATACTGTAATAAGGATATGGGTCCACCCGTGTGGTGATCGGTGTCCCATCCACCTAATCTCACTCTGCTTGTCAATTGTTATTGGGGGCAGTATATCCGGGGTTAACAAACAGCCACAACCTTTAGTGGTGGTCGCCTCCCACCAGTATATGCCCAATGCATGTTTGTTACTGCTGATAACAGGATAACCTGACATCCCTGAGTAACTTCACTTAAAGAAGAACTCCGGCAAAAACTCTTATTCTCTGAGCTGTTAGAAAGGTGCATGGTATAATCTGTAGTGATTGTCATTTTCTTATCAGTGACTGTTTCTGTGAGTAAAAACCTCTCTTCTTATTGTAGCTGGGTCATGTGACCAACTCCCTGACCTCCAACTGACCCAGAACAGAAAGCCAGTCACTGCTCTATTCATTCCTATGGGAGCCTCACTTTCAGTCTCATAGGAATACATAGAGAACTAGACTTCCTGTCCACACATAAGTCTGTGTGAGTTGGTGGGTCTAATTGCTGGTCACATGACACAGATAAGAAACTTCACGATGATGGAAGTCAGAAATTCAGACACTGGTAAGAAAATGACATTCACTACAGATTATATCATGTACATTTCTAGCAGGACATGGAATAAAATTTTTGTCGGGAGTTTTTCTTTAATACGTAAATTAGGTTTTTGGCTCCTCAAGAGGTGGTTTCTTTCCTTCGGAGTACCAGAGCACTTCTGCTTTGCATTCATAGCCACTTTCCTTTCTCTCCTTGAATAACAGGACCAGGTATCTCATCTGGCCCTGTAACTTTCGCCTCAGTTGTAGACTATTGCTCATGCACCATGTCGTCCTCCCACCCGAACGAAGCCAATAATCTCCTGTTCCAGGTGAAGGATGACGTCATTGGCACATGCACAGTAGTCATCTGCAGTGCTGGGGAAGCAAAAATGGATGAATGTTGTGCGTGCGCTGATAGAGTAGTCTACGGCTCAGGCATGAGACTGCATGATCAGACAAGATTCCTGACCCTGCCAATCATCGGGAGAAGTGAGTGGCTATCTGTGCAAAGGGGAAGAGCTCTGGTGCCCTGAGGGTCTTGGTCCTGCCCCTTGGTTTCTGAAGACCTAATTTACACACAGCGAAATTACTCGGGAACAGTGCATTTGATTTGCTTAATTTCAGGTATTGTTTTATTCAGCAGGGTCAACCCCACCAGGCATTATGTACGGTTACACACTTTTATTGCTAACAAGGGGCCTAGCCTCTTGTTAACAATAAGGGCTGTTTCACACGAGCAAGTCCATTGTGGGAATCTCTTTCCATGTATGAGCATGATCTTCTGTTCTGGACTTGCAGGATAGAGAATCATAGTGACATAAAGCAATCAGTACGGTCCTGCAGAGGCACACAGCATTATAAATCATGATATAGCTGTGCGCTCCTGCAAGTCCAGAACAGTGGCTCACACTCCTACACGGAGCATGATTCCTTCAATGGACTGCACAAGTGTTAAAGTACAATATTTATATTAAAAAAAAAAAAAAACGGAAGCTTGACACAATAAAAAAAAAATACAATGAGCACTGAGGCCAGCGAAGGATATTCTTTACAATCTTGCCAAAATGACTGCGTACATGGCAGCGCTGGTGCTTTGCAGCTTTGAATCCGACCGAGGACGTCCTCTGCATGGAGTCTGCACGTTCTCCCCGTGTTTGTGTGGATTTCCTCCGGGTACTCTGGTTTCCTCCCGCACTCCAAGACATACTGATAGGGAACTTAGATTGTGAGCCCCATTGGGGACAGCTTGATGCTAATGTCTGTAAAGCACTGCGGAATATAGTAGCGCTATAGAAGTGCATGAAATAAAGTGCAGAGTGTAAATGTAGTAGAATTCATAAGACAAAGATCCTAAAATCACAAAACCTAAACGGTGATCAAGGGTGTGTAGTAGACTACAAAATGGGTATAAATTCTCTGGTGTAAAATGGTGGATTCTGTCGACAGATGCTTATTAAAGGGTAACTGACTTTTACAGCTTCTCACAAATCAACTTCTGTGTTTGCTGGGGACAGTGTGAGTATCCGCCCCAGTGCTCTGGTCTGCCTATATTGACTTCTAGCTGCCCCGTGTGCTGCTCCTGCATCCAGCAATTCTCCTCAAGCCTGGGGGCGTGTCAAGGACGGATTGGGAACTTAAAGTGGCCCTGGAAAATTACTAAAAGTGGCCCCAGTTTGTAGTTGGATCCAAATTGATGGAAGGCGGGGACAGCAATACCATATTGTGGCACATTTTACAACCCCACAGAGCCAAATACCACAGTCCATCACAAAATACTGCCAGCAGCACAAAATACATCCCCGAAAACTTCCACTAACCGGTCGTGAGGAGGGCCCAGGCGGCCCCCTGGGCATCGACCCACCGGGAAATTTCCCTGTAAGGTCTATGGCCAATCCACCCCTGGGGCGTGTCCACACACAGGCAGTCTGCCAGTACTATACTGCTCTAGACTTCCTTTCCCATACTTCTAAGCCAACCACCAGTGAGCTCTACCCTAATCCGTGCACCTATTCCCGGTACACATGGTGTGTAAGAGACGGTTATCCTCAGAGCACACAGGTCTAGGACTCCCAATACGTATTATCATGACAATATAGAGAGGGATAGTTTGAGAGGAAAGATCCAGATGACAAGGACTCATTGCATCAGTTTTCATAGTCTTTGCCCCGGCTGTACTGTAATCAGTCGTTCCAGTGAGGGATGCTGACTTATGAGCTGAAAACAACACATGCAGAGGCACTGAAGCACGTCATAAATGAAATCTATTATGACTGGAGTAAGAAATGCACTTGTGAACGAAGAATTGGTTGTCATACACAGTAAACGGCAGTCTGAGATGCTGAGCATTCTGCAGTGTTGCCCTGGGAAGGGGCCTCTTTACTTGGCTCAGAAGTCCACTGATCTCCAGGGTCAGCCAGTAAGACACACCAACTTCATTCAGTCTATGCTGCCAAGGACGGGATTCACCTAGTTACAGTTGAGTGGAGAGCAAAACTGTTAGAAAGGAGACCCCTAGCGGCAGAAATTTTGCATGTGTTTTTAAGGCCGCATTCAGATGGCCGTAGAATAGCGGATCTGCAATACCACGGATGCAGTCCCGGCGCAACTTGCGGAACACATGCCTATTCTTGTCCGCTGTTGCGGACAAGAATAGGACATGGTGTTTTTTTTTGTTTGTGCGGAGCCACGGCACAGCTGCCCGTTCTCATTGCAGTGAATGGGGCCTCATCTATTCCACATGTGAATGGGCTCTAAGTTGGATAATTTTTTTATCAAAATGATTTACAGCTTTGTTTAGTTTCACCTAAATTGACCATTAAGATAAAATTGAAACTTTAGTGAACATTTAAAAAAAAATGTTTTCTGGAATTTCTGCATTCCTTAAAATACCCAAATTTAGTATGTTTCTTTATATAAAGGCTACTCACTGTGGTAAAACTGCAGTAATGTATATGAGCTTTCATTTAAAAATCATGGCTGCCTGTGACCTGGTACTAATCCTCCTATTCCTTCTATGGTTTTAGACTGGGATGTCCTGGATTTACTTTGCCAGAATTTCAACCGACTCCAGTGGAACAAGGAGCCTCCAAGTCTCTCTTCTTTCCAGATGAAGCGATTAACAAGCATCCTCGGTTTAGGTACATGTTGGGTTCAATAATCTGTAGAACTTTGAATATTGCTCGGAAATATTCAACTCGGGTGAAATTCCCAACGTTAGATCTGTTTAGAGCTACGTCTGTTACTATATACAGCTAGGAAATCTTGTTTCACGGCAGAAGAAAATAAACCTTATTGCAAGTATTTTATGAAGGTGGGAAGAAATGTTTTTTGAATTTCTGTTTTGCAGTTTGGTTTAGTTTATTATCACGGCTCATGGATACAGGTTAAGGTTTCATGCACACAGCCTTGTCCGTGTGTCAGTCCACAAACCATGGATCTGCAAAATACGGGCACCTTCCGTGCGCACTCTGCATTTTTCCCAATTCCATCACTAGAAAGGACTATTCTCGTCCACAGAATAGGACATGTTCTATAATTTGCAGAATGGCCACACAGATCCCCAAGAAATACGGATGTGTGCCTGGCCCCACAGAAATGACTGGGTCGGTGTGGATAGCACATGGATGAAAAGTACAGTCGTGTGACTGAGGCTTAACTCTTGGCTTTTCTTTTACACAGTACGTTAACCAGAAATATTCGACACAGGCGTGGTGATAAAGTGGCCATTAATGTTCCAAGTAAGTATACGCTTTAAGTTGTCAGTTATTACTAACTTGTTACAGTGCCCCCTTCTTTTTTTTCTTATTTCCTTTATTTTTTAACAGATAATAGGAAATAATGTGTAGTAGTAAATAAACAATTCTACTGCATTGATCAAATCTTCTCACTACATTTTTCTTCAGCTTTCCACCAGCTATTAAAAAGTGCAGTGCACACAGACCCATACAAGCCAATGGTACTATGAGTACATTTTTCTTTTCTTGCTGCAGTTCCTATATTTAGGTTTTTTTTTTTTTTTGTTTTTTTTTTGCTATGAAAATGTCCTTTGAGAGTGGTAGGTGGAATGTACATGGAAGCTCTCAGTTTTGATGTGATACCCATACCTTTCCTGTACATTTCATTGAACTGTAATCCTACATAACACCTTCCTGGGTGTCTCTACCATACCCCCTTTCACACTTTTTTTCCTTTTGTGAATGTGTTTACTAAAAAACTTTAGTAAAAACATGGTTTTACAAAAATCTAAAAATGTTGTTACAGCGCACTTTTTGTTTCACTTATGCAGTTTTTAGAGACCAAAATACTCCCTCGCCATTTATTGAAAGATTTGCAAATGATCCTGGTGACGAAGGAAAGGCAGCATTACCTGATCATATATACATGGATGCCATGGGTTTTGGGATGGGCAACTGCTGTCTTCAGGTATGTGACACATGACAGGAGCATCTGAAAAATGATTAAAAATAAAAATGTGTGTGTGTGTGTGTGTGTATATATATATATATATATATATATATATATATATATATATATATATATATATATATATAAATTTTTTTTTTTTTTTTTTTTTTTTTTTTTTACACATTAGGTAACTTTCCAGGCATGCAGCATTTCAGAAGCCAGATGTCTATATGACCAGCTAGCAACAATATGCCCAATTGTGGTAGGTGTATAGTTTTTCTTTTTTCAGTATTTCATATTTCCTTAGATTCTTTAAAAGACATGAATTAAAAAAGTAAACGGGAGATTATCGCCTTCACGGTTTCTACATCTGCAGGATTTTCTTCTTGGTTTCCGAATCAGTCTGTAGAAATCCTGCAGAGAACAGGGATTCTCTCTATATTCTTCATATATTTATCAGTTTTAATTGTAATGGGAGACATAATGAGATCAAATTAAAGGAGGAGGTTGCTGGGATTTCACTAAATCTCAGGCTGCAGTCTTCATTCCTTCATTCACTTCAGACCTCCGTGAATATGCAGTTTGTAACCTGCTTCTAGTGTCAGACTTTTCTCATGTTGGTTTAAGTGACAAGTTTTCTTCTTTGGAGCCTTATGATTAAAAAAACAATGTTTTGTTTTCTAGATGGCTTTAAGTGCTGCTGCTCCATTCTACAGAGGCTACGTATCTGATATTGACTGTCGGTGGGGGGTTATATCTGGCTCTGTAGATGATCGCACTAAAGAAGAAAGGGGCCTGGAGGTAAACTTTAATATTGCCATATAATGTTTGTTTTTTTGCTTTCCCCCATGTTTACTTCCCTACTCTTTTAGTTTAAAATTGTTTCTTATGGCTGAAGTTGAAATAATGTATTTTTATTCTGTTTCCTTAAGCCTCTGAAGAATGACAAATATCGAATCAGTAAATCTCGATATGATTCTATAGACAGTTATCTGTCTACATGTGGTGAAAAGTACAATGACATTGATTTAACTATAGATAAAGAAATCTATAGCCAGCTAACAAGAGAAGGTAAGATTTCATCTGCATAAAAGTATCAATTGTTTAAAGAGGTTATCCAACCCCTATAACCCTCCTCGGCCCCTCATATAGATTATACTTATATGAGGGGCCTGATGCCCGCACCGACGCTGCATCTACCTGTCGTGCGAACATCCTGCGATGGGAGGTAGCAGGCTGCAACCAGGGGGAGTTTCCCTAGAGTCACCTACAATGCAGAGATGGAGCGGGGTAAGTATAACCTATATGAGGTGCCCGGGCATTGGGGGGGGTCATTCTAGAGGTTGGATAACACCTTTAAGTAATTCAGCCGTTCATTTAAAAAGGACCTGTCTTTTAAATCTGCCTACCACCCTCAGTCTGCCCCTCTCCCTTGAGTAATCAGAAGTTTTTTCCTGTCTAATAAATTGGCAAGGCCAGTAGTTCTGGCACCTTAAATGCAAAGGTGGTTTTGTATAGCCAAGAGCCCCTAGTGTTCTTCACTGCTCTGATGCCATCCAGTCAGGCGAACGGAGAAAATAAACGGGCCAGATTACTCAAAGATGCTGCACAAATGTAATCGTTTAACCTTGAGACAGATCAAGTACATGCAATCTCAAAATTAACACTAGGTGTGGTTTTTAGTGAATTTGATAACAAAAGCAGTGAGATTTTAGTAAATGACTTCACCCCTTCCTGCTATGGATATATTGTGGCGTTTGACAGCTTGTACTTAGTCAAGATGTTGTTTAACCACCTAACTGTTTTGCTTGAGTCCAGCTCGGGCAGTGTGAAAAGTAGATAACTGGAGGGGGGAGGACTGCTTTAGATGGTGATATCTCCTCAATGGTAGAAGCTAGCAACATGCAACTGGTCTTATAAGAAAGCTGACTGTCAAACATGACAGCTAAAGTCCAAGCAACAGAGGAGAAATCACTGTTAGAAATCAAATCTGGAATCATCGCAAGTAAAACCTGTTTTTACTTTCATTTTCAGCTGCATTCACAGCATCCCAATTTCTCAGTGATACCTTTCTCTGTTCTGAACGTATTGCTGTCGGTCTGGCATTGTCTGAAAGCTTGGAATGTCTGCTTTCAAACAAGATCAGTTGCATATTTCTAGCTGCTACCATTCAGGAGATAGCAGCATCTAAAGCTGCCCTCCAGGTAGCTACTTTTCCCGCTGCTGGAGCTCCACTCTAGCAAAACAGTTAGGGGGTTAAAGGGGTATTCTTAGGATTGGTCATCAATATCAGATCAGCTGTTTGAAGAGAAGGCGGCGCTCATACAAGCGCTCCTTCCTCTTCTGTTTACATCCTCGCCATCAACATTGCAGTGGTGGAGCAGTGTAACTACAGATGCTCTGTTCCATTCAAGGAAATGTGATTGGCAGGGATGTCAAGAGTTGGGTCCCTGACAACATGATATTGATGTCCTATCTTTTAGGATAGGTCATAAATATGAGAAAATGGGACTCTTTAAACCACATAGTGAAAGCTGTAAAAAGTAAATAAAACGCAAAAGATTCACCAAGCTGCTGGGTGTGTTCCCATTAACCCTCCTTAAAATTATTAATAAAAGCTAATAAATGAGTTGTGTACCCCAAAATGCCATTGATAATATAATACGTGCTTCAAAAACCTTAAGCAGTCTGTTATGGCTTATGTGGACAGAGAACTAAAAGGTAACATCTCTGAAGATGCAGGGATAAAGAAAAGAGCTGAATCCTCAGAGGTTATACCATTTTTAAATGTTATCCCCTACTCACAGGATAAGTGATAACTGTCTGATCGGTGGGAAGTCTGACCACTGAGACAGTCTTGGAGTCCTGTTCCCTCATCCGAATAGAGCGGCAGGTCAACCATGAGTTCTGCTGCTCCTTTCATTCTCTATGCAACTACCTGAAATAACCAACACTCTACTAGGGAGTTAAAATGCCAAAATTCTGACCATTTCCTCTCGTATTAAAACGGCAGCATGACTATCGGCGTCAGATTCAATTTCAATCCTCTTGTGATTTTCTTTGTGATACAGGGATTGACCATCTTTTGGCTCAACACATCGCACATCTATTTATCCGAGATCCTTTGACCTTGTTTGAAGAGAAAATAGATCTGGACGACGCCAATGAATCTGATCATTTTGAGGTACGGTGGCAGGACAAAATATGGCGCATATGGAATGCTTTACTACTTGGATTTTAATTGCTTTGTATTAGGCTGCTTTCACATGGAAATATATTCTGGGCAGCATTTTGCTTTATTTGTAAGCCAAAACAAATGCTGAAGCTGCTGTGTGAAAGTGACCCTAGTCTAGTGGAGAAGGTGTGTATTCCCAGACAACCCCTGTGATCTTATGGAAACCCACAGAACATCATGATATTGATAGGCTTGGCTCTGATTCGATTTATGTATCTTGCACGCCTGTTTGTCTTAGTCTGAATAATGAGTTTAATTGTTTGTTTCTTTGATTCACAGAATATTCAGTCGACAAATTGGCAGACTATGAGGTTTAAGCCTCCTCCGCCCAACTCTGATATAGGTTGGAGAGTGGAGTTTCGTCCTATGGAGGTTAGTTTGTGTTTTAGAAGTAGATCTTATTCCTATCTTTCACTTTTCTAAAGCTATAAAAGCAAAGCTGTGTTCTATGTATTTTTGCATTTCTAATAGCAATAATAACTTGTAATAGATTTCATCAGGCATATAAATATATATTTATATTTTTTATTTTATTTTTTTTTTTTAAGGTTCAATTGACAGATTTTGAGAACTCTGCCTATGTGGTGTTTGTGGTTTTACTGACGAGAGTTATTCTTTCATACAAATTGGATTTCATAATTCCTTTGTCAAAGGTAAGTAATATGAGACCTCTGGGTGGAGATCAAATGGACACTGTTATTACAAAGTAATATAATTTAGTCTTTCTCCACTTACTGGCCATTTCTTGTCTCTCCTGTGCTAATAATTCACTCAGATCACCACTAGAATTCCTCTTGGTTACACCTAATGCATATCACCATGTCCTTTTTGTGGTCTGCAAAAACTAATTCCATTACTTAAGTGGGTCCACTGTATGTGTTTTGGATTTAGGGTTATTCCTCATGTACACTTTTTATTTAGAAGTAGATTAGCATTGCATTCAATCTTATTTTCTCGCAGGTTGATGAAAACATGAAAGTGGCCCAAAAAAGAGATGCTGTTCGGAATGGCATGTTTTACTTCAGAAAGGATATTAGTAAAGGTATGTCCTATGACTTGTAGTTGCAGTCAAATGTGCCTAGTCCGTATGAGATGCTGACCGACGGGCTTCTCTTCAGGAAGCTTGGCACAGTAACCATCCAGCACAGGCAGTGTAAACTCCAGCAGCCTGATCCAGAAGAACAATACTGATGGAATTCACTGAACACGGCATAGCAGATAGGACCGTACACCGCCAGATCCCTATTGACTGCACTAATTGGTGTTTTTTACGCTGGAAAGCTGTCGGATCTCATTGTAGTCAATGGGGATCTGGTGATGCACGGCCCTAGCCCATTCTGTTTCTCTACCGCATATGTGAACTTAGCTGAACTTTACCCCGTGAGGCCATAACTGCACGAGGCTATCATGAGAACAATAGATCTATTGTACAGTTATCCCAATTTTACACCTATTAGAGCATTGCAGCAGTAATCTGACAATGGATTCTGTCAATATTGGAGTTCTTACCATTAGCACTGACTGCTACAGACATATTTTGTGTTTCAATGTGAATTGGATAGTACTGCCAAAACTAAAGAGCCAAATGTTCTAAAAATATATATTGCTTTCTATTTTAAGAGTTTGGTTTTTTTTAAAACTTGGTTATAGTTTATCATTGACTATTCCTGTGTATCCACAAGCAGAACAGGTAACTTGCAGAATTTCCTGCCACGCTATACCTAGTAAATTGTCCTAGAGACAGTCAACCATAAAGGTTGGTTTTTGCACTTGTAAAGATGGATCAGTTAAAAAAATCTGGATTCAGTCTTACCAATGTTGTAGAGTTATTGAATCTGTTTTTTCTTGTGTTCTTGCAAATAGGTAGTATGTCTCCTGTTGATGGCTGCTGCACAGCAGTTAATGGGACAGAAACTGAAGAGTACACTCTAATGAGCATTGATACAATCATCAATGGAAAGGTAATGTGCTTTTATAAGGTATAGTAATATTATCTAAATGTCTATTTACACAGTAGATTAAGTCCCTATTTTATACCTTGCAGGATGGTGTGTTTCCAGGTTTATTACCAATTCTCAATTCCTACCTGGAAAATATGGAGGTTGATGTAGATACTCGCTGCACCATTTTAAACTACCTTAAACTTATCAAGAAAAGAGCATCTGGTAAGGTTATATGGAGAGCAGTGCATTTTAGAAGGGTTTTCTGAGATTTTAGTACTGATGACCTATCTGATCGGTGGGGGTCTGACACCCGGGACCACCGCCAATCAGATCACAGAAACACAGCTGCCTTCTCACAGCTTGCCATGCACGGCGCTGTACATTGTATAGTGGCTGTGCTTGGTATTTGGCTCGGGGCTGAGCTGCGCCTAGGCCATGTAACCAATGAACGTGTCGTCACTGGCTTAGGGTAAGCTGCAAGAAGGCAGCGGCGCTCACAGGAGTGCCCGCTGCCTTCTCAAACAGCTGATCGGTGGGGTCCTAGGTGTCGGACCCCCATCGGTCAGATACTGATGACCTAGGCAGAGGATAAGTACCAAACAATGTTGTAGACTGCAGCATATCCAGTTCCTTTAGGCTGCTTTCACACGAGCGAGTTGTACACTCGGACTCGGAGCGTGAGTATAACACGGCTCCCGTTCTGACCTCCCAGCACTGATAGGATCGCATAGCATTATATTGATTTTATAATGCTATGTAACCCTTACAGGTCTGGAATGTATCAGATAACAGTGACAGCATTATGTCACGGTTATCTAATACATACAGCCTCTTCAAGCAGATGGAAGTTGGACATCCACCAATCTGGTATTGCTGACCAGTCCTGAGAATAGGTCGTCAGTATCTTGACACTGTACGACCCCCTTTAAGCTCATATATGGATACCTACATGAGTAACTTTCCATTCTTGATTCTTATTCCTGTAAATGTTTGTTTTGTAGGAGAGCTGATGACAGTTGCCCGATGGATGAGAGAATTTGTATCAAATCATCCGGATTACAAGCAAGACAGTGTGATCACTGACAGAATTAATTATGACCTGATAGTGAAATGCAATCAGATAGCTAATGAACAGGCGAGCTGTCCAGAGCTGCTGGGGTTTTCAACTAGAGTAAAGCAAAGTGGGAACAAAAATGTATGATGGGACCTATCGCCTATAAAGTGTACGGTCAGTCCTGGTGGTATGGTGACCAAGGGACGCTGCACTTAAGGCAATCTGATTTTATGTAGTGGTAGCTTCATAATGAATCCTATTAACATTTATACAGTATACATGTAAATAGTAAGATATTTTTATGACTAACAATGTATTTGGTTAACCTTGTATCATGTTACTGTGAAATCGGCTTATAATTTTATGTATACTCTGGGAATACAGTTCTGTTCATTAGTTCTACACTAAGGTACCAATAGCTGTATATAATTCAAGGTTTTATGTTTTGTTTTTTTGTTTTTTTTTGTTTTGTTTTTTTTGGTTTTTTTTTTTTAAAGGAATGTGTAGAATGGCATCCCTTTTATAACCAATGCACAAAAAATAGGCAAGTAACAGAACTACTATGTCACTCTAAAGTTGCCAAATGAAGAAGCGGTTGGGTGAAAGTCCTCTGTGCTGAAGATGGCACTTCTTGCCCAGTGCACTGGAGTTGCCTCGGGGAGACCTGCATTCCATGATTTGTCAAACCATTTTAATTCACAGTAAAGATCAGCCAGATTCCCACTCTGCATGTTTTAGGAAAAATACTGCTTAGGCCTCATGTACACAACTGTCTGCAAACCTCAGACGCCTTCTGTGTGCAATCTGCATTTTTCTCACTCTCGTTACTAGAGAAATGAATGGATCCATGTGCAAAACTCAAACAATGCAGAATCGGACACTTAAATACGGTTGTGTTCATGAGGCCGAAGACTTTTTTTTTTTTTTTTTTTTTTTTTTAATTTTCACCTGAGCAGTTAAAATGACTTCCGAACTCTAGTTCTGATGACTTGACTTGTGCTGTAGGATTTACCTATAGTACTTATCAGAGCATGTCCAATTGTCAACCTCACTGGCCTTAAAACTTGAGTGCGTTATGTACAAAGAACATTAGTCTGATTTTATGTGAGATTTTGTAATATTTAACTGTTGCTTGTAACACTGCTCTTATCTGTTGTAAAGGAATTATAACAAACTGTATATATGACTGGATCTTATTTGAATGTTGACTGCAAGTCCAGGCTTATTTTAATAACTGAATATAAAGTGGGTTGTAGCCGTTCTATTACTTGTCTGTATAAATAATATATATATATATAACGGATGTGATCTTTAAACTTTTATTCCAGTGGCTGAATTTGCGATGCTTGCCTGTTATAGTTATGCTATAAAGTCTGGAGAAGGCCTGTCACTTGTTCTACAGCATTATTTTAATCCTCATTGTATATTTAAAAAAAAAAATACATAACTGGTACCTATGGTATGTGTGTCTTTTTGTTGGAGGAGGGGCATGCAACTTGCAAACATGAGGGTTGGTTTACATGGGGTAGGGAGTGCTGATCCAGGACCTTTACAAGGACTACACGAGTGATCATTCATTTACACTGTTGCTGGCAGCACATCCCCTGTTTACACAAGGTCATGTTCTGCCAGCAAGCAAATTAGCTGGTTTCTCAGTTGGTCAATGGGGCTTTTACATAGGGTAATGATTGGCAACGTATTGACCTGTTAAATAACCCAAAAATACCACAAATAATACTGTGTGGCAACACTGTACACCTCGCCAAAATTAGAAAGCCACACACAAAATCTAAATACATACTTTATTGTTTAATATAGAAAAAGCCTACAATAAATTCATAAAATGATGCAGTACAGACCAGTACCGTGGACAAAAATCCACCCCAAAGGTTAAGGGTATTTATCAGCCCAACAGACATAAGTGTGTCTGTAGACTTAAAAAGGGCAATGAATCTGCATGTAAGCAGGAAGTCCCCAACAGTTAGGGACCATTCAGACGGACCCGCAATACTACGGCTGCCGCCCGGCGTGTGTTCTGCAGCGATGCGGAACACACGGCCGGGCGCCCCATTCAAAATGCCAATACTTGTCCGCTCAAGTATAGGACATGTTTTATCTTTTTATGCGGAGCCGCGGCTCGATGCTAGGTGCAGGTGAATGGGGCCTTAGACATGTAGATTATCACATTTGATTACATTGCCTGTTGTAATGTCCTAGACTATAGAGCATACCCCTACACACAAATATGTATGTGCCCAATAATACAGGCATTCTGCAGTGTAGAGACTCATACACCGTAAATTTGTAGAAAACAGGCAAAAAGAGAAGTCAACAAGTGGGGACAACGTTGCTGACCCAGAGCTTGAGGGGTGAGCAACCCTGACGTACGTTTCGCCTCGCTTCCTACTGGGGGCTTCCTCAGGATAGGTTGTCAATATCTGAATGGTGAGGGTCCGACTGAAGAGGATGTGATGCTCCTACAAGCACTGCTTCCTCATTAACGTTACACTGCGCGTTGTGTCTCTTCCAGCTGCAGCAAAGATGCACAGTGTAATCTTAAAGGGGAAGTAGCACTCGCACAAGTAGTCTCCTTTTTCAAAAATCTGTTTGGTGGGGGTGCTGGGAATTGGAACCCCTCAGATATTGATGACGTATCCTGAGGACAGGTCATCAATAAAGTTGTTACAAATGCCCTAAAAAAAAAAAACTCTTTTCTGATTTAATGTTTTTGCTAACAAAACAGGCCCTCAAAGTTAAGGCCTGACTACAGTGCTTTTCACTGCAACACATACAGAATTTGTATACTGTACTCATGTGGTGTATAGCAAAAGGCAAACAAACTGCAGCACTCACCTGCACATCCAGCAGAGGAAGCACGGACAGGGCCCGGATCCGGCCACATCCAAATAGAAAAGTCCAGCTTCCGTATAAAATGCTTGCGTCTTTATTAATAGCAGTAAAAGCCAAACAAGTAGTACATGGACGGTCTACGCATTTCGGACCCCTACATCACGGTCCTTATTCATGGCACCATTAAAGACGCAAGCGTTTTATACGGAAGCTGGACTTTACTTTTCTTTTTCATGTGTGGTGTACTGCAATATAGGATACCTTGCACCCATATGCTATGCAGAGCTCTTGCATGTCCTCGCTCCACTAAAGCCTAGCATAGCACATTGGTGTAGGGTGTGTAGCACCGATGCTCTATGGCAGAGGATTCAGCGGAGCAGGTGCAGGTACGAGCATTTACACACGGTGCTTACAGCAACACGTATTGTAGAAATCAGAATCCATGTACCAGATATGGCTACGTTGTATGGATTCTGTATGTGCTGCAGTGAAAAGCGCTACAGAAAGGCCTAAACTTCTTTGCCAGTGAAACAATAAAATTACAAATTATTTGTAGGGAATGTTTTACATTTTAGCTTCAGATTTGTTGGATTTCAATATGTTCAATCTTTGTTTTCAAAAGAAATGCTACCATAGGTGTCTAACAAGTGGTCTGCATCCCAGAGTGTGCATAAACAGCATTTAGGGGTTGTCAGGAGATATGTCAGCCAAACAAGTTATCTAATGTGTATTAGTGTATGGTTTTAAAGCCAAAATCAGATGTAGATCATAAAACGAGAGAAACTGTTTAAAGACAAATTACGTCTTTTTGGGTTGTTGTGTGTTCTTTTTTTTTTTTTTTTTTTTTTTTTTATCGACTCCTGTCTTGGCTTCAAAAACTGCGTCAAAGAACCTGAATGTTTGACTGTACCCTTAGCCGCATCTGGTTGGGACTCGAAATCGCTGATCAAACACTGACTGGGTGAAAGCAGCATTATGCCTCGTGCACACGGCTGCTGCTGTTTTGCAGTTAACGGCCGTGTCCATCCCACTCCCTTGCCTTGGCCCCTATTATAGAAATGCCTATTTTCTGCCAAATGGACAAGAATAGGACCTGTCGTATATTTTGTGGAACGGCCACACGGATGACATCCGTATGCTGTCCGGGTTTCTGCGGCCCAGTAGTTTTATTCAGAATTTTAAAAAGTTTGTAAATACGTTACTGGGCAGGGGCCGATTGGACATAGACTTCACAAGGAAATTCCCAAGGGGCTGCTGCTCAAGCTTTCCTCTCTGGCTGGGTATATAATGAGCTCAGCATTAATTAACGAAGGCAAAATCAGGTACTCGTGTACCCGGCTGCACATGCCCTCCTGAATTCCACTGCTGTTGCCTGCATCTCATCTCCTAAGCCGCCTGCTCATATCTTAATCAGAGACCACTGGAAGAGGAGGAGAGTAAATGGCAGCTATTGATAGCCACCACAGGGGGACGGCTTTTGGGGCAATATATTGTGAGCACTGTGGATTATTATTTATTTCCATGGCGCTGTACATCCAGACGGGGTTACAAAAATATAAATATAATAAACTATTGACAGAGGGTTAGAGGACCCTGCCTGCAAGAGTTGCTGGGATAGTATTTTGTGCTATGATATTGCTTACCCCGCCTACTTGTGTTGCCGCGCCTTCTGTCAGTTTGAACCCCACCTACAATACTTTAAAGGGGTTCTCCAAGTTAAATTTATTGATGACCTATCCTCAGGATAGGTCATCAATATCAGATCGCCAGTGGTCCGGCACCCCCGCCGATCAGCTGTTTGAAGAGGAGGCGTTCTCTCTTCATTGTTTACACGCTGGCCGTAACATGGGTAGTGGTGAGTAGGTGTAATTACACCTAACTGCCCCATTCATTTCAATGGGAAGGATCACTCCAATAGACTTGTATGGCAATGAGCCTTTCCATTGAAATGAATGGGGCTGTTAGGTACTCACCGCTACCCATGTTACGGCTAGCGTGTAAACAATGAAGAGGAGGCAGTGCTGGTACGGCGCGTGCCTCCTCTTCAAACAGCTGATCGGCGGGGGTCCGGCACCCCCGCTGATCTGATATTATTGACCTATCCTGAGGATAGGTCCTCAATAAATTTAACTTGGAGAACTCCTTTAAGTTTCCAGTTTGTCCGTTACTGGGGCCCATTTGACAAAAGCTGTTTTACACGCTATTTGGGGATGCATTTTCTGCTTTTACGGGACGGTATCTGAACCTCTAATCCAGCTCCTGCAAAAAGCATTAACGCCATTGTGTGGAACATGCCTTACCTTGTGCTGATCCTCAGCAACACCTACCCCATCTTGCATGATAGGTGTATGAATTGCTGTTTTCAGTATTTTCATCCGTGTAACGTTTCCTAAATTAAATAGTGGCTTGTGTGCCTCCTGCTGGTGACTGACATCCTAACATGTCTGTCTTTATGTAACAACATGTGGTATATTCAGAGCTGCATTTCACAGGGTTTTTGTTTTTCACCAGCTCCAGATGTTAGATGAAGAGAAATATGAAATACAGGCCAAGTAAGGTTTTTTTTTTCTGCCATTTTTGTTCATTAGGTGGCATTTTTTTGCCTTCCTTTTAACGCCTTCCTGATGCAGCAATTTTTCGTTTTTTGTGTTTTCTTTTTTCGCTCCCTGTCTTCACAGAGCCATAATTTTTTAATTTTCTGATCACAGAGGGCTTTGTTTTTTGCGGGACAAGTTGCACTTTCTAATGGCACCATTTAGTATTGCAGAGAATGTAGTGGCAAGCTGGAAAAAAAATTTCCAAATGGGGAGGAATTGGAATTGTTTTTACGCTGTTCACTATGCGGTAAAATTGACTCTTCATTTTCCAGGTCAGTACAGTTACAACAATACCACATATGTATAGTAGTTTTTCTTGAATTTTAATGCTGGAAAAAAAAACTTGCCATATTCTGATTCCCATAACTTTTTTTTATAGTCTATGGAGCTGTGTAAGGGATGATTTTTTGCGGGACGATCAGTGGTTTTTGTTAATACCATTTTGGGCTGTGTATCATTTTTCTGGTCACTTTTTATTCAATTTTCTTTCTGTTACACCACATGGTATATATTTTAATAGCACAGTCTTCGCATGCGGCGCTGCCCACAGTGTTGATTTATTTTTTCTTTTATTGTTTATCCCCTTCAATGTGACATACCCATTGAGCTAATGTATGGCTGGCTGCTGCTGTGAGCCCACTCAATACACGGCGGGTGCCGGCTGCATTATACAGCAGGCACCCAGCCACAATGACTTGGAATGGCTATCCCACTGAACCCCGTTATTTAACCCCTAGGTGCTGCAGTCAAGCTAAAAATATAAACATATCAGGTATGGCTGCGTCCGAAAATGTCTGAAATTCCTGTGCGGTGAAACATTTTTTAGTTAACTTCCCTCTCCCCCCCCCAAAAAAAAAAAAAAAATTTAATTACAATGATCAAAAAGTCATACTTGTACGTACCACAAAAAAGGCTGGAAATATAAAAAAAAGTTATGGCTGTCTGGAAAATGGCAATGCAAAGAAAATGTAGATTTTTTTTGTTACTATTCTTTTAAAAGTAGTAAAACAAAAAAACTATCATTATCACTGTATTCATATTAAGCCACTAGATAAGAATGTCATTTTTATCAAACGGTGAACGCTGTGATGTCAAAACCCCCCAAAACTTTTTTTTTTTTTGTTTAACCCCACAAAGAATTTTTCCCGTTTTCCAATAACATGGTAAATTAAATGGTGCGCTTAAAAAATGCAATTTATCCCGCAAAAAAATAAGCCCTCATATAACAGAATATTAAAAATGTTATGGCTATTGGAATGTGGGGAGGAAAAAATGAAAATGCAAAACAAAAAATGTACCTGGTACTTAAGGGGCATGCACTACTTTTTTGCGGTGCGGATCGCGGACTCCATTCAAGTGAATGGGTCCTGTGTCCACATATGGCGGCACTACGGTCGGTGCATGTGTATTGTGCACCTTAATTTGAAGTCCACAGTGCGTTCATGTGCATGAGCCCTTATAGTGTTGTGTCCCCCAATTATATTAGTGAGAAAATTGGATTTTGGCAATTACCATATAATTCCTTGTTCAATTCATTGGGGGACACAGCACCACCCTCTATTTGTCTTCCTGTTTCTGGACTATTGTTCTGGTTTCCCTCCCTGGGTTCAGGGCACTTTGGTTTCTTGTTGAAACGGCTTTTATTGTCTCTCTCCTGCTGCAATAGGTACAACCTGATTGAGTCTATTGAGAGAGTATAGCCCACCTCGGCAGAGCCAACACTTTTTTTTATTCCTAATGTCCACCCCTCCTAGTGGCTGGGGCTCTATATATGGTGCTGCGTCCCCCAACGAACTGAATGCAAAAGGGATTTTACGTTAAGTACAAAAATCCCCTTTTTTCAGGTGTTTTCACTATAGGGGAACAACACCATAACACCATGAAGAAAATGTTACTGATAACATATATACTGGGTGCAAAAAAAAAAGTTTGTGTAAGGACCCTTATAATGTAGGCAAAGTACAAGAAGAGTAATGTATATACCGTAACTTTTCATATAAATTAATGCCGTATGAGAATTTATGTGCCTCTTGTAATAGCTCCTAAAGACTGCTCTGTTTTTTCCGAACATAGGAAACATATTTTGCTGCAGCCATAATAGGCCAACTGGCCTAAAATATTCACCTGATTTTTCTTTTAAAACTAAAAAGACAAGGTAAGTCAATGTTTCACTTAGCGATGAACATTGCCAGGTCAATATTTAATTATGCTGAAATTGTAAAAGAGTAAAGTGATGTCATTTCAGAGAAGGTTTGGCTCAAGTTACAAATCTTGTTCTGATCAGTCCTTTGTACCCTCTGGGCAGCCAGCATTGTCAGTTTATCATTAAGAGAATGACCTAGCACATATTCGGATCTGATGCATTGCTGTCTTGACTACACTTTTTAAAATATTTGGTTCTAACTTTGATGATCCTGACACATTACTGTAAATGCCTGCTACATATCTTAGCTGAAGGTCTATGGCAGTGGTGGAGAACCTATGGCATGTGTGCCAGAGGCGGCACTCGGAGCCCTCCCTGTGGACACCCACACGCTGTACCAATATGCCTTAGACTTTTCCTGCTATTTGTAAGCGCAGGACACACTATATGAACAGCACAGGCAGCACATTAAATGTAGGCAGGCTATTATAGCTAAATGATAAATACTGTATTGGACCGTAGTATTCGGGTAAAATTGCCGTGTTAGCACTTTGTGATAAATAAGTGGGTTTTGGGTTGCAGTTTGTGCACTCAGTCTCTAAAGGTTCACCATCACTGGTCTATGGGAAATATGAAATGCAGGACACACAGGCATTTTTGTTCACGAGGAGGCTTTATTTTTTGTCTTTCTGGCTTCAATTTTGTGCTTCCGACTTTTTTTTTCCGACTTCTCCGTTTCTCGGCACATAGCAGCAAGCAGTGAATAGCCACTTCTTCTATTGGACCCAACGATCATGTAATTGCTAGGTGTCTCATGCATTAGGAGAGCTGCAGGGTCTTAGACACAAGCTATTTTTCTGTCAGGGTGCGATGCGTGATGCAAACACATAGCATCCGGACTGAATCCTGACCCATTCATTTCAGTGGGTCTGTGCACATGAGTGTCGTTTCTCACACATCATTTCTGCGTTCAGGAAAAATCGCAGCATGTTTTATGTTCTGCATTTTTCACGCAGCTCTGATTCCATAGAAGTGAATGGAGCTTAAGTGAAAAATGGATTGCATCCGGATGCAATCTAGATGAAATGCGTTTTTCACTGATGGTTTCTAGGAGATGTAGATTGTTATTCTTCAGTTTTTTTTTAAGTGCGTGAAAAACGCATCAAAAACTGATTGCATCCACGTGGAAAAAAAATGAAACACCGAATGTAATCGCAGACAAAACTGAATGAACTTGTGTGCAAAACCATTCGTTTTTTTCCTGAACAGACCCAGAGAGAATCCGTAACGCTCATGTGAAAGAGGCCTTAGCGGGCCCTGATCAGCTCTGCCTGTGTACAATGTCCCCAGAGGGAGCTTTTTTTTCCCCTGTAACTGGGCTCCTCTGTGTCCCCAGAGGTCTTTTAATGACTTCTTGGGGGACATATTATGTGCTAAAAGAAATAAAATAAAATACAATGCCAACCACCTTTCACGTGAAATTACATATTATATTTAAAAAAAAAAAAAAATAGCGAACCCATTTCAATAATTTATTTTCGTGTCAGTTTACATATTTAAAGAATAAAAAGCTATAGCTTGAAATAAATATCTTTTAAAACTAAAGAAAGAAAATTGCTAAACAAAATTAGTAAAAAGTCAAATGTTTCCCGTAAAAAATGTAGAAAAAATGATTTTCATAGTCCAATCATTTAAAAAAGTCACTACCGTTAAACCACCATGTATGCTAAATCGCAAAAAAGTGGTCATTAAGAGGTTAATATTGGGTGGCATCTCCCCTTGCTGCGAAACAGGCTGCCACTCTGGCATGGTAGCGGTCATACAGATGCTGGATATCCTCCTCATTGTAAGCGCTTTCATCTTGGACTCGTAGTTCAGCAGAGGTGGTTGTCGGCTACTGTGCATAGGAGATCCGTCACCCCATCCAATAGCCGACATTCTTGATGGGGGAGAGATCTGGAGATACAGCTGCTGGATACCCTGAAGAGCATGTTGTGTAGTGTAGGGGGTGTGTGGGCAGGCATTATTGTGTTGAAACACCACGTGTCCTACCTGAGTCCAAAGGGCAGTAGGACTGGTTCCTCAATGTCCTGAACATACTGAAGGCTGGATGTTCCCTCCACTATTATCAAACAGGAACAGCCAGAGTAGCTAATGGCACCCGACTGTCACGCTACTGTGTGGGTGGGGAAACTCCACACCGAGCATACACCGAAACACTACAGTGAGTTGAGGACCGGATCAGCAGGTAAGAAGCCAATGGCAAGGAATACCACTGAACCAAGTGCACCGGAAATACCAAGAACCAAATCCAGAGGGCAGAAACCCAGTGAGCCCCAGATGGTAGGGATGCACTTATCCAGAACTCACTGGCTGCACCTCCAGGATGGTCCCGGTGCACCTGGCAACTTACCTGCTGATACTGCTGGAAGAAGCACCAGCAGCCCACACACCAAAGACTGGAACCCAGGCACATGTACTGGAACCCGAACACCAAACAGGACTCAGTACACACCCAGAAACCAGCTCACCAGCAACAACTCACAGTTTCGCTGTTCCCCCTCCGGGAAACCCTGGTGCCCTCTCACCGAAGGCACATACATACAGGGACTGGACTCCATGTCAGAAGACACATGGCAGTCACAGACCAAACCCGCCCGGAAAATAAACCACACACCACATAACCGGGATAAGGGAAGGGGATGGGAAGACCGCAATAACATATTAGGTGGCCACAAGGACTGGGCAGATGGAATCCCAGGAAAGGTGCATAGTTCCAGCACCAACGGAGGCTGGAGCACAACTAACCCACCAGGCTAGCAACAACAGAATAAAAGCACCTAGTGACCACACCCAGGTCAATATGTTAACCCCATGAGAACCAGACACAGAAGGAGGGAAGTATACAATAAGAAGGGAACATACCATCAACCAAAACTACACGTTGCCCCTTGCAACTAGCAACCACGGCATACCACCGCAGCCAGAATGCCAGGACACAAACATGAGCAACATGGAAGCCGTGTCACGGAGAACAACCGAGACACCACCAATTTACACGTTGCCCTGGCAACCAGCATAACCACATTCAGTATACCAGGGCACAACATGAGTAACCAGAAACATGTGTCACGATAACCACACGGTACGTGACACCGACACCATGACACCTGGTGTTGGTCATGTGTCTCCGCACTATGAATGAAGGCAGTAGGTGCTCTCCAGCCCTCCTGCGAGCTCTGATGAGGCCATCGTTTATATCAAGCCAGAACCTGTTTGATAATTTCCTTAATAACAGTTAAAATGTTTCCCCTAAACATAATACTTTATTGTGCTGAACTTGAGATCAGTCTTTCATATTTCTGGAGAAAAATCATGCCTATGTTTGTAAGCCCCATAGCGAGGGGTTGGTGCACATGCACAGTGTTTTCTCCATTTACTAGTCAACTGTGCTCACCTGGTGATTTTTAGAAGTTTCATAGCTGTAAATGGACAGAACACTGGGAATCTGTAACATGTTCTCCATTCACCTCAGGATCCTGTTCTTGAGATAGGAGCAGGTCCCAGAGGTGGGACCCACACTTATTGGACTTTTATGGCATATCCTGTCAATCTGCCATAAATGTCCAGGTGGGACAACCCATTTAAAGACTGGTTTACATGGTCCGATGTTCAGAGTGACTATCTGGAACAAATGTTTCTAATGAACTCTCGTTCCAAATAATCAGCCCATGTAAAGCTGGCCAGAAACAATGAATCATTTCTCCCCATACTGTGGAGGGGATTGCTGCATATAAATGCTGATTTTTCTCCACTAACGAGTAGACAGTTATCAGGAAGGAAGCGTTGCTCCATCACATGCTCCATCGGACTGTGTAAGCTCACCTTAAAGGAGTTGTCCCACAAAAAATATTCTACAGTTTTCAAACCAGCACTTGGATCTGAATACTTTTGTAATTGCATTGTAAGTAAAAAATTTATATTTGTATAGCTATTGAGTTATTCAATAAAATGTATCTGTATAGTGCTACTTATTTTCTTATTTCTTTGACCAGATCATTAAGAAGGCCAGACATGCTCAGTTTAATCTTTGAACTGCCTCCTGAGCTGTGATAGGGAGAGCATGGACACGCCTCCTGAGCTGTGATAGGGAAAGCATGGACACGCCTCCTGAGCTGTGATAGGGAGAGCAAGGACACACCTGCTGAGCTGTAGCAGAATAGACGCTCCCCCTGACCTGTCAGCTTGATATAAATCTATCAGAGCAATGAATGGGGAGATCTCTGGACCCATGTGATCTATCTTTGTTAGAAAGGTATCGTCATGTACTGTATGATCTCTGATTTTCATTGTTTACATGAATCATGGGATAACCGTTTTAACACCTTGCCGACCTAGGACGAGAATGCTCGTCCTAATATGGCGTTACTTAACGCCCTAGGACGAGCATTCTCGTCCTAGGGTTAAGGTGCTGCTGCTGCCCCGCTGCCGCAATCTGCAGCAGGGGCCCGGCTGATTCTAACAGCCGGGCCTCTGCTGCATCCGCCAGCACCGGTGATTACACCGATGCCGGCGGATTAACCCCTTGTATGCCGCGGTCACGCTGACCGTGGCATACAAGGCAATTGCGGCAGCTTTTAAAGCCATCGGGTCCCCGTGAGGCGGTGGGGGGGGGCCAGATGGTTGAGATGGAAGCCCCGATGCCTTGCCCAGAGGCATCGGGACTCCCATCTACGGAAGCCCAGGAGACCCAGCCACAGCGCTGGGTCTCCTAGGCAACAGTCAGCGTCTCACAGTGTGAGACGCTGACAGTTGAATGCAGCACAATACAGATGTATTGTGCTGCATTCAATCAGGGATCAGACCCTGAAATGTTAAAGTCCCTTACTGGGACATAAGTGAAATGTTAAAAAAAAAGTTAAATAAAAGTGTTTTAACAAAAGAAAAATTAAAAAAAAATAATAAAGTTTCAATAAAAAAAAGCCCCTTCCCCATAAAGAAACACATAAAAATAGAAAAAAAAATAAAAAATATACATATTAGGTATCGCCACGTCCGTAAAAACCTGCTTTATTAAAATATCACATGATCCAGCCTGCCCGGTCAACACCGTGAAAAATAAAAAATAAAAACTGTCTAAAAAAAGCCATTTTTTTGTCACATTTCATCACAAAAATTGTAATACCAAGTGATCAAAAAAGCGTATGCCCCCAAAAATAGTACCAATCTAATCGTCATCTCATCCCGCAAAAAATGAGCCCCTACCTGAGACAATCGCCCAAAAAATAAAAAAAACTACAGCTCTCTGACTATGGAGACCCTAAAACATGATTTTTTTTGTTTCAAAAATGATATTATTGTGTAAAACTTAAAAAATAAAAATAAGTATACATGTTAGGTATCGCCACGTCCGTAAAAACCTGCTCTACAAAAATATAGCATGATCTCTCCCCTCAGGTGAACACTGTAAAAAATAAAAACTGTCTAAAAAAGCCATTTTTTGTCACATTTCATCACAAAAAAATGTAATACCAAGCAATCAAAAAAGCGTATGCCCCCAAAAATAGTACCAATCTAATCGTCATCTCATCCCGCAAAAAATGAGCCCCTACCTGAGACAATCGCCCAAAAAATAAAAAAATTACAGCTCTCTGACTATGGAGACACTAAAATGTGATTTTTTTTTTGTGCTTCAAAAATATTGTGTAAACCTTAAATAAATAAAAAAGTATACATATTAGATATTGCCGCGTCCGTAACGACCTGCTCTATAAAAATATCACACGATCTAACCTGTCAGATGAATTTTGTAAATAACAAAAATAAAAACAATGCCAAAACTGCTAGTTTTTGTTACCTTGCCTCACAAAAAGTGTAATATAGAGCTACCAAAAATCATATGTACCCTAAAATAGCACTAACAAAACTGCCAACTTATCCCGTAGTTTCCAAAATGGGGTCAGTTTTTTGGAGTTTCCTATTCTAGGGGTGCATCAAATGTGACATGGCAACTTAAACTTTTTCCAGTGAAATCTACCCTGGCGTTCCTTTTCTTTCTGCGCCCTGCCGTGTGCCTGTACAGCAGTTTACGATGACAAATGGGGCATTTCTGTAAACTACAGAATCAGGGTAATAATTACTGAGTTTTGTTTGGCAGTTAACCCTTGCTTTATTCTCAGAATAAAATGATTCATATGGAAAATCTGCCAAAAAAGTGACATTCGGAAATTTTGGCTACATTTTCCTTTAATTCTTGTGGAATACCTAAAGGGTTAATAACGTTTGTAAAATCAGTTTTGAATACCTTGAGGGGTGTAGTTTCTAAAATGGGGTCATTTTTGGGTGGTTTCTATGATGGAAGCCTCACAAAGTGACTTCAAACCTGAACTGGTCCTTAAAAAGTGGGTTTTGGAAATTTTGTGAAAAATTTCAAGATTTGTCCCAAAAAAATAAAATGTAATTTTCAAAGTGATCCAAACCTGAAGTAGACACATAGGGAATGTAAAGTAATAACTATTTTTGGAGGTATTACTATGTATTTTAAAAGTAGAGAAATTGACATTTGGAAATTTGCAAATTTTTCTAAATTTTTGGTAAATTTGGTATTTTTTTATAAATAAGAATGAAATATTTTGACTCAAATTTACCACTGTCATGAAGTACAATATGTGACGAGAAAACAGTCTCAGAATGGCCTGGATAAGTAAAAGCGTTCTAAAGTTATCACCACATAAAGTGAGACATGTCAGATTTGCTAAAAATGGCCTGGTCCTTAAAGGGGTTGTCTCACTTCAGTAAGTGACATTTATCATGTAGAGAAAGGTAATACAAGCCACTTACTAATGTATTGTGATTGTCCATATTGCGTCCTCTGCTGGCTGGATTCATTTTTCCATCACATTATACACTGCTCGTTTCCATGGTTACAGACCACCCTGCAATCCATCAGTGGTGGTCGTGTTTGCACAATATAGGAAGAAGCATCAGCTTCTCTGGTGGTCAGGACCATGGGAGCTCACATAGGCTGGTGTTTTTTCCTATAGAGTGAAAGCACGACCACCACTGATGCATTGCAGGGTGGTCTGTAACCATGGAAACGAGCAGTGTATAATGTGATGGAAAAATGAATCCAGCCAGCAAAGGAGACAATATGAAGAATCACAATACATTAGTAAGTGGCTTGTATTAACTTTCTCTACATGATAAATGCCACTTCCCGAAGTGAGACAACCCCTTTAAGGTGAAAAATGGCTGGGTCCTTAAGGTGTTAAGCCACTTTAAAGGGCTTTGAAGAATGAACTGCTGCAGTGTTTCATGTCAAACCTAGGCATTGACTAGATCTCTTAAAAACATTGTAGATTCTTCTGTTCTGATGCTTAGTTGTTCCTTCGATGTGTATCTGGGGTCTTTTGTATCTTTGTATATTCTGTTACTTATATCACACCAACATACTCCACAGCTCTGTACAGAAGTGACTCTCGCGCACATCAGTCCCTGCTGATTTGAGACAACCCCTTTAATCATAATTAAGACCCTTTTGGTGTCAGAACCTGAAACTACCAAAGAATCCTCTAGTTAGTAGATTCTCAGGGGGTACATGCCTTATCTGTAGGCGGATACTAGCACTATGCTTATACTCTAAAAGCGCTTTTATTAGAGAGCATATTGTATGACCATAGTTCTAGGGGAACTTTGATGTACTTTGATCATGGGGTGCTTGACTTGGTCCAGGCTTAACTACATTTTTTCAGTCACAACTGTGGCTTGGTTCATTGCATTACCAATAATGACCACCAGAGGACAGTGCAGTTTAGTAAAGAGCAGGTCAAAAAAGCATAGCTTGCTGTTGTGATATACAGTATTCTGTGTGCTTTACTTATCTGTGAAATATAATAAAGGTAGACATGGTAAAGAGGTTGTCTTCTCTAGTCCGCATTTTACTTGTATTATTTTTACTTAGTGTTTTTCATAGAACAAATGCTATTTAAGGGAACTTGTCACATTGAACATGGTGTTTGAGCTGCAGGCACCATGTTCTAGGTCAGGGGGAGCTAAGCAGATTGATGTATAGTTTTATAGGAAAAAATTCAATAAAACTTGTATTTTATACTTTTAAATTCCTTCTCATTCTGGACTTTGAAGTGAAGGAAGATGGTCCTACCAGTGATTGACAGCCTTCCCTCTATGACTATGCATACAGAGATAGCTGTCAATCACTGATAGGACCACCTCCTTGACTTTAATGCCCAGAATGAGTAGGAAATGAAATGTATAAATTATAACTTATACTGAATCTTTTCAAAAATCCAGAGATAGTGGGGACATCAGGTCTAAATTTAGACTTCATATGGCTTCTTGCAGACGAGAGTGTGTCTCGCACGGAATCCACATCGCAGCCCCTGGCCTGAACTCCCGGCACTGACAGGATCACATAGCATTATACTGATTTATGATGCTATTGCTATGTAACCCTTACAGTTCTGGAATGTGTTGATTAACACTGACATAATGCTGTTAATGTTATCCAATACATTCCAGAACTGTAAGGGTTACATAGCATCATAAATCAGTATAATGCTATGTGACCCTGTCAGTGCCAGGAGTTCAGGTCAGGGGCTGCAATGCGGATTCCATGCGTGACACACGCTCATCTGCAAGGGGCCTAAAACTTTCACACCGCTTATCTGTAAGCAAATTAAGGACTCATCCTCCAAGATTTTTTTTATATTCTTCTGTCCATTAATTACACCATGTCTCTGCTGTTTTGTATATACATATTACTGTTTCTTCTATTATATTATGCCTAACAAAGAGACCTCCTATGTCTCAAAAGTTAGCAATGTAACATCATTGCTTCTATTTTTGTTGGCCATTAAAAGGTATCAGACCTGAAAGACTCTTACTTTGTTTCTCTTAATGAGAGCAATACACTTGTGCAGCACTGAATGTCACCTGAGAAATAATCCATTAACAGTGCCCCCGATTAAAGGGCAAGCCAATGCGTCACTAGTTTCCAGCAGCAGACAGTGCCGGAGTTCCACAGGATCGTTCGGTAGGTCCTGGCTGTGATACTACAGTTAGACATAAAGGTTAAGGGGAGAGAAAAAAAATTGGAACTGCATTGCTCCAGTGACTTCCCACTAGCGTTTAGTTATATGAATCGAAATCTATTAGACTTTATTGATGGGGGTTGGGCTCCAAGAATAATCCTATCTATCTATCATCAATAATGAATTCCCCCAGTGTGTTCCATGGGAAGGGGGGAGGGTACTGAAGAGCGTCCGTTCATACCTACTGTAGCCTCTGATCACGGAGGTCGCCCTCCGGCAAAGTTTATACCACCTATTAGTTGGCATACTCAGACTGCGCAGCAACTTTTAGTGTCACTTCAGCCACGCCCACTTCCGGGAAGGTACACCCTTTTCATTGTAGGCCATGCCATCTTGTCTGACACGTCCAAAATAGTGTCTAAATCCACTTAAGTCTGGTGCTAGTTTTTTAGGCACAAATTAAGCCAGAATACTAACACATTTTGATTAAAAAATCGAACACACAGTGGGGTATTTTTTATTCTGGAGCCACATTGTGGGGTATATGTTTATTCAGGGACATATTGTGGGGCATATTGTTATCCAGGGCACATCATGGAGCATTTTCTATTCATGAGCACCCTACAGGGTATTTGTCATTCAGGAGCACATTATGTGACATATTTTTATCACCTGTGCAGAGATCCTTGTGCAGGGAGGGGGAGTATATGTGAACATCGGCTATTGTAAATGGCTGATCTTGTGTTATCTACACAGAGGTGCTATCTGTGATTGGAATCCTGCCTGTGATGATAACTACGTGACTACTGGAAAGTGATCTGTACAGGCCTGAGGTGCACCACGTGCATCTGTTCCCCACACTGTACCACATGACTGTTTCTGGCAACCAAGAGGTCCCTGATGAGACTGAACACCATAGTTCAGTGGCAACGCGTCGGGACATAGCCCACAGCATCAACTACGCATACTCACTCCAGGATCAGGATATTTTGCTGTCTACTGTATCTGCTGTAAGCAGCAAGTAGGGAAACTCCAGGGGGACCACTCTCGACAGGGCGGTCACTCCGCTGACCTGGACAACCAGATCAGGCGTAGGGCATTTAGGTATTACTAGGGGCAGCCAGGTCTTTTCTTTCTGATCCCACCTGGAGTATTCATGTTTATACAGTAACAAGATTCTACTAGATCCGGTAAGACTGTTCCTCTTTTGTATATTTTCTGATTTCAAAAAGGTGTTTTGTTTGGTTTGGGCGTTATATGTAGAGATGAGCGAGCATGCTCGTCCGAGCTTGGTGCTCGTTCGAGTATTAGGGTACTCGTAAGTGCTCGCTGCTCGGACGAGTATCTCGCCATGCTCGAGGAAATGGCATCTCCCACATTTTGAATTGTTGGCGCCTATAACTCAGCCAATCACTAGCCAAGAGACTCTGCGGTACCCCCCAGCATCACATGGGGCCTTACATGTCGATAGCAGGGGTTGGCTGGCCAGATCAGGTGACCCTGGAATATAGTAGTGACGTCTGGCGGTGCTCGGCTCAGAGGCTGTCTGGATGTCGTTAGGGACAGATCTGCTGCGTTTCAGGGAGAGTGTTAGGGCCTGGATTTAGTTCTCTGTTAGGCAGGAGTGATCTCAAAAGAACCCAACAGCCCTTCTAAGGGCTACAAGGCACTTTTTTTTGTCTTTTGGCTGGGCTGGCTGGCACTAGTAGTGCAGCTATCGCCATATATAACAAACTTTCTTTTTTTTGTTGTTTTATCTCCGTGATACAAATCCATTTCATACAGCTGTGTGGAACCATTCTGTGTGTCACAGTTCAGCTGTCCAGTCACCACAAACCACAATCCGTACTTTCTGTCCAGGTGAAACATACTGTACGTCACGTAATCCAATACGGTCATTTGCTCTCACTGATACAGCTACATTAGAAAAATCTGAGTGCAACATTTTTCTGGGTTGCAGTGAAAATAGCCATAGTCAGCAGGGGCTGAGTTTGCTCTCTGATATATTCTGCACGTTACGTTAAAAAAAAAAAAACAAAAAAAAAACAACTTAGTTTTTTTGTTGTTTTATCTCCGTGATACAAGTCCATTTCATACAGCTGTGTGGAACCATTCTGTGTGTCACAGTTCAGCTGTCCAGTCACCACAAACCACAATCCGTATTTTCTGTCCAGGTGACCCATTCTGTACGTCACGTAATTAAAAAAGGTCTTTTGCTCTCACTTATACAGCTACATTAGAAAAATCTGAGTGCGACATTTGTCTGGGTTGCACTTAAGCAGACCAAGTCTGCCTAATCTAATAGTTTCAGTGTAATTGCTCCATACTGCACGGTACATAATAAAATACGTAATTTTGCTCTAACTTATCCACCTATATATTAACTTGTTCAGATTGAACAAGTTTGTGGGTTTCAGTACAGCAGGCCCATTTTTTTTTGGTATATATAATACAAATATACAGAAAATGTTGAACCAGGGCTAAGGGTCGAGGACAAGGGCGTGGGCATTCAATTACTGCAGGGGGCAGAGGCCGTGGTCCTGGGCAGGGTGAGACAGTACCTGCTGATGAGGGAGCAGGGGAACGCCGCAGAGCTACACTCCCTAGCTTCATGTCTCAACTTACAGGGACACGTGGTAGAGGACTGTTGAAAGCACAACAGTGCGAACAGGTGATGTTGTGGATTGCGGACAATGCTTCAAGTAATTTGTCCACCAGTCAGTCTTCCACGCAGTCCACCCACGTTACCCAAGGGAGCACTCCTCTGGCTCCTCCACCTCAACCTCCTTCCCCCCAGTCTGCCCCCTCCCAGGAAAATTTGGAATGCAATCCGGCATACTCTGAGGAACTGTTTTCTGGACCCTTCCCAGAGTCACAAACCACTTCTCAGGTTGCTGCTGACCTCTTTCCCGATGCCCAAGTTTTCCAACTGTCGCAGTCTGAGGGTGATGACATTGTTGACTTAGTGGAAGAAGTGTGTAAAGAGGTGTCGGACTATGAGGAGACACGGTTGTCAGACAGTGGTGAAGTTGTTGTCAGGGCAGGAAGTCCGAGGGGGGAGCAGACTGAGGAATCGGAGGATGACGAGGTGACTGACCCAAGCTGGGTTGATAAGCCGAGTGAAGACAGTGCTTCTGAGGCGGAGGCGAGTGCTGCACCAGAACAGGTTGGAAGAGGCAGTGGTGTGGCCAGAGGGAGAGGCAGGGCCAGAGCTGGTGCATCAGCAGCAACTGTTTCACGTAGTGAAGCTCCCGTGGCGAGGCCTAGATGTTCGCAAGTCTGGAGGTTCTTTAAAGAAATTGAGGATGACCGACGGACTGTGGTGTGCAACCTGTGCCACACCAGGATCAGCAGGGGTGCCACCACTACTAGCCTAACCACCACCAGCATGCGCAGGCATATGAGTGCTAAACACCCCACTCAATGGAACCAAGGCCATTCACCTCCTGCGGGTCACACCACTGCTCCTTCCCCTGTGTCACTCGCTGCCTCTGCTAGTCAACCCCCTGCCCAGGACCCCGGCACGAGTGCCTCCCGCCGGAAAACCACACCTTCGCCTACACGATCCTCCACAGCGTCCCTGCGCAGCGTTCAGCTGTCTTTACAGCAGACGCTGGAGCACAAGAGGAAAGTTCCACCCACCCACATGCCCAAGCCCTCAACGTCCACATCTCCAAATTGCTGAGCCTGGAGATGCTGCCCTAGAGGCTGGTAGAGACCGAGGCCTTTCGCTACCTCATGGCAGTGGCTGCCCCTCGGTATTCGGTCCCCAGCCGCCACTATTTTTCCCGATGTGCCGTCCCAGCCCTACACCAGCACGTGTCACAGAACATCATCCGTGCCCTGACCAACGCTGTTTCTGAGAAGGTCCACCTAACCACGGACACGTGGACAAGTGCTGCCGGGCAGGGACACTATATATCACTGACGTCACATTGGGTTAACTTGGTGGAGGCTGGGACCGAGTCTGACCCTGGGGCCGCTCATGTACTGCCCACACCGAGGATTGCGGGGCCTACCTCGGTCACGGTCTCTCAGACGTACTATGCCTCCTCCTCCGACCCCTCCTCCTTCACCTCCTCCTCCGAATTACCATCCGTGGGCACGGCGCCTTCAGTCGGCAGCTCTAGGCGCAGCAGCAGTGCCGTGGGTAAGCGCCAGCAGGCGGTGCTCAAACTGCTGAGCTTAGGTGACAAAAGGCACACCGCCCAAGAACTATTACAGGGCATAACGGGGCAGACCGATCTGTGGCTGGCACCGCTGAACCTCAAGCCAGACATGGTTGTGTGTGACAACGGGCGTAACCTGGTGGCGGCTTTGCAACTCGGCAACTCAGTCAGGTCAGTCAGATTCCTCAAGTCTACAATGAGGAGTGGACGTGGATGTCTGATATCTGCCAGGTGTTGACCAACTTTGAGGAGTCAACACAGATGGTCAGCGGCGATGCCGCCATTATCAGCCTCACCATCCCGCTGCTTTGCCTGTTGAAAAACTCACTGCTCAGCATGAAGTCGGAAGCTTTGCGCTTGTCACAAGAGACGGTGGAGGAAGATACGTCGCTTGATAGCCAGAGCAACCTCCGGTCTGTTTCTCACCGCGTATCGGAGGAGGGGGATGAGGATGAGGAGGAGAATGTCGGCGAGACAGAAGAGGGTACCAGTGCTCAGTCCTTCTTAACTCTTGAGCGTGTATGGGCTGAAGAGGAGGAGGAGGAAATGGAGAGTCAGGCCAGTGAGGAGAGGGAATTCTTGCGTGTTGGGACTCTGGCGCACATGGCAGACTTCATGTTAGGCTGCCTATCCCGTGATCCTCGCGTTAGAAGAATTTTTTCAAACACCGATTACTGGGTGTTCACTCTCCTGGACCCACGGTACAAGCAGAACCTTTCCACTCTCATCCCTGTAGAGGAAAGGAGTATGAGAGTGAATCAATATCAACAGGCCCTGGTGCACAAGCTGAAACAATCCTTCCCATCTGACGCCGCTAGCGGCAGAGGGCGTGGTTCTGTGGGCCAAGTAGCGGTGGAGAGGAGGCGAGCAGGCAGCTTGTCCAGCACTGGCAGGGGAACGCTCTCCAAGGCCTTTGCCAGTTTTATGTCACCCCAGCAAGTCACTGTCACCTGTCCCCAGTCTAGGCAGAGTAGGGGTGAACGTTACAGAAAGATGGTGAGGGAGTACCTAGCTGACCATACCAATGTCCGGACCGATCACTCTGCTCCATACAACTACTGGGTTTCAAAGCTGGACACGTGGCCTGAACTGGCACTGTACGCCTTGGAGGTGCTGGCCTGCCCTGCCGCTAGTGTGTTGTCAGAGCGGGTATTCAGTGCAGCTGGTGGCGTCATCACCGATAAGCGTACATGCCTGTCAACTGACAGCGCTGACGCTTATTAAAATGAACAAAGCCTGGATTTCACCGGAATTCAAATCTCCTCCGGGGGAAAGCAGCTAAAGATTAACATTACTTATGTATCCGATTCCTCTTCTCTACTCCTCCTACTCCTCCTCCTCCTTGTCGTCTTTGCCTAACGCTGACCCAAAACGCAATTTTTTAGAGGGCCAACTGGCACTCTTTTGCGACAATTTTTCCGGAGGGCCCCCTACAGGCCCTCTCTCCAAACAATTTTTCCGGAGGGCCACCTACAGGCCCTCTCTCCAAACAATTTTTCCGGAGGGCCCCCTACAGGCCCTCTCTCTAAACAATTTTTCCGGAGGGCCCCCTACAGGCCCTCTCTCTAAACAATTTTTCCGGAGGGCCACCTACAGGCCCTCTCTCCAAACAATTTTTCCGCAGTGTCAACTACAGACAGTGTAAAACAATGTTTCAGGAGCGTCAAACAGACAGTCCAAAACTATTTTTCAGGAGGTGCAAGTACCGACATTTAAAAATAAATTTTTTTGCTGAGGGTTGACTTTATGTACTCCGAAAAGAAAAAAATTTTTGGTGCTCAACAAAAGCCATTTCACTGCATTCTCAGTCGGACAAAGTCATTGGTGGTGTAACCGCCATTCTGTGTCAGGCTAAATTTTTGGGTGCTTCACCAGCTACCTCATCTAACTTGGTCACTTGTTGGTGTCACCGCCATGCTGTGTCAGGCTTATGCCTGAATCGTGTGGCTGGGGATAGGAGAGCAGTGCCAGCATGGGCATGGGTGATGGACCTTCGTTGCACCTAGTTGGGTGCTTCCCTAACATGTGATGGGCATGTGCCTCGCCTTTCTTGGTCTGGGTGAGCACAATTGCCATGAGGGTAACCACCAGGCTGCTGCAGGAGAATTTGAGGTAATGGTGGGATTAGGCAGCCTCAGAGGCATCCATGCATGCTGCCCCTGCATTGTATTTCCCAGTAGAGGATTTAGGGACAGCTAAATCCCTAAATCCCTTTAACATAAAAACATGATTTAATCAATGGGTCATTTTTGAGCACACATTTCCATTAATCCTGTCTATCCACACAGCTCTTGCCACCCATCATCCAGGGTGGCTCCGATTTTTAGTGTTAATTCCAAGTTCAGTAGCCATGTGGGCAATCCTATATAGAAAACAGTATACATACAGTGCCTTGCGAAAGTATTCGGCCCCCTGGATCTTTTCAACCTTTTGCCACATTTCAGGCTTCAAACAAAAAGATATAACATTTTATATTTTTGGTGAAGAATCAACAACAAGTGGGTCACAATTGTGAAGTGGAACGAAACTTATTGGATCATTTAACCTTTTTTTATAATAATAAAACTGAAAAGTGGGGCGTTAAAAATTATTTGGCCCATTTACTTTCAGTTCAGAAAACTCACTCCAGAAGTTCATTGAGGATCTCTGAATGATCCAATGTTGTCCTAAATGACTGATGAAGATAAATAGAATCCACCTGTGTGTAATCAAGTCTCCGTATAAATGCACCTGCTCTGTGATAGTCTCAGGGTTCTGTTTAAAGGGTTTCTGTCACCAGAAAATAGCCCATATAAGTGGCTGTAATTTCCCATGTGCCCATGACAGGTGACACCATATATGTAACTAAAAATCCTCCTACTGCAGCCGTTATCTCAAAAAAGTTATATTTATAATATGTAAATGAGCGTTCGCTAGGTGCAGGGGGCGGTAACCCTGCACCTAGTATCGTCTTTAGCCCACCTCTAACCACGCCTTCCTTCTTCAGATTTACAGGGCCAGGCAGCTTCTTCTCTCCGCTGCCGACCCTGTCCGTAGCTGAAATCCCGCGCCTGTGGGTAAAATTGGCTTCTACCTCACAGGGGTTTTTTGCCTTCCTCTGGATCAACTTGTAGGATAACAGGCCAAACTGGATGGATAGATGTCTTTTTTCGGCCTTATAAACTATGTTACTATGTTACTATGTTATGTTACAGTCAGTTTTAAACAAATAACAGCTCACACAGATATACCACCAACTATAAGGAAAGTTCATGAGATCACCCTCAGCAAGTGGTGTTATTTTCTATTCAATGCAATTTAATACAAACCGTTAATAGGGTCTGTACATACAAAGTACTTGTGAGAGCCACCCACCCCTTCAAAAAAAACTTTTTACATTAACTAGTGTTGCATGGTATCAAGGCCAATAGGTATTTAGACACTAGAAATAGGAGGTCAGTCAAGCAAGTACAGTAGATGGCCTGGGAAAAGGGCCCTGGAACAGAAATAACTTTGTATTACGATTTTTCAGTTAAGTACATAAGTACTTAAGTAGATGACCAGTAATATGTCTGCTAATACAACAGTCCCTGATATTTATCCAGCTTTTCTGTATAACTAGCCATTTAATGTTGTGTCTTTTAGGAAATAACATGGCAACAACACTTGACGGGGAAAGCGTTGATGAAAACCTAGTTATGGAAAAGGAATATACTAGTGATAGAAGAAAGATCAGAGATCTATTCAAGACTTTAGATGTCCAAATGCACTCACTTTGCCAAACACGTTATAATATAGCATTGCTCTGTCTGGATCATAAAATGTTTCTGGGAACAAATTATACTAAAATCTGCATTTTTGCAGGTGACAAAAAACTTTACAGTAGACCAGTGTTCTGTCTCCTTTGTTCCCTGGGCAATTAAATGAAATATAGCTTCCTACTCCGGGAAGGTGTTTTTTTTTTTTTTTTTTTTTTGTTGAATTAACATTTTAAAAAGTGCAATTCTAATAGTAACAATGAAAAATGACCGCACAAATGAGAGTTCGGCAAAGTAAGCAGGAAACACACTGGTCCTCTGAGCAAACACTAACAGGGCCATTTATCAATAACTCGTATATCTGGCGGTGGATCCGCCGAAGTTATGAAGTGGTACCGGCCTCTATATAACTTTGGCGCATCTAGTGCCAGTCTAAATCTAAGTCAGTTTCCTAGCTGTCTTACATTTAGACCATTTTCTATGCTGAAACAGGCATAGAAAATGATGAATGAGACAGGCCTACAGGCCCCTCCCCCTTGCACGCCAACGCCACCCCCCCTTTTTTTAGACCTGGCGGGAGCGGGAAAAAGTCGTAGATTGCAGCGCAACTAACCGTTGTGCTGCAATCTGCTCCAGAAATATGCCTAATATAAGGGTATTTCTGGATAATAAATGATGATGACGAATTTCCAATTTTGACGTGTTTGACGTAGTTAACAACTACCTGGAAATTTATTTTAAAAAAAGGCTGAAAGGGGTTATCCAGGTTTGTTTTTTTTAATCATGTTGATTTGGATTATAAAGCTAGTATAGATAATGAGGTTTTCCTATGAGCAGTCAGTGCCCAAGGCTGCCTGACCTGCGCAACCTGTGCACAATACAGATTGTAGCTGGGCTAGGATTATATGCCGAATGTACAACACATGACCCTGGAAGTGCCTGCAACCTATTTAGACAGGGGAGCACAGCGCTGACCTGGTAAGGAAAATTTCATTATCATCTATACTAGTATTATATTTCACATCAGAAGGGGCATGATTAATATAAATCCGGATAACCCCTATAATGTGGTCTTATCTGGTTCCAGCTCCTTCGTTTGTCGGATGTCCTTGCATCAACTTCCAATGATGACCACAGCAGTGACTGGTACCACATGCATCATGTCACCGAATCACATGACGCATAGGGTGCCATTAGAAAGTACAACTTGTCCTGCAAAAAAAAACAAGCTTTCATATGGCTATGTAAATGGAAAAATAAAAAGGTTATGGCTGCGGGAAGACACGGAATAAAAACTTAAAATGCAAAAATGTAAAATTGCCATGTAAGAAGTAAGAGGACCAGTCACCATTCCTGACATGCAACTACTTGCATTCCCCATGTAATAACAATTCTTGACCCTGTCTTATGACTCTATGTTGTGCCAGCCCTGTATTATTCCTTCTAGAAGTTTAAAAATAAATTGCCAGCAGTTTGCAGTAAAAGTTCTGAGGGTTGTTACCAGTAGCGGGTGTGCCTGACGCTGTCCAATCAGTGCTGCTGGTGTAAGACTGTGCAGGGACACACCCCTAACTGGTAACATTCATCTGCATCAGTACCTTTACTGCAGACTGCTAACAATTCATTCATGATTTCTAGTAGAAATAACAGAGAAATAGCACAACATAGAGACATGAGAATAGTAGTTACTAAAACAGACATGTTAGGCAAGGTGACAGGTCCTCTTTAAATATGTGTCAATATGACATTTAGTCTTGCATATAACCGTATTTTAACCCATATCACACACAATATGGCTGTAGGCCAGGCAGATTTTTTAATGTGACATATTGGACTGTGTATGCCCATAGAACCAAAGAATACAGCGCTTCTAAGGAAGAACTCTGATCAAGCAATGGCACAGCCATTGAGGAGTGGTGGTAATCACATCCAGCAATGGTACCCTTTTTGCCACATGAGCCAATATTCTAAAAATCACATGGTAAGTGGAACATCCTGTTACAGATTTTGCACTGGTCATAGGAGAGACAAGTTACTTCTGTGGTTCCTTCTTTATGGCCAGCTATGCAATGCAGTGTGTAATACTTGTCAGTATTATGCAATATGCAACTGCCGAAATTCAGATGTGTGCATAATTCACTCATGGCAAGCAGTGCTTCTCCTGTGAATGCAAAGAATTGAATGGCACTGAAACACATTTATTAGAAAATTGCACAGTGATTCATTTTTATGGACCTATGAAAATGTTAATGAATGCCCTTCTGTTGCAACAGGAGACAATTCAGAAGAGCGTTGGTTAATCTAGTCATTATTAACGCAATAATTACATTTCTCTGCAGTGAGCAGCAATGTGATCTCTTATAAATAAATGAGCTGAGATTTATTAAAATGACACCTCAAACAGCAAGCATACATGAAAGAAAAGATGGGAGACGACATGTCAAGAGAAAACTAAGTAGGTCAATGTCTCAGCAAATAAGACTTTCCCCTCCATCTCAGACTCCATGCAATTTGTTTGGAACATGTAATGAGTAGATGAGGAAGTTAATCATTCCCACAAAGTTATCATCCGCTGCAGTCTTGATAAAAGAGCTGGGCACTTCAGGTCAAAGTAAGGGCCCCTCGAGATGAGAGAATCTATTATAAAATTTAGAAATTCAGTACAAATTTTTCAAAAAATTCTAATTCTTACGCATTTCAGTTTTGTGTAATTTGATTCGGGAGAATTAAGGACAGCAGATAGAGGTGGTGACAAAGAGAGAGCCTTTTTAAGATAATTAGAGCACTTTCTATTCAGGTAGAAATTATTTGGACCCAAATCCAATCATATGGATAATTCGGTTGAATAGGACCCAAAACATTTTTTGAAAAATTTGCTCATCTCTAATGGCCCATATATCTGTAGTTTGTGAATTAACACACCAATTTTGTATTGCAAAATCCAGAGCATTGTGTACATACGTGTCTATGTAACAGACTATACCTCCACCTGTTTTCTAGTCTGTCCTCACACTGCCGAACTACACACTTAAAAGGAAGCAGCACTGCAATAACCAGCTCAGTGCACTACACAATGAACAGAGCTATGTACTTCTGGTGTTGAAGTTACCCCTAAACTGCTGATCAATGGGGAATGTGGTTTTGGATGCCCCAGTCGGATAATGATGGCCTATACAGACCTAGGTTTTAAAGGTGGAAAATAAGAAATAAAAAATTTGATCAGACCTCAGAACAGACCCCTCTAATGTTAATCAGACCTCAGCTCTGACCCCCAATGTTAATTAGACCACAGCTCAAATCCCCAATCAGACCTTACATCAGACTTCCAATGTTAATGAGACCCCCCTAATGTTAACAAGATCCCTAATCAGACCTTAGATCAGACCCCTAATTTTATTAAGACCCCCAATCAGACCTTAGATCAGACCTTCAATGTTAATTAGACCCCAGTTCAGACATCCAATGTTAATCACACTCAGATCAGACAAAATAAAAATAAACCAACTCACTTCTCCTGTTTCAGCCTCCGCTAATGCTCCGGAGATCCCACGCTCTTCCTGCTGCGCTGTCCTGTGCTTTGCCATCCTGCATAGGTCACAGCACAGCTTGCAGCACTAACAGACGAAGACCAAGGAGCAGTGAATACAGAGCTCACATAAAGAACGCTGTATTCTCCGCTCCGCGGTCCTACTGTACTAATGAGTGCTTCCACTTCTGGGAGAAAAAAATGCATCTTATAGGGAAGAAAATATGCTGCAATAATATAGGGGTAACCGTGGTTTTTCCAATAACCCGCTGTGCTTCAGAAGAGTCTCCTATATATTTGGTGTGGTTACGGACACAACATCTGAATCACAAATATCCACTGTTGTTGTGGACATACTACTTGAATAATAACCACAGACATTCTCAATAATTTATATTATTATTACTTGAAAGCGAATCATAAATTAAGAGGGGAGACAAATGAGGCCATCAATCGAATTGGATTAATTGACTTTTTATATATATTTTTACATTTTTGGAACTGATACTGATGAATGGACATTAATGAACTGAATTGATTTTTTTTTACATTTTAATCACCTATCTATACTACTATTCATATACAAGATCATGGTTTTATATGTATAGATTATTATGAGCAATTAAGCAGCTATCATAATTTATTGATGGAGATATATATATTTGGGATCAGTAGATGATTCAGCCATATAAATACATAATCAATTACATAGTTATTAAATCCATCCATATAACTCAAGTGTGTATATATATATAATTGTGGTCTAGGGATCAGTACATGTTATAGCTATATAGATGCACGATCAATTACACAGGTATTAAATCCATATATACAATCATGATTGACAATTCAAATATATGTATTTAATCATGGACAATTAATTCAGTTTTAAGATACACTTCATCTTTCATTTTATTATATTTTTCTTGTATTTTGTTTTTGTATGTTATCTGTACTCTTTGAGTCTATCATCTACATACATTGCACCAGATAATTGAGTGCCTTTCCGAATTACTATTATACGTTAAAATATGGTATATGTTTGGGTATACTTTCTACAAGAAAAACCAATGGTAAATGGTTGGATATAGAGTGCGCATGCGCGCACCTGGCCTCGGAGATTAAAAGGTGAAGACGTACAGCGTCTTGACGTCACAGGCCCGACGAAGCGCGATTTTGCGCGAAACGGCCGTCGCCTGACGCCGCCAACATGTGTGGTACAGTCCGTCGCCCAGCACTGTTTTATTAGTGTGAATCTGCCACGACAATAAAGAAATAGGATTTCATGGTGAGTGCCGCTTCATCCTTTTCTCCTCTTCGTTATGAACCAATGGTAGATGTATTGACATTTAGCTCCCCTCTGGCTCTCCCTGGGATCATGCAGTGACTAGAGGGCACACCTTTTCTTGTCATGGGGCCAAATGCTTTTGAGTGAGTCATAGAGGCATGCCTATCAGTTAGCAATCTCTCACCAAGAGTGTACTGCCCAAAAGTAGCTTCTGAGAACCTTTTGATAGAGCAGCGGTGGAAACACTTTTTTTATGCCCTCTTGTGACAAGACCCAGTGTCCAATCAGACCACACCTGCAATCATTGACATATCTGCCTGCTGAGTTTTACAGCAACCTTACATTTCTGTCTGGATGTGTTATTTTTATACAGCGCTCATTTTCTAAGACAAAAAAAAATGTAAACCTCAACTGTACACCTTAAATAACATAGTAAGATAGTTTATAAGGCCAAAAAAAGACATCTGTCCATCCAGTTCGGCCTGTTTTCCTACAAGTTGATCCAGAGGAAGGCAAAAAACCCCTGTGAGGTAGAAGCCAATTTTCAGCACTTTAGGGAAAAAAATTCCTTCCCGACTCCAATCAGGCAATCAGAATTACTCCCTGGATCAACGACCCCTCTCTAGTAACTATAACCTGTAATATTATTACACTCCAGAAATACATCCAGGCCCTTCTTGAACTCTTTTAGTGAACTTACCATCACCACCTCCTCAGGTAGAGAGTTCCATAGTCTCATTGCTCTTACCGTAAAGAATCCTCCTCTATGTTTGTGTACAAACCTTATTCTTTTTAAGACCCCGCTTACTTCTTCCTGGGTCAGACAGAGCACTTTTAATGGGGAATTTACTTCTACATTCTGCATTTTATTTGACAGTTTATTTTCCTCAGTGGAGAAAAAAATATTTAGTAGCTTTGTTTTCTCCTCATCGCTCTCTGCAACTCCCCCCTCATTACTTTGTAAAGGGCCAACATCTTTAGATTTATACTTTTAATCATTTATATAAAGGAAGAACATTTTAGGGTTAGTTTTACTGTCTTTTACTGTCTTTTGTTTTTACTGTGGCAATTAATCTCTCGGTCTCTAGTTTGGCTGCTTTTATTTGTCTTTTACATATTCTATTTTTTTCCTTATAGTTTTTCAACGCTTCCTCGCTCCCCTCCTGTTATATTGATTTAAATGCTTTCTTTTTGTCATTTATTGCTTTCTTTACAGTTCTATTTATCCACATTGTATTTTTTCTTGTGTGAGTACAGCCTAAAGCCATTTGCATGTCTTGTTTGGGAGATTAACTCTCCCCTACATCTCTTTTATTCAAAAAAATGATGGGATCTTGACAAGGGAGACACAAAACATTTTTTTTTAAATGTTTTGATAAAAAAAAACGTGTGGGAGAGAATGGATCTCTGATGTGAAAAAAAGGATGGATAAAAAAACAAGCCTAGATCAATACATAATAATATTTAACTGATGACCTCTTAGTATCTGATTGGATGGAGTCTGATACTGGGGACCCCCACCAATCAGCTGTTTGAGAAGGCATCGGCACTCCATGGCCTTCTCTCACCTTAGCCTAGGCCATGTGACGCCACGTTCATTGGTCAGATGACCTAGGCACATTGAAGTGAATGGTGCTGAGCTGCGATAAGAAGAATAGCCGCTATCAAATAGATGCCACTGTGTTTGGTGATTTGAGAGAAGGCTGCAGCCCTAATGTGTGCACTGGTGCCTTCTCAAAAAAGTGATGGGGAGAGGTTCTGGGTTTCGGACCTCCACTGATCATATACTGATGACCTATCCAGAGGACAGGTCATCAGTTAAAAAAATTCTCGGAAAAACCCTTTAAAAAGAGAGAAATAATGAAAGAAAGATTCTAAGGGCATGGCCACATTTTCAAGTTTCTTGATACAACTCCAGATCTAGGCTTGCAAAACTGCATGCAGAAACCTGAATGTGTGGCCATGCCCTTATGCCTGATTTGAACTTGCTTTATGAAATGATTACATGTGAAAGAGCTAATGGTAATGATCTGAATAACAATTAGATAATAAACTGTAAAGTCAGGTGAGAGAATATGAACCAGACACCTTCTGATAAAACTGCATATCTAGATGAACTTTGTAGTGTCAGGTATTCTATCAGTCTGTTTTTTCTGCTTCATAGCACATTTACATTAAGACGTCAGACAGTTCAATAGAGTGATCCTGATTTCAGCCTGTCAGGTTTGCAGGCCATATCACTAACTGAATTGCTTTTTTACTGAAGTCCGCCAATGTGTCCTTTATCACAAAAAGAAAATTAATACAAATGCTTATATAAAAGTCACATCATGTGGATGTACCAATATGCGTTTAAGTACTTTGTGGATAAAAATAGAAAGGTAAAATATCATGATCATTCGTTTGTTCAGTGTTAGCCAGGCAAATAAATTCAAAATGTCTCCACTCAAACCCAGAAGAGGAATTTGGATGAGGTGACCTGATGGCATTGACGTGAATAGGGCTAAGTTGCAATACCAAGAACATCCACTGCGTCACGTCATCGGCGCAGGCGCAGTGAGGTAGCCGGGAGCCCGGCGGCCAGCGCCGCTCACTGCGCCTGCGCCGCTTTTATTCCGCACGGCGCAGGCGCGGGATTTGAATGGAGCACAGGGCCGGCAGAGGATCCAACAAGCTGCCTGGCCCTGTCAATCAAGTCAAGGTAGGCGTGACCGCGGGTGGGCAAACGGAGCTTACTAGGTGCGAGGTAACCGCCCCTTGCACCTAGTAAGCCTAATTAGCATAAAATAAAACATGATTTTTATCAAAAACGGGGGCACCTATAGAAAAATTAATGCCAGATTGGGCATCAGGTGACATTTGCACATTGCAAATGTCATCCTGTTTAATATGCCCAGATCTGGTGACAGAAACCCTTTAATGGATGCAAGAATTGTGAAGGTGATATCAAAGAAGGGTTCCTATGTTAACATGTAACTTGGCCTGTTAGGATATTTTGGATTTAAATAGCTTTTTATTTCAGTGAATGTGACCTCCTAATGCTGCAAATTCCACAAATGAGCATTTTCAGTTCTTAAAAACATATAAAATGTTTAGAAACTCTACTGTGCATAATAATTTTGAACAGTGCATTTTGAGTTTTTTTTATTTTTTGAAGAATATACTGTTATCATTGGGAGATTTGTTCAATAAAATTCGATGTATTCTCTAATGGGTGATGACTTTTATTATACTGTCATTTGCACCGACCATTTAGGTAAATCAGAGATAAATATCATTTGAATAATAATTTGGAACATGGTGTAGAATACGTCACCCGCCGGAATCCACTGCCGCTAGTGTGAATTCACCATTCACACGAACGTATATTTCTATCCGAATCCGTTCCGCAATTTTTTCTTAATTTCTGATGAGGTGCAGACCTCATCATCCTCTGCCATCCGCTAGCTGGAGTAGATTTCAATCGTCATTTATGCCAGGAAATTGATGAAAATGATAGCGAATGTGCCAGGGCCAATGGCCCCACCCACATCACCCCCCACCCTGCCCCTGCTACTTCTCAGTGGCCAGGGTGTTGTAGAAACACTGTGTCTGCCTAAATTTAGGTGCATGGGCTTTCAAAAAGTTGCAAAACATGGCTGTAACTTCCCTGGCTTGAAGGAACATGCCACAATTTCATTGTGAGTCCAAAATCTCTATGAATTACTATTTTCAGTAGATTTCTGCACTCACTAGATTCGGCTCTTGGAAGTCTTCCCAGCGTACTTGTTGAAAAAAAAATAGAAAACCTTTCATGCTTATCTGAATTCTTCGTGTGCTAACTGTTCTGTCAGTCAGGGTCAAACATGGACAGAGTGTATGGGCTGACAGTATCAATATAGTGAACTATAGTAAACTATGGCCTGCATTTCATCTGTTTCACCCTGTACTCAGAGTAAAATACTTTGTGCAAACGGTTATGTGTTGAAAAGTGAAGATTAAAATTAACTGCACACTGAGTTTAAAGGGCATCTGTCAGCAGTTTTGTACCTATGAAACTGGCTGACCTGTTGCATGTACACTTGGCAGCTGAAGGCATCTGTGTTGGTCTCATGTTCTTATGTGCCGAGAAATTGATGAGATCATTGCGGAGAAAAATGATGTTTTAATATACACAAGAGCAATGGGGCAATTGCTAGCCTCTGTAACTGCCGCACTCTCTCCACTTTGACAGGACCAGGAAGGCGTAAAAATCTGCTGACAGATGCCCTTTAAGCTCCATTCCGTTTTGTAGGCGGACACTAAAGCGCTACTTGCTGCATTTTGGTGTCCGCATGAAGAAACTGATGCAAACGGATCCATCATGACTCACAATGTAAGTCAATGGGGACGGATCCGTTTTCTCAGACACAATAGAAAATGGATCCGTCCTCCATTGACTTTCAATGGAGTTCAAGACGTATCCGTCTTTGCTATGTAAAAGATAATACAAACTGATCCGTTCAGAACGGATGCAGACGGTTGTATTATCATGACTGATCCGTTTGTGAGAGCCTGGACGGATCTCACAAACGGATCCTGCAAATGCAAGTGTTAAACTAGCCTTACTTAGATAGGGCAGCATAATCCATGTGAAAGATTCCTTTTAACTTAACCATATGTCTAATGAGAGGATTTGGAATTCAGAAAAACAAAGTTTCATTTACTATAAAGATATATTGAGAAATGAATAAGTACAAAATATAGTTAATTCGCAAATGTCAATTTTTACCTGCATGTTTTACCAGTGGCTTTCAACCTCCACTTATACTAGTGTCAGAATTTTTGCAAGGTCAAAACTTCTGAAAGATTTTCTTTAAAGGGGTTTTTGAGATACATTATAAAGGACTGGGCTAAATAAATTAAAGGGGTCTCACCCTTACCAATCCCTGTTGTGACTCTTACTGGGTCACTTGTAGTCTCTGCTTCCTGCTCTTGACACACAGGAAATGCCTGGAGATGACTTCCTTTCCTACATCCCCTGCAAGTGAAATTAGACATCATATCCTGATGCAAACAGTGCCTACAGAAATCATTAAAAGGCATTTGCGTGACACTGGTCTACAGGCCAGACATCCAGCTACAGGTATTCCATAGACCTTATGCCACAACTCTCAAAGGCTATCGTGGTGCTTAGCAAGACAGCAATGGAGGCTGAAATGGAGGGCTATCCTCTTCAGCAACGAGTCCCACATTTGTCTTAGATGCAATGATAGCCAGAGATTGGTCTGAAGACCACGTGGGCAACACCAGAAAGAGACCTTCTCAAGGAAATGTCACACTAGTCCTTCTGCTGGGATTATTGTGTGGGGCGGCATACTGTATGGTAGCCAGACCCCTCTAGTCTTCATTCCAGGTACAATAATAGCTCAGTGTTACATTAATTTGGTCACTGAACCAGTGGTACTGCCATTTCTCCAACCTGTCCCAGGAGCTGTCTTTAAATAGTTCAACTTAAGCGAATTTGGAAGGCACTCCACCTGGGGTTGGTGCTCGGTGATCGGGTAATCAACCCAAATACACGTATAGAATCAATCACGGCACTCCAATTGTATAATGCAATTGACTGAACGCTTTATTAATATTACTCCATTTTGTCAAGGCCAACATTAATGTTTCGGTCCTCCCGGACCTTGATCACGGCTGTTGGTGTATAGTGGAGGTGGATAGACACCAGTTGGACGCCATTCTATCCACCTCCACTCCATTGACAAAATGGAGTAATATTAATAAAGCGTTCCGTCAATTGCATTATACAATTGGAGTGCCGTGATTGATTCTATACGTTTAAATAGTTCAATGCCTGGTTGCATGCTGCTTATGCTACTGTGAGCAGCCTGCGTTATCTAAATATGCTACCATTGCCTGCAGCGCATACTTGTCTCCCATCAACCACATCTGGAATGTCATTGGCTGGAAATTACAAGGGGAGCTGCCAGCAGCGATCTTGATGATTTGTGTTTCCAAGTGCAGAACATTTCTCAGACAACCATTAGTAACCTCATTGATAGCATACCAAGGCATGTCAATGAATGAATTTCTGCATGTGATGCTCATACTCGATACTGAATAAATCGAGATGTTTTAAATATTTTGTTTCCATTATTTTATTATTTGCATATTATTAACATGTCTATTGACCCTGTGATTTCCATAATTCCATGATTTTTCTCTCTTGGTGTTGCAGTTTCATTGTTGAGAAGTGTAGTATCTTTTTCAATATAATATAGAGAATAGAAATGATTTACCGAAAATCAGAAGTTGCTGAACAAGGCACGATATTTTTAACTGAACAGGTGCAGCATAGAGAAACTGGGTGGTGCTTTGTGCAGTAGAACTGTGGCGCAGGTGTTTGAGGCTTAGGGTATAAGTGCATTTAAAAAGTATAAAAAGAAGCTTAAATCAATATAGACTTTCTTACAGCAGTGCACAATGTGCACAGACATGACTATATTATCTCTCATGATTATTACTTTACAGTTGTTGGAAGTAGTTATTGCAGGCCAAGGGTGGGAATTCAGTACACGGGGGCAACATAGCAACGTGAATTTGTGTGTAATTAGCAGAAAAACAAAACTTTAAAGGGCGTCAGCAGATTTGTACCTAGGAAACTCTGACCTTTTGTGTGTGTGCTTTGCATCTGGAGTCATCCGTGTTGGTCCCATGTTCATATGTGCCTGCATTGCAGAGAAAAATGAAATTTTAATATATGTAAATGACTCTCTTGGAGCAACAGGGGCGTAGCTGTTACACTTAGAGACTCTGCAGCTTCCGCATCCTCTGCACTTTGATTGACAGGGCCAGGCAGTGCAAACATTATAATGCCTGTGTCAATGGCTGTGTCAATCAAAGTACAGAGGGTGCAGCAGTTTCATATATATTTTCATGGGGTCATTTATTAAGACCGGCACTTTAGACACCAGTCCTTATAACCCCAGCGTTGGCGGTGGATGCGCCATCCACCGCCTGTTTAAATCTACACCAGCTCTCTTGTTGCGTAGATTTAAATAATTTTCTATGCCTAAAATAAGTGTCAAAAATAATAAATGAGATGGGCTTGCCCGAATTTACCAACACAAATGATGGTAAGTATGAATAGTGGACGGTTCACTATGACCTCTACCACTTAGCCCGGATTACATCTTCTAGAAATTAAAACCATAACAACACTGCAGTAAAACGTCATCAAATAAATAATTATAATGATTAAATCCAATATTTACCGTACTGTGTGGTGTATGCATATTAAAAGTGGTGTTTCAACTCCACCATAGTGATGACCTATTCATAGGACAGGCCATCAATATGAGCTTGGTAGTAGTCCGTCACTGGGTATGGGCCACAGCATCAGCTGACACTAAGGTCTACATCCCGGTCTCTCTCTGAGTGTGTCACATGTCTACCTCAAATCCTTAAATACTTGAGTAGGGGCATTTTGGGCAGTTTCTTGTTGCCCCTTAGTAGAGAAGGCTGCATTCATCAATAAGGGCACAGCAGGGAGTGTCCCCACAAGAGGTCATCAGAGCCTCAATGGTTAGTATGAAGACAGGCCAGCTATGCTGATTCAATTATTTTCCCTGCATGATTTTACATACCTCCCAACTTTGTAAACAAATAAAAAAAAGTACACATTGTGCAGTGCGGCAAATTTTTTCCACACTAGGGCACGCCTCTAACTCCGCCCAAAACATAACTATACACCTAATCCGACCTAGTCCCCTTAATGCCCCCACATAGTAATTATTCCCCCTTCATGCAACTGCACAGTATTTATGCCCAGCTGTGCCTCCCAGTAATATGTCCAGCTGTACCCCCAGTAATATGCCCACATTGTGCCCCAGTAATATGCCCACATTGTGCCCCCCATAATATGCCCAGATGTGCCCCCCAGTAATATGCCCACATTGTGTCCCCAGTAATATGCCCACATTGTGCCCCTTACAGAAAGTAATAAAAATAAACCCCACATACTTACCTTCAGCAGCAGCACATCGGCAGCTCTAGTCTGTGACGGAGGCAAAGCCAAGGCTGACTGCCGGCTGGCCTCGCCCCCCGCACAGACCAGAGGTGTGGAGAGCCGACAGGGGGGAGGGACGATGCCGGCTCTCTGCTTCATGATAATACAGGCGACTGTCTCTGCTTCCTATGGAGTGGGACATAGCTCCCCCATACGGGGACAGCCACTGTAGTCCGGGACCATCGCGCCGGATCCGGGACAGTTGGGAGGTATGGATTTTACAATGCTCGATAATCAGGAAAATTATTGGGAACAAGCGTTCATAGGAATATGAACAATATGCCGATAACTGGCTCATATAATCAAGCAATCACTGAGCTGATGAAAGAGCAAACACTCGTTCATCGGCATCAGGACAAATTTCTTCAGGAAAAGAGATGTACGATTGTTGACAGCACATCTTCCTGTGTAATCAGGGATGTGCTATCGATAATGAATAGAACAGGCATCAGCCTGTGTAATTCAGCCAATGCCTGAACATCAGGCATTACAATAGCACCCTTATTCTCTAGAGTGTGGCCGACTAGTTGGATAATACACATGACAATACAAAAAGCCAATACTCACATATGACCAAAAGCAATATGAAAATGTGGTATAATTATAATTCTAGATCAATTGACCGGAACATAATTCACCATCACAGCTTTGTACAGTGATTATATTAATCATAACTGTATTTATTGCTTATATATTATTTTCTTCAGTCACGGTTGTTAATTCTTTGAGTCACTGTGATATTGAAAAGTTACATTCTTACTTTGTTAGAAGAACTTCATGTTTTTCTATTCCAGATATGGGTGAAAAAAATGTGTTGATGTTTTTTGTCATGGAGACCTTGTAAGTTGTTGAGACTATGTGTTATGAAACGATGTGATAATATGCTTGTCCTCCATAAATCACCCAAGAATTTCTAATAAATGAATGTCCTCTAAAGCCTGTATCAGTGTTTTCATAACATTTTTTAGACCAAATCACTGCAGTAAAGTATCAGCCTTAAACAGCAAATACCTTACTGACTGACTCTAGTGCTTGGCCATGCAGATTTTGGACCTTCACAGTACTCCAGAAAGAAAGAACTGGAAGTACAGGTGGTTTTCTCTCTGTAAATTTCTCACAGATTTTTCTGGGATGAAAGCCTAGTTCTCTGAGGTGTGGGCACATGTAGTGTAGCTTCTTCTCACTTCCTCCACTAGCACTAGAATACCAGAGGTGGACCTAAGCACACACCTAACTTCCTGCAGGAGCTGCGTCAGGATTATTAACCCCGATTGATCCATACAAAACTATACTGGGTACATCACAAGGCATTAACATATAAAATAACATTATGCAAAAAAATTTACAAATACCCTATTCTGGGGTACTGGAGTATGCTGAAGCATTAAGATTTCTTAGCAGTGAAACTTGGGGCTAACGCCAGATCCTGAAAAACAATGCCAAAGCATTATCCTTCCACCAAACTTTACCGCTGGTACAGTGCAGTCAGGCAGGTAACATTCTCCTGTCATTTGTCAAACCCAGACTCATTCATCAGACTGCCAGATAGAGAAGCGTGATGTGGCACTTCACAGAACACATTCCATTGTTCCAGTCCAGTGGCATTGTGCTTTACACCGCTACATGCAACGCTTGACATTGTGCTGGGTGATTTAAGGATTTCATGTAGCTGCTCCACTCTAAAAACCCATGCCATAAAACTGCCAATGCAGTTTTTTTGCTGATATTAATGCCAGAGGAGTTTTAGAAATCCGCAGTTATTTATTCAGCAGAGCGCTTGCGACTTACACTATGGAAGAATTTATCATTGTAGGAATATTTGAAGTTAGTTTTTTTTAGATTGGAATTGCCATGCGCACCTATGGCAAATTTATGAAAATGGCACACTGTAATTAATTTGGAGTACGTGCAATGATGTTTCGCCCATTTCAGTGACAGTACTCAGTAGCAAAAAGGGGAATTTAACATACAGAGCTAACACAGGACAACCACATTGTATTGGTTGGTTTATTATTTACTGAGATAAAGAGTCTCAAAACAGATAAACAAGGGGAAGAAATACCCCTAAAAGCCCAATATTGAATACTGGGTTTGGGCCAGGATCGCAATCTCCATTCTAGGTCATAATAAAGATGTTCAATGAGGTTGAAGTCAGAGCTCTGTGTGGGCCAGTCATATATTTCCACGCCAAACTCACTCATCCATGCCTTTATGAACCTTGCTTTGTGTACTGGGACACAATGATGATGGAATAGAAAAGGGCATTTACCAAACTGTTCCCTCAAAGTTGAAAGTGTACAATTTTCTAAAATATATTGGTATGCCGAAGCGTTAAGATTTGCCTTCACTGGAATTAAGGAGCCTCGGACACCCTAGGACAAGGCCTGAAAAACAATCCCATAGCATTATGCTTTCTCCACCAAATTTTACAGTTAGCACAATGTAGGTAGGCAGGTAACATTTCCCTAGCATTCACCGAAGCCAGACTCCTCTGTCAGGCTGCCAGACAGAAATGTATGATTCATGACTCCATTGAACAGGTTTCCACTGTTTCAGATTCCAGAACCAGTGTGATTTACAACACTCCATTAGTTGCTTGGCATTGTGCTTGGTGATATACCTAAGGCTTGCATGCAGTTGATCATCTATAGAACCCCATGTCATGAAGCTTCTGGCACACAATTCTTGTGTTAATGACAGAGGAGGTTTGGAAGTTTGCAGTTGTGGAGTCAGCTGTGTTGGTGAATTTTATGCACTATTCGCCTCAGGACCTTTTTCCCAGCAAGTTCCAGCCTTTTTAGACCAATTATGCAACATTAACTGTTTGATTATTACAACTCCTTGGGCTGACCCACGAAAAATATTCAACATTTTTCAAACCAGCACTTGGATCTGAATATTTTTGTAAGTTCATGTAATTAAAAATGCCATGAAGCTACCACCGCAGTTTTTGTGCTGATGTTAATGCCAAAGGAGGTTTGGGCATGTATTCTTCTAGGTACACTTGCACAAAGGATTTTTTAGGACTATAATTAGGTGTTGGATCAAAGGGGTTGTCTCACTTAAAGGGGTTCTGATCGGCGGGGGTCCGACACCCGGGGCCCCCGCCGATCAGCAGTTTGAGAAGGCAGCGGCGCTGCAGTAGCGCCGCGGCCTTCTCTGTGTTTACCGCAGGCCCAGTGACGTCACGACTAGTATCACTGGCCTGGGCAGGGCTAAGCTCTGTTCACATGAATGGAGTTTAGCCACGCCCAGGCCAGTGATAGTAGTCGTGACGTCACTGGGCCTGCGGTAAACACAGAGAAGGCCGCGGCGCTCCTGCAGCGCCGCTGCCTTCTCAAACAGCTGATCGGCGGGGCCCCCGGTGTCGGACCCCCGCCGATCAGATGCTGATGATCTATCCAGAGGATAGATCATCAGTTTTTAAAAACTGTAGAAACCCTTTAAGAAAATGGCATTTGTTATGTAAAGGAAGTTAATACAAGCCACTTACTAATGTATAGTGATAATCCACATGGCCACACTGTGGTGGTTGCGCTTGCACTCTATAGGAAAAAACGGTGGTCTTTCTGGTGGCTAGGACTGTTGGAACGCACATAGGCTACTGATTTTACCTATGGTGTGCAAGAACAGTCACCACTGATGAATCGCAGGGTGGTCGTAACCATGGATACAAGCAATGTATAATGTGATGGAAAAATGAATTAAGCCAGGAAGCAATATGGATAATAACAATACATTAGTAAGTGGCTTATATTAACTTTCTCTACAAAATAAATGCAATTTGCTGAAGTTAGACAACCCCTTTAACCAATTGTTCCTAACAAGTGATAATGAACTTCATTTGGAAATGTAGGCTTAAACACAGTAATTAACTGAAACAGAAACAACTGTGTAGGAGGGCTACAAGGGAGCGAAGAACAGCCAAACTCTTCTACAAAGGTGGGGTTGTGGAAGACAGTTTTATGCCACAAGTCATATACCATGGCAATTGTGAGCACAGTAACAAGACACAAGGTAGTTATACTGTATTACAAGGTTTCTCCTAAGCAAAGTTTTCAAACCAGACTGGGTTTCAAGATATGCTGTTCAAGTTTAAAAAAGAAAAAAAAAACACACACACAAAGAAATGGGCAATGCTGAGGACCATAGATGAAGTGTTTGGCCATGGAAACTTTGCAGCATATGAAAGACACATAATGCTTACTTCCCTTTGCAATCGGAAGATGTCCAGTAGTGCCATCAGCTCATCTGTTGCAGATCTGGTCTGAGATTCTATACTTTGAAATGCAAAGGTTAAAATTTATGGTCACACCTGGGGAAAACCATATAGCATTTGGACTTTGCTGCAAAGGAGCTTGTCTTCAACAACAAAAAAAACTTACACTATGTGCATTATCTTTTGTGGTTGGTAGTGAAGGGGGTTAAGGGTAAATGTAAGGGAATGGGTGAAGTACCTGGTGGTTACTCAGCTCAGGCTCCAGCGATGTCTGCTGCTCCAATCCTTGTTACACAACTAGGAGCTGAATCCATGGATCCTGCCAGACAGACAACCAGGAATAGGTGTGTGGTCACTAATACTGAGAGCGACAGTGAGGAATAGGCTTAAACTTGTAACAAGCAGACACATACACAGCATGTATACACAAATACATACAGTATATACATACAGAGTATAGAGCACATACACAGAATACACACACATACAGAATCTACAAATACACAGAACATGCATACAAATACAGTACATAAAATATACACACACAGTATCTACATATAACCGTCTATGCACACACAGCATGTATACTACACACACAAATACCACAATTCATTATTTTTCACTAAGGAGATTCCAATACACAGAATGCGTCTTATGTGATACACAGAAATGTTTAACTCCTGCTATCCATTTACATATGTCCGCCAAACGTCACAAACTGATGCACAAGAAATGCATATGACTCCTTTATCACACCCCAAAGTGAATATGAACATAGTAACATAGTTTATAAGGCTGAAAAAAGACATCTGTCTAGTTCAGCCTGTTATCTTGCAAGTTGATCCAGAGGAAGGCAAAAAAAAAACCCTGTGAGGTAGAAGAAAATTTTCCTCACTTTAGGGGGAAAACAATCCTTCTGGACTCCAATAAGACAATCAGAATATCTCCCTGGATCAACAATCCATCTCTAGTGACTACAACCTGTAATATTACACTACCAAAAAGCCAGAGGGCTTAGAAAACCACAATGAAATGCACATCCAGTAAATATAAAATCAATAAAGCAATTTTATTAGACAAGACAAACATACAGAGTACTTTAAAAATTGTATACAATGAGAGGTGTGCCGGGATAGATAAAACCAGACACAGACAACCAGCCCACTAAGTCCACAAATAGGGACCAAACACGTGCAGTCCAGGGTGATACAAAATCAAATCCAAAACCAAAAGAAGAAAATAAGTAATATAATAATAATAATGTGGTATCAAGAAATATGGAACTATACCTGAAAAAGATAAAGTGCAAAAATACAAATCTCAGACATGTATGTGGGCCAGAGAATGTCAGAGAACGCCCCACGCGTATCGCTGGGTGAAGCCAGCTTCCTCAGGGGTAAAAGATTGCATATACGGTTGCCCAATAAATATCCAGATATTTAGATGCTTAAGATATTAACACATATAAAATAAAATTACCTGTATCGGCTTATTTGATTCCTGGCATCCCAGGGCACAGACTGCGCCTGCGCAAGATGGCCATAGACCAGAAGTGACATGAAAAGAAAGGCCGCATGCAAGAAATACGTATTTCCAGCGTGGAACACATTTACGTTCCAAATGAAAGGAAGTCAGTTGGCCATAAGAGAAAATACAATGCGTGCCCGTTATGGAGTGCACAAACTCAATAGAACAATAGAACAAAATAAGCAAGCTCAATATTATAATATTGAAATTACCAGATATCAAACAATATGATGTAATAAAAAAGCGCAGTGCAAAGATGCCTGGGACGCCAGAACAAACATTTGAAAAAAAGAGACAGAAAAAAGGGAGAAACCAGAATGAAAGGGAGAAGAGAGGGATAAAAGAATTAGAGGAAAAAAGATATGTAAGCATAACTAGGCTACCAAAAAGCAATAGAAATAGAATACAATATAAAACCATAAAATGAATAAATGAAGGTAATTATGGAGATCCAGAAGATCTATATAGAGAAAGGACGGGATGATGGGAACAATGTTCCTGAAGATACAATAAGTGGACCTGCAATGAGAACATAATATTCAATAGAAAAAAAAAAGAATCAAAAATGAAATTGTGAGAGAGAGTGATAAATAGCAAAGTAAGGGTAAGAACTGCCCCTGTCATATAAAAAAGTGTAAAAGACATGAGAGGCTTCTTATGGCAGCAGCTCATCTTGCTCTTGCTGCTGACAAACAGTGCAGCCCCTGTGGACATGATGCAGGCCGCTGCCTGATGCGAGGTACATCTCATTAAAGAATGTGGCCCTTGCTGGGAGGAGGAAGGGGAAGGGAGAGCCGAGCACAGCCTGCACAGAAGAAGCAGTAGTGATGTGTCGTTCGGGACTGAGTCGGCTCTTTGTGCCGGCTCTTTCAGGTGAACTACGAGATCCGGCTCTCAGCTGTGAGCCGAATGAGGGAGCCGGAAGTTGCAGGTGAATTCCTCCGCTCCCGCCGACTTTGATAACCAACACACTCACTGTGACTGCAGCTGTATAGGGCAGGATGGATCAGGTCAGGATGCTTACATTCCAGGACGATGTACCCGGCGGACGGACACCCATCCTGTTAAGACTCCGCCCCCTAGTGACGTGACGTCAGTGCCGGCCGCCGGGTCACATGAGAAACACACTGACCCACGTCCCAGTGTCCCACACTGCTTGTGCCGCCATTAGGGATAGGGAGACCTCTGGGAGAGAGCGAACCGTATAAGTGCTTTACTGTGAATACTCACCCAGACAGTAAGTTTGGTGCCAATAATGGACTTCTGCTTGGACACTAAAATCATAAAAAATAAAAAAAATAATAGGCAATTTGGAGGTGGAGTGCAGAGAGAAAATAAGAGTGGAGAAAATATAATATAGTAATGTGCAGCCAGCAGGGGAGGATCGGGTGAAGCATATGGCAGCAAAAGAAGGCTGCACAATACTGCATAGCTGAGAAGGCTATGTGCATTATCATATATATATATATATTAAAAAAAAACTGCCATATAATTAAAGAGGTCGTATCATCTCAAACAATGGGGGTCACCTCTGGGACCCGTCACCCGCACCCATCTCATAAACGGAGCCTTGAAAGTCACGGAGGGCGCACCGCACTTGCGTGGCCACCGCATACATTCATTTCTATGGGACTGACGTAAAAAGCCAAGCCAGCGCTCAGCTATTTTCGGCAGCCCATTAAAATGAATGGAGGGCGGCCGCATATGCGCTGTGCGCCTATGACTTTCAAGACTGCGTTCAAGACTGTTTGTAGTCTTACATTAGATGAAAACCCTCTACAGCCACTAACCCAGACCGTCTAGACACTCCCCAGCATTGTATTAGCTCAATATATATGAAGAGCCATTTGAGAGCCAAAAGAGCCGGCTCTTTTCAGTGAGCTGAGCCAAAAGAGCCAGATCACTCAAAAGAGCCGAAATTCCCATCACTAAGAAGCAGGGAAGTGAGCTGGAAGGCGGAGCCAGAGGCAGAGGCCCTGGCAAGGACTCTAGATGGAGCTGCTGTACTAACTGTAATAAGGGGGCGGGGCCATTCCTCCACAGCTAGGCCCCCTTCCCCCATGGGCCCCATAGCAGCTGCGTGGTCTGCCTCGGTACGCCACTGCTCTCAGGCTTCCTCAGCCTTATGGCCCCCCAGCCCTCCTGGCTGGGACCACACAGGCCCTCTCCAGGTCTGTTCCCTGGGGCCTAGCTCCTTCTTTAACACACTGAGGATTGCTTTATCCCCAAGTGATTATCACACCTGGCCTCACCTCAGGCCAGGTGATAGTGGGGAAAACACAGCAAATCTAATATATATGACAGGGATAAGCAACCTCTGGCACTCCACCTGTTCTGCTGTTCTGAAACTACAACTACCAGAATCCTCCTTTCACTTCTATGACAGTTACAAGAGCAGCTGAGTAAGTGTGCATGCTGGAGGGCACCTGACAGTATAGGGATGGTGCACAGGGACTGTTGATGGCCCTTCCTCCCTGGTTCACAAAGGGTTAAGTTCTTCCCTCCCCTTGCATGGTGCTATCTAGCTATAGGCACCTATGCTCTTGGCAGCAGGTACAGAAGGGGTTAAAGAATGTGCAGGGGTCTGTTGTCCCTCCCTGTCTGAGCTGGCCCCTCTTATAGGGCTGGCCAGCCTCCCACAGTTAATAAATAACCCCTCCTTCCCCCCTGCTCTTCCTCTCGGTGCACGGAAGAGTTCTGGTCCCGCCCTCCCTCCCTTGGGTTTTTGGTGGATGCACCATCACTATTCTTTGTTAAGTCACTTTGTGATTTGCTTACATGCTTTTCTGTTTTATACTGCAGTGGTTGCTATTGGATTTCTTACAAGTCACAGCAGGCGGCAGTTCAATAGAACGGGATGTGGAGAGACGGATGGCGGACTTGCCCGCTGGGAGTCCGGCGGTTGGCATACCGCTCCGTAGGTGGTTTTACAGTTAAAAGAGGTTAAAGAGGTTTTGCTGCGTTATGATTAATAAATATGCTGTGGCCGATCACCACCCAACAATAAAGGGAGTTAAAGGATAAATGGTGTTGTGTCTTTATTGACAGCTTAAATGGGTTGCCGTTAAATGGGGAGGGTGGTTGAGAAGTTAGTGATCCCCTCCTATCAACAGTCTGGGAGTTGTAGTTTCACAGCAGCTGGAGTGCCGAAGGTTGCTGATCATTGATATATGAGGTCTGTCACTGCCTCACAATAGATATGGACACTGCACAGTACCACTTCTTTTGTTCTGTATGGTAGGTGTAATCTTCAGTATCTGCTTTTATTCTGTATATAGGGACACTGCACAGTGCCTGTTCTTTTGTCTTGCATGCTGGGTGCAATTCTCAGTACCTGTTCTTATTCTGTATACAGTACAGACCAAAAGTTTGGACATACCGTCTCATTCAAAGAGTTTTCTGTATTTTCATGACTATGAAAATTGTAGATTCACACTGAAGGCATCAAAACTATGAATTAACACATGTGGAATTATATACTTAACAAAAAAGTGTGAAACAACTGAAAATATGTCTTATATTCTAGGTTCTTCAAAGTAGCCACCTTTTGCTTTGATTACTGCTTTGTACACTCTTGGCATTCTCTTGATGAGCTTCATGAGGTAGTCACCTGAAATGGTATTCCAACAGTCTTGAAGGAGTTCCCAGAGATGCTTAGCACTTGTTGGCCCTTTTGCCTTCACTCTGCGGTCCAGCTCACCCCAAACCATCTCGATTGGGTTCAGGTCTGGTGACTGTGGAGGTCAGGTCATCTGGTGTAGCACCCCATCACTCTTCTTCGTGGTCAAATAGCCCTTACACAGCCTGGAGGTGTGTTTGGGGTCATTGTCCTGTTGATAAATAAATGATGGTCCAACTAAACGCAAACCGGATGGAATAGCATGCCGCTGCAAGATGCTGTGGTAGCCATGCTGGTTCAGTATGCCTTCAATTTTGAATAAATCCCCAACAGTGTCACCAGCAAAGCACCCCCACACCATCACACCTCCTCCTCTATGCTTCACGGTGGGAACCAGGCATGTGGAGTCCACCCGTTCACCTTTTCTACGTCGCACAAAGACACTGTGGTTGGAACCAAAGATCTCAAATTTGGACTCATCAGACCAAGGCACAGATTTCCACTGGTCTAATGTCCATTCCTTGTGTTCTTTAGCCCAAACAAGTCTCTTCTGCTTGTTGCCTGTCCTTAGCAGTGGTTTCCTAGCAGCTATTTTACCATGGAGGCCTGCTGCACACAGTCTCCTCTTAACAGTTGTTGTAGAGATGTGTATGCTGCTAGAACTCTGTGTGGCATTGACCTGGTCTCTGATCTGAGCTGCTGTTAACCTGCGATTTCTGAGGCTGGTGACTCGGATGAACTTATCCTCCGCAGCAGAGGTAACTCTTGGTCTTCCTTTCCTGGGGCGGTCCTCATGTGAGCCAGTTTCTTTGTAGTGCTTGATGGTTTTTACGACTGCTCTTGGGGACACATTCAAAGTTTTCCCAATTTTTCGGACTGACCTTTTTGGGACTGACCTTCATTTCTTAAAGTAATGATGGCCACTCGTTTTTCTTTACTTAGCTGCTTTTTTCTTGCCATAATACAAATTCTAACAGTCTATTCAGTAGAACTATCAGCTGTGTATCCACCTGACTTCTGCCCAACACAACTCATGGTCCCAACCCCATTTATAAGGCAAGAAATCCCACTTATTAAACCTGACAGGGCACACCTGTGAAGTGAAAACCATTTCAGGTGACTACCTCTTGAATCACATCAAGAGAATGCCAAGAGTGTGCAAAGCAGTAATCAAAGCAAAAGGTGGCTACTTTGAAGAACCTAGAATATAAGACATATTTTCAGTTGTTTCACACCTTTTTGTTAAGAATATAATTCCACATGTGTTAATTCATAGTTTTGATGCCTTCAGTGTGAATCTACAATTTTCATAGTCATGAAAATACAGAAAACGCTTTGAATGAAGTGTGTCCAAACTTTTGGTCTGTACTGTATATGGACACGCACAGTACCACTTCTCTTGTCCTGTATGCTGTGTGTAATTCTTTGTATCTGCTTTTATTCAGTATATATGGACACTGCACAGGGATTTGAGGAAAGATTTTGAAGTAACTGGGTGATTTTCCATTTTTCTATTTTTATTTTTTACCCCCAGCCTTCCCAAAGCCATAACTTTTTATTTTTTCATTCACATAGCCGTATAAAGGCAGGTTATTTTGTGGGACAAGATGTACTTTCTAATGGCACCATTTACAGTTGCATACAAAATGGAGGAAAGCGGGAAAATATTCCAAATGGGGTGAAATTATAAAAAAAAAAACATAATTCCGCCAGTTTTATTGGGAGAAACTGACTTGTTACGGTACTTTTATTCTCTGAGTCATTACGATTACAATGATATCCCACATGTATAGTTTTTCTTAAGTTTTAATACTAAAAAAATGTAAAAACTTTGGAAAGAACTATTTTTTCTTTTGCATTGCCATATTCTGACGCCCATAATTTTTTTATATACTTTTTTATTTTTGTATACTGATGATTACATCCACTATACAGGACAAGATAAGTACAGTCATGGCCAAAAGTTTTGAGAATGATACAAATAGTAATTTTTACAAAGTCTACTGCTTCAGTTTTTATAATGGCAATTTGCATATACTCCAGAATGTTATAAAGAGTGATCAGCTTAACAGCAATTACTTGCAAAGTCAATATTTGCCTAGAAAATGAACT